>CM060912.1:264006320-264615411 GCA_030737875.1 Allium sativum | reverse complement strand
TTTTATCTTTAAAAATATAATTTTTAATGTATATATGAATGGCATAAAATGCTCCTGAAATGAAAATAAATATTCATTTACAAATCGGATGATTTGCCTATGTACACCCATTTGACTGATATTGATTGGGATCATTAATTTTACACATCGTCCAACTGCACAAATATTAATCAGTATTTGTTGTTTGAAACCCCACACAGGTATTGGATTGATATTGGACATACACTAATCCCAATATTTAGTTGTATGCCAATCGATAGGTTGACAAGCTGTGATGAGCGCTAGTTATTTATTTTTAACACTTACACAGTTGTAAATTGCACTCTGGATGATGATTGATTGTGTATTAATATGATTATGTACACATGTATATGAAATCCATATAAATAACATTATATGGTAATTGACTGGGCGACCGCGTCTCATTCCAATTCAGAAAGAACGAATATTTTAAATTAAAGAATATTTTTAAATGACGAATAATGAATATTTTAAAATAATATTCAGTAATGGATCAAAATATGATTTTGATGTACGATTTGGGATGGACACGAAAATATTTAAAAATATGAAGCTGCATTGTTTAGATTAACGCCATTTTGACGTGAACGATATTTATATCAATTTTATTCATTTTTATAATGAATATCGGAAAGGAAATGATTTCAAAACCTGATATTTTGAAAATATTATCATTTATATATTATAATGATATAGAATATTCAATTTTGCTTTAAAATTGAAAATGAAGTTAGAATCGTTTTAAAATGAATTTATAAACGATTTATAAAATACGTTTTAAATGGAAATCGACGAAATATATAAAACATATATATTATATATATTTAATAGCCTGAATAGAACGCGCTGCACCGCGACCGTTCGCGAATTTCGACCATTGACTTCTGACATTACGGGAGATCCGACCGTCGGATTCTCCTTAAAACGGAATCGTTGGGTTCGTATCGAAAAGAGCTTTCCAATGAATATAAGAGATTTGAAATCTAACGGTTGGATTTGGAACTATGTCCAAATCAAATTTGAAAAAGGTCGCTATGGATGCAGTTCGGTGGCCATTATTGGAAATCGACTGTAAGGGCCTAAATAAAATTATTAAAAATATGGAAATTTTTTGTAAAATCATAATAAATGATTTGGAAAGATTTTGGATGAAAAATTCCAGGTTTGAAAAGATTAAAATATATTTTTATCGAAATGAACTAGTTATTAACTAGAATAATAATCCAGTGTTTTAAATAAATAAATTGGTATGTAAACGGTTTTAACATAACTAGAATTTTCCAATGCATGAATTGGAATGGATTTGAACAGAAATAATCTTTGCAATATTTCAATATTGGATTCCGTGATTATACGGATATTGTTGAGGAATTTGGAAGATATATAAATATCGTTATTCCCAATACGATATTTATTGATTTCAGAATTTGATATTGAATATAAGTCGATATAATTTCTATTCAGAGCCTTTTATTTAATGTCAAATTGGGTTTTGGGTTTGTTGTGAATGGTGTCTTAAATAACACTATTCTTAAACCCAGTTGAGAAAAGAATAAATCTTTAAATTAAGATTTAATGAAGTTTTCCAATTAATTAATATTTAAATGGAATTAAATAAAATAAATTGGATTTTTGGGTTTGTCGTGAGTGGTGCCTTAAATAACACTGTTCTTAAACCCAGTTGAGAAAAGGTTAAATCTTTAATTAAGATTTAGATAAATTTACCAATTAATTCATATTTAATTGGAACTGGAATGAAAGTTGATTGTGGGTTTATCGTGAACTGTATTTTAAACGACATTTGTTCTTTAACCCAATTAACAGTGAAAATATAATTTGGAATTTATAAATCTTTTATTAAGATTTAAATGGAAATTTTCCAAAGTAAAGTTTTCCAATTTAATATATTGAATTGGAATTGAATGGAATTCTATTTGGTAATAATCGAGATGAGCTTCTGTGATTGAAGACTATTACTATATATGGAATTTAAAAGGCCTTGCCGCTATTCCATTTATATTATTGGTCTGATACGGGAATTTATATCGATTATATACTGTTGTTATTTCCGTGTAGATTCCATTTTGATGGAAGATGATTTTAGGTTTATCATGAACAATGTTTTAAATAACATTTGTTCTTTAACCCGGTTAAAGACAGTATTTATTTCCTAAACTTGAATAATCATTAAATAATTATTTTTGAGATTAAAACTAAACTAGAGTTTTAATGAGTCTTTAATTAGATTAGAATGAGATAATTAAATTTATCGAATTCATCAAATGATCGAGAATGGAGTACCACCAGTTTTACTCCAGGCAAAAGTTAAATCTTTAATTAGGCTTGAACGTGAAATGTTAATTAAATTTACCGATAGTACAGTGGGTGTTAGAAATAGAGTACTACCAGTTTTTCTCCATGGGATGAATAGGTTAGGAGTGGGATAATAAATAATAAATGATTACTTTGGTAAGATTTGTTAATCCAGACTAGTTTTATAAACCTTAATTTGGTTAGGAATTGTTAGAAGATAAAATAAAATCTTTTGAAATGAGATCCCAAGGAAGATCAAAGAATAAATTTAAAAGAATTTATCTTTGATAAAATTAATGGGAACCTTTCCCTAAAAATATGAATATTTGAATAAAAGAATATTCTGAATTGGAATGAGGCATATGATGTGTTTTTATAGAACTTTATTATTGATTATAAAATACGCGAATTATTCAGAAAGACCGGGTTTAACCCATTCTGAATAATTAATACGATGAACAAAAGTCGACGATGAAGACGATGGTTGAAGACAGGAGTTCTTCACATTGTTTGGATGATTACTGATGTCTTGATTCGGCTATACACCCAAGACAATGTAATAAGTGGTGATCGTTCAGATGTACTTGGAGATCGACGGATATGCGAGGTCCTCTCTCCTGTATTGGACATATGGGACAAGGAATAAGGTGCCTCCAGTTTCGTTCAGACCCAGAACAGACTTGTAAATGGATGTGTGTCTGACGTTGGATTTCATTCTGTGCTAATTGATTTCTATTAAATATATATTTGTTTGGTGGCAGAGAATTTATTCTCTTGCTTAACACCCTTCTTTGAGACGTACGAGCTTAGAGGTTATATATTAATAGACATCAATTGTATGGTGTGAATTGTCAGTGTGGCATGCCAAGATGCAAATGATCAAGGCTTTTATTGAAAAGAAGAGTCTTGTGGTTGATGATCAAAGCACAGCTTTAAGTAGCATAGCTTTGTGTATAGCGTTAATTCGTGAGCCTCACACCCCGATATGAACCAGAAACGGGAGAGGACCCCAGGGAGAACATGTGTTTCTTTCTAGCTAGGAGTGGTGTCAAAGTATTGAGCCCAGATATTTTTACTTATGTGGATGATGGAAAAGTGAGGTACCTCGAATTTGAGTCTCTAGTGGCTCTTGATTTACACCCCATTGGGCAGGGAAACGTATTGTTCAGGAATAACTGATCCACTAATGTAAGTGTGTACCGACCTTGGCGTTCCTAGGTGCAGTTGCGGCTGTATCCTAAGACATGGGCCAGATTGTCTCGAATCCGGTAAGGACGGTCCCTTGCCTTGGTTCATGATGGAAATCTAACTTCCAATACGACATTGTGCGGTTTTAATTGTAGAACTAGTATGGCGACATGATATATGGTACCCATGCCATCTATGGTTGATACATTTATATTTGAAGTTGTTTTTAAACTCTATGTACTTATAATAGTATCAAAATGATTTATTTTAAAATGTACCAAGCATGTTTGGCTATTATAAGGTAAAACTCTATCCTCCGGCCAGCGTTGCATTATGTGATGGGACCTGAGTCTTATAATAGCTTCATTTTTCCAAAAATGCATTGCATTGTTTTATTTTAAACTAAGATTCATGTGGAGTAAACCCGTTCCGTGTTTTACGGTGTGGTCCCATGATTTCCCAGCCTTTAAAGTAAAATTTTAATAACTGTTTTAGTTCTCACACCAGTCCCATGACTGACTCGGAGTTTATTGTTTCTACCTAAACTCTGGGTGCCCATATTTTCCACACGGGCAGCTAGTAGTTTTGGTTTTTTGTAGATTATTTCTTTTTCAGGATCCTAGATTTACAGCTGGAGCTATATTCGGTGCGCTCCGTATCCGTGTATTTCTTTCAGTTGTGTTGTGTATTATTTTCCGCTGCTATGTATTTAAATGTAATTTTAGATCTCTGATGTTTATCAAATGTATATTATTTATTCATACTCTATTATATTCTTGTACTCTGATGTAAATTGTTGTAATAAGAATGAATTGTTCTTCTGTTTGTGTTCTTATTTGTCGTGTTCTCCACTCAACCTGGGTTTTCCCGTAAGGGCGAGTTTGGGTCGCTTCATTTGGAGTTAGTCTGGACAGTTGTTTATTCCTCCAAAGTTACCCCTGCCTAAATTATATAAACGACTAAATAAAAACAAGGGCGTTTTTTGGCATCATTGTCACATACGACATCCCTTTGCCACGAAATTTGATTTTCTTACAATAATTTAATGATACAGTTCCAATGAAACTAATTTCATCGAAAACCGACACCGTTTGAAAAAATAGCTATTTTTAACGCTTATATAATATCGAATAAATTATTAATTAAATTCCAAATTAATTAAATTAAATAATAATAAATTATTTTCATCATATATATCCCAACAGAATATATATACAACTTAAAATATAAACTATACAACTCAATATCATCAATTTCGAGTTAAAACCATATCGAAATTATATTAAAACCCTTTTTAAACGTTATATTTAAATAATGATTTCCATAGCGACTATTTTAAATTTTGATTTGGACATAACTAACAATCTATAACACGAAATCCAGATTTTTCTCTTTCATATGATAATTATAATCAACAAGATTCAAACGTTTCTTGTTTCACAAAATTCCGACTTAAAATGGATTCTGTATATTAAATTGAAGTTCAAAACTCAATATTACGAACTACCGCACCATTTTGAGCTTGATTTAAATTATGTATAAATTTAACGTTCAAACTTCGTTTTTAATAAACGAATTAAATATTAAAACCAATGATACTCCAAATATAATATTTAAAATAATAAAGTAAATTAAATATTTGACTACCAAAAATACGGGACAATACATTCTTTCCTCCTTAAAAGAATTTCGTCCCCGAAATTACTTAGGTAAGAAAAATGTTATGAACCCATTTATTATTCAAAAATCCAATTTATTTTAAATCGGAAACCAATTCATTATTGTCAATATAAAATTTCAAAAATTTCAAAAAAATTCTAACATTCTAAGTTCCCCTGAAAAATTCGGCAGAGTCTCCCATGTACGGAGTGACATCTGCGATATCTTAGGAACAAATAATATATATACATCGATCCACACGGTCGTAAAACAAAATTCAAAACCCCAAAATTATTATTTTCACGTAGGCGTACCTTTTACAAGCGCTATTGAGCATACTGCTCAATTAATTTCGATCTACACAACCAAATTCAAATCTCATAGCCATCTGGCACCTGTACTTAACTCAATATTACATGTAATTAACATATATATGAAATTCTTAAATAATATTTCAATATTCAACAAGTCAACTATAACAGTTCTCAAAATCAAACATGAACAGTATCCATTTGCAAACACAGGGATAAATCATTAATTTAAACTCATATGCAGTTTCACTCCAGTTTATAATACCGGAATTTATTTATAATTCCTTCATCTCCATTACATTATTGATTATTTTATTTAAACAATCTATCAAACAATCAACAACCAATACATAACCAAATTAACCAGATCAATTGAATTTACATTCAATATTAATATTTCCTTTAGTTTATCATATTTGAACATCAATCGGTTAATATTCGATTGATTTCTATTTAATTATTATTAATTCAATTTTCATATTCTAAATCTATTTTATTTAATTTCAAAACCATTTCTTAATTCCACTTAACCAAGTTAAGTCCCAGTTCAAATTTTTAACTCAATTTGAATTTCATTCAAATTAATCGAACACACCAATATCTCAATAATTTGATAAAATTATTTCTTTTCTATGCGAAAAATATAAGTTGGGTAAAACTATTTCATTTACCCTCTTTACAAAACAATATTGTATCCATAGCTAGTTCAATGCGTCTCAACACATAAACCGATCAAATAACACAGTACAAAACATTTGTATATAAAATCTAGAAATACGCTCTCTCATATATATACTTAATTCAATCTAGGGTATTACTAACCTCATCTCTATTGATTTACACCACAGAGCCATGGTTATTACTAAACCAATCGCTCTGATACCACTGTAACGACCAAGTAGATTTTCAACCCCAAAAATCGATACTAAACACCATTTCGACTATTCAAGCATTGAAAACACTGGAACATTAATAGAAATAAATTAGAGGGCGAGATAAGAAAGAAAGAAAGTTAGAATATAAGAAGAAGAAGAAAAAGAAGAACCAACAACACCAAGTCTCACATCGCAGCGGAATAAAATATAATATGGAATTAAATCTTTACTGAGAGCGTTAAAAATACTTACAATCATCAGAGTACATTACACATTTGGACAGTTATAATAATCTATCCTCATATACAATCACACAACAGAATAATATCTATATCATACGTCTGAACACTTCCAGCTTGTCTCTTCACAGCATTCGATAACCTGAACCTGTACAACCCGGTCTAACCTGAGCATTACAAATGCCGGATCAGTCTGGTGAACCCGAGTGAGAAAAACACACTAAGTTTAAAGGTATCACACAACTTGATTTTAAAGTCAAAATCTTTTCGAAAGAAAAGGATAATCGTAAGACCAAAGCCACACATAAATACAGACAGTTTTTACCTTATGATAATCCAAAACATTTTTGGAAATCAATATCTTTTCTGACATTATAATAGTGTCTAAATACAAATAAATATCAATCTAGCAGAACGCTTGCATCTCAGGCTCAACGTATATTGTATACAATCAAAACCGCGGGCTCTTATTGGAGAATTGATTTCCATGGCAAGGTATGAGCAACCACCTTTCCGATAATGTACCTCTGGAGATGAATATATTGGGGTTCAACAAGAACATCTTGCAACCCAAGCTAAACATGACCGGTCCCTCACTTCGATTGAGAGTACCGAATACATCATTACCACGGTTGGGGGCCAGCCAACCGAACCGATAGCATACAAATAAAATAAAAGGACAAGCGAAGGCATTTAATTTCACCAGATCAGGTATTGATATACCCTTTTGATGGGTGCGACCCACATAGCCATTCGACCTACCCGATTTTTGCCATTTACTGATTGATGAGGCTTGAGGTTTAAACTTCTTGAAAACAGCTGGTCACCATTCACTTTGAATGTCACATCATCAGATTTGTCAAATCACTAATTGACATCCACAAAAATATATAGTTGTTAAGCTAAGAGAAGTGCGCTCTTCTCCGCCATCAATAAAAATACGCTAGAAGAAATCAACATATGTGACTCCTTTGGAAATACTCTGTCAGACACTCGTCCATACAAGTCATCCAGGAACAGGATGAACTGAAGGCAATTTCCTACTGCATCCTTGAATTACCCTATGGATCAGTAGCGAGAAATCCTTACAATCCGTAAAATCTCACTTACGAATGAATCACGTCAGAATACCTCTGGATGTACATCTATAGAATATTTGACAAGCAATCATTCCGCTTACGAATATCCACGATCTTCAATGCTCCATCTTGAGTCAGCATCTTCACGCATTTGCTAGTTTGTAATGGTTTTCGAATATAAATTCGATCCTAACCTTTCCGTACCAACAATTGTATGGGTCAGATTTGATAGTCGGTTATTTAACTATCAAATAAAGTAAAATAAAATGGCTTCACTACTTCAGTACCCAACATTACGAGGCCTCTTTAATTACAACAATTAACGATGTTAATTTAAAACTCTTTGAATATTTCGATATTATGAGTATAGCTTTTATTTCTTATTTAACATAAGATTATTTACAATTTGTTTTATTATATCATTTCTTATTATCTAAAATTGGGAAAATCAATTCAGCTTATTATTCGTTAAATAACGTTATGAAATCTCTTTTGTTTTATTATTTGAAAACAATAACTAACCTTTTTTCTTTTCGAATAAACTCATTTCAAAAACTTAACTTCTTATTTCCTTTTACTTTTGGAAATATCATTATAAGTATTTATATATTCTCTAACCCTGCCATTTATGTTACTTTGGAAGTCTCATTTTATATATTCTTAAATCCTTTTATTAACATTGCGTTATTATTTCACATATGGAAATGATAAATTATTCTTAACCTCTTTCCCATTACAAACTAATATCATCCTCAGATAATCCTAAAGTTATTCAAGTTGGGGTATTTATTTACCTCTCAGACCTTGATCAACAACGGTCTTATCTTAAGAAGGATATGAATTGTAATTCAAAAACCAATATTTATTCTAATATACAACAAATCTCAATAAACTATTTTATAAAAATATATGGTTTATAAAACCCTCTTACATTTGAAAATACCTTTTTTTAAATATAACGTATTATAACTTAATATGTTGATTAAGTAATTTCTTATAAAAACACTTCTTAACCTTTACTCCTTTCAAAGAATTCATATTATACCTCGAATTATTATTATCAATCCCATTATTAATTCCATTATCAAATTTCACTTACAAATTCCTTTTAATCGATCCTTTTTGAAAATCTCATTTCGATACCAATCATATCTCTCAATTCCATAATTTAATAACGTTGATTTAAAATTAACGCTTTTAGTTCACATCTCTTTTTATAAACTTTGTTTATAACTCTCAGGTTTAACGCAAAATCTCTTTTACCTTTATTTCCTTTTACTTAATTTAAGTATTAAGTAAATAGTTATTTTAAGCTATCGTATTCGCTTAAAATCCCTTTTATAACTTCGTTACAAAAACTCGGGTTTTTAATATGAAAACCGTTCAAAGTGCCTTTCACAATCCAATTAGATTTCATTTCAACCTCGATCACTTTTTAATTGAATTTCAAATAAAAAGTAATCCCCTAAATTATTATTAATTAAAATAATAATTTACTTAAATCATTAACTACCGTAGAAGTAGTTAACTTCTTAATTACTAAAATAAATTATAAATTAGTTTTAAAAAATCTTGTTAAAAATTAAAACAAATATTTGTTAAATTATTTCATTAGATTTATCCAATAGCCAATTCCATTTAATTTATTTGACTTAGTTAACTCAAACCATGTTTAATTCGAGAAACAATTCCAATTATAGTCCTTCCTTTAAATTAATTAATAATATAATTAATTTAAATAATTTCATTAATTGTTTCTCAGAACAATTATTCAAATCTTAACCGTTAGGTTAATTTTCTATTCTCTTGCTTATAAGTCTGATTAATATCAGAATTTACTTTAAAAAATCAATTAATAAATAATTATAACTTAAATAATAAATAAATTTATTTCCTTTTAACAACTTTTATTCAAGAAAATATATTTCAAAAATCTATCTCCAGTTATAAAATAAATTTTATAACTTCAGTTCTATCGATTTACCTGACGGTAAATCAATATTCAGAAAACGAATGATTTACAAGCCATATACTGCCAATTACTGAACCAATATCACCCATGGGTTTAAACAAAACAAATATTAAATTTCAGGTCAACAACTAAATCAATCATCCAATCAGAACAGTTCATATTATGATAATATAAGAATAATTAACATCTAATATATTTGAGGAATCCGGTTGGATCCCTCCAACTTGTTCTTCCCTGTATTCACATAGGTTATTTCAAATAATATTATTCAATACAATTTAACTGATAATTTCAATAACAGTAAATAACGACTAGTTAATATCACCCAATTAACAAAACAAACCATACAACTCAAACAATTAAACACGTTTATTTTATAAACGTTACCAACGAGGTAAGTTACCTTCATTGGGTCTAATCGTTAAAATAAAGATTTGTTTTTAATTTCATCGGTTCAATCAATATTTGAACATATAATTAACAAACAATCAATCAATAGCAAACATAACATACAATTATAAAACCCAACTTATATAAAATATAAGTGGGAAGATCTGAGTGAGTTTAACTCACCTTGATCTGATTTGTTATCACGATTCGTTTTAATTAAATTAAACAGTTATTTAATTTAATTAAGAATTCCAGTTGATTCCATTCTGGTCCACTTTCGTTCCATACGTATATCTCAACGAGATGATTCCAACGGTATAGGGTTCATCAGATTCTGTTAAGATATGCAATATTTATTAACAACATAAGGTTAACCTAATATTAATTATAAACTAATTGATTCTTAATGACTCAATCAACTTAATTACATTTCAAATAAATAAATTTTACTTAATTACATTTTAAAAAAGTATTTGAAGGAAAGAAAATGTATCACGACCATCGTTAATGGTGGCGTCGACAAATCCTTTTTCTTCCTCCATCTCTTTTGCCTAAAATTCCTCCTTTCCTCCTCTTCCATCTTGCCCTTCTCAGCCTAATCCATTGGATCCTCCACCTCCTCATGCTAATCCTTCATCGGTTGCTAATACTTCAGTTAACTGTAATTTTTCTAGATCTGGTAAAGTTCCTTCCAGATCTGGTGATCCTTCTTCTGTGAATCCCTTATCTGGTAGTTCGAAGCAATTTAATTTGACTTCAAACCATTCCTCTTCACCTGCGTCATATCCTTCATTTACAAAACATGACTATGCATCTCTTTTCAAAGTTTTACCTCGTAACGCTAGTGCTTATAAGCCGATTCACTTTGAAATTCCTCGAGATGGAAAGCCGAAGTCCATTCCAGATGTTGTAAAACAGGAAGGTATGAATTACTGGGATAATATCTTAATAGGATTCTTCTTAGATGGTTCGTTGAATTATCAAGCTGTAGTGAATTTTTTAAATCGTTATTGGAAATTACAAGGTAGTTTAGGTATCAAATTTGATGGTGAACATTTCTATTTTAAGTTCACTAATGAAATCGATAAGGAAAGGATTCTCAGCTCAGATCCAATCTTCATTCGAGGTAGGATGTTCATAATCACCAAGTGGGATCCCTTGATTGGAAATGCTCGGTCACAAATAAAGAAAATACCTGTATGGATTCACTTTTATCGTATCCCTACAATTTTATGGACTTTATTAGGTATTAATTGGTTGGTGTGTCACATAGATAGATTGATTTGTTTTGATAATAGTACTGAAAGATTGAATCGGTTTAGATATGCTAAAGCTCTGGTTGAAATCTCTCCTGAATATGAACTGCCTGACTCAGTTCCAATTGCTGATTTAGGAGATAATTGCCCAGTAGTTCAACTGTCATATGATTGGAAGCCTAAACTATGTACAGCTTGTAAAATCTTTGGGCATAATACTTTTGATTGTGATTTAAATAATAGGGAAAATAAGGATTGTGGTGATCTGTATAATAGAAGAGAGAGGAATGATAAAATTGATACTAAACATCATCAACAATATCATAGGAATACTAATCAATTTAATTGGAATACTGTAAATAAGAAAAAACAATATTGGAGGATGAAGGTCAATGGAAACAATAAAGAGGGTGTAGGAAAAGAAGATATTGAATGTGTAAATCCTTTTTCAAACTTGGCTTCTGATGTTGAGATAAACACTGGTGGTATTGATAATGGAGCTCAAACTAGTAATATTCAGGCAGAGGTTACTAATGACAAAGCTGACCAGATCTTGAGTAATGATATTGATATCAGAAATGAGTTGGGTAGTGGAGAATCTAATGTTCATTTGAATGATTCTATGTTAGGAAATATTTTTGATGAAGTCACTGTCAGTTTGGATACTTCACTTAATGCAGCAGTAATTTCATCTGGTGTATGCTCTTCAAGTTCCTTTTCTTCCAGTGCCAATACTGCTGAGATTTTATCTTTGGTTAATAAGGCTGGGTCTGGTTCATTGGGATATGTTACTGCTTCATGTTCATCCTCTTTCAGCTCTGCTTCTCCACCTGGTTCATCTGGGTTAGATACATCCTCTTTTACTGGAGCTATTATGACTTCTGCTAGTTCTCTCTATGATCATTTGAAGCTGCCATCTCATATTGTTCTTCCACCTGTTACCAGTGCTGATTTAACCTTCCCAAATGTAAATACTGATGTTTTGTCTTCTGCCATTCCTACCAGTGCTTTCCCCTCCTCATCTAAGCCTAAAGCCAAAAGGTTAAAGGGCAAATTCTGGGATGATTTGGATGAAGGGCAAGATTACAGTCCAGAAGACGTGATGCCTCATGGTAGTAAATCTGGAAAAAGGCATACTAGACGCAATCCGCAATATAATCTAGATTTTGGTTAGTTTGGGCAATGGTCTGAAGTTTTTGTTCAGTTTTGGTTGCAACATTGAGACATCATTTTAGTGATATTATGGTCTGGTAGTTGTTGAATGGTGTTATGGTATTCAAACAATGGTTTTAGTGGTGATCTTAAATGTTTGTGGCTATCAAGCAATGGTCTTACGGCAACGGTTTTATCGTTTAAAGTACTGGTTATACGGCAAAGGTTTCAAGCTATGGTTTTATGGCTATCAAGCATTGGTTTTATGGCTTTCAAGCTAGTTACGGCAATGGAAATTTAAGTGAGTTTGGATTCTGGTGTGATGATTTTAAGGCTTTCAAGCTTGGACTTTGACTAAGTGTTTTTGTCTGATATTACTATCAGCTTGTTGTATTGAGTTTTTCATTGCTTCTCTTGTATTCACTTTACTTGTTTTTCTCAATACTCTACAGCTGTGTGTCAAATTTTATGGTTTGTTGAGTCGAGATGTTGTAAGTTGTAATTGTTATGATTGTGAATAATAATATAAATTGCCTTTCAAAAAAAATTAGTTTAAACTAAAACGGGCTCAAACCCTTTAAATTCGTTCCCTGTAGTTACAATTTAGGGTATCCTAACGTAGTCTAAATTAGTTATGTGATTCCTAACCAAGATTTTAGACAACTAATACGGATTATAAAACGCGGGTCCATGCTAACCAAAGTTAAACTACGTTCATATATAAAATTAAGTAATTTATTTATAATTTAACTATTTACATTAGCATAGGGGCCGAACCAAAGAGATGAATTATCCCATTTATCTTCTTCCCTCGCACATAAGACCAGTAGCACCTTCCCATTTCCGTTGTCATCCTCTTTCAGCAAACATTCCTCCACCAATCTTTGAACTCCACACATGGACTATTGCCGCCCTTTTTGTTTCACCTGCCACGTTTATTCACGCAACAACCTTTGTTTCAAAACTTTCTGTCCATGCTGAATCTTTGTTTTACAAATTTATCTCGTACAAACGTGTACTGCATGCCTCATGTACCAAAAAATCCATCACGATGCCTTCTGCTTCTTCAAACTGAAACCCACGAACACTGACCTAATTTGATCACCGCGCCTTCAATTTTCAACTGGAAGTTGTTCTGATAGCTTCACCGCACGCGCCATAGTCTCCTCTGTCTACGACACCAGTCTTGGTCAGTCAGGCGTTGTCGATCGCCTGTAATGGGCTCACGAACGTCGACCTTCCTTAGCGCGACTCTGACCATCTCAAGGTCCAGCGGTAGATCATAACAGTTCAAATCAGAGACCTCACGTAGACAAGCCCATCTCCCTTTTATACCATCTCGAAATTCAAGCCGTAGGAGGAGATTGAATTGTTTTTATGTTAGGAGGATGGTAGCCGTTTAAATTATAAGGGTGGCGGCCTATTTTGTGCGTTGACCACGCACAAAGGTTTGAAGCTAGGGTTTTGAAGGATGGCTTCATTATATAGGGTCACTAAACTAGTAAAATAATATAAACCAACCTTCAACACGAAGTAATGTATATAAACTATCACATACGAACTCTGTTTTTAACAAAATAAGGTAATCCTAGCATAAAAAAAATATTCCGGACCAATAGGACAGGTTTCGTTGAATTCCGAGGTCGTTTGTGAAAAGTCCTTATAATTATCAATGAAAAATAACACGTTTAAAATTTCTATAATTACACAAAAAATCCAATAAATTTGAAACCTTAACATTCTACTAGACCTTTTCCTAACGGATCCAATGAAATTTGTTTCGTTGAATTTGGAGTTCATTTGGCCAGTTGCTTATATCTCCAAAGTTACCCCTGCCTAAATTATATAAACGACTAAATAAAAAAAATGGCATTTTGGCCACCATTATCACATACGACATCCGTTTGCCATGAAATTTGATTTTCTTACAATAATTTAACGATACGTTCCAATGAAACTAATTTCATCGAAAACCAACACCATTTGCAAAAATGGCTGTTTTTAACGCTTATATAATATCGAATTAAATATTAATTAAATTCCAAATTAATTCAATTAAATAATAATAAATTATTTTCATCATATATATCCCAACAGAATATATATACAACTTCAAATATAAATTATACAACTCAGTATCATCAATTTCGAGTTAAAACCTTATCGAAATTATATTAAAACCCTTTTTAAACATTATATTTAAATAACGATTTCTATAGCTACTATTTTAAATTTTGATTTGGACATAACCAACAATCTATAACATGAAATCTAGATTTTTCTCTTTCATATGAAAATTATAATCAACAAGATTCAAACGTTTCTTGTTTCACAGAATTCCGACTTAAAATGGATTCTGTATATTAAATTGAAGTTCAAAACTCAATATTATGAACTGCCATGCCATTTCGAGCTCGATTTAAATTATATATAAATTTAACGTTCAAACTTCATTTTTAATAAACGAATTAAATATTACAACCAATAATACTCCAAATATAATATTTAAAATAATAAATTAAATTAAATGTTTAACTACCAAAAATACGGTATATTACACATATCGTCAATCCAACATGATAAACAAACATTATAACAAGTACAACATCATATAATATCATAGCACATGGTTTCTTATCATTGTATTTCAAGTAGAGATTTCATCTACATTGGTTATGATTGTTCCTAAAATCAGTTATAGCTTCACTAACTTCAAATTAGGTTTTATGGAATCACGCATTAGGTGCTTGGAAGGCTCAGCCTAGGCTTGGGTTCTCGCAGTCAAGTGATGGAGGAAGGTGGTGTACGTCTCTTGATGGAGAATAGAGTAGCACCTAAGAAAACATCAGTAGGGAATTCGAGTTTCATAACTCCTTTGTTCCACCAAATTTCCATTTTCAAACTTTATTTCCTTCATTTTTTTTCGCAAATCCCGTTGTAGAAGCTACAACAGCAGCTCAGGGACGATGGAATAATTAAGATTTGGTAAATAATATTTTGTAATAAGAGAATTTGTAAAAAGAGACCGAATGATTTTCTGTTTTGATAATAATGAACTATACAACTGTTTGTTTATATAGACAATGTCAGGAACGTTTCAACATAACGTTTGGCAATTTATTTTAGATAATGGGCTGTGTAACCCATGTACACGGAGCCCAATTACATGATGTATATAGTATCGCTAATTAGAGAATACAACAGACAATTCATTTGCTCTTTTATTTGCCCCCTTAAAATCTAGGGTTACCTAAAACCCTAAATTTGCCTTCACTAGTGAATTGCTGCCTCTATCTTTAAAAATTCTCTTGATAAACTCATGAAATTTGAGCATACTTCTAGTGGCTTTCTCTAATCTTGCTGTTGCAAGTTGTAGTAGGATATTGCTAAAGTTGTGGCTTGACGTGAGATCTGCTTCGTGATGATAAAGTCAGTGACTTTAATGCTGAATTTTCAATTTGAAGCAAGTTTGAACCGATTTGACCTAGACTTTCTGTCAAGGGATTAGAGTTGCATGAGTGGTTCAAATTGAGGCTTAGAGGGTTGAATATTGAACTTGATTCCTTGATTGATGATAAGCTTGACTGTAGATGGTAGCTGGTATGAGATTCAGTTGTGTATAACCTTTGGATCTTCAGCTCATCTCGCAATCTTGTGTAATTCTTCAATGACAGTGCCTTGGTGAGGATATCAGGCTTCTGGTGGTACGATGGTATGAAATTAACTTGCAATTTTCCATCTTTTACATGTTCCCTTACAAAATATATGTCAATTTCTATATGCTTTGTCCTTGCATGTTGTATTGGATTAGAAGACATATAGATAGAACTTTGATCGTCACACCAGATAGTTGCTTTAGGGTTATTTAGTAGTTTTAGCTCTCTCAATATATACTGTAGCCATATTATTTCTGCTGTAGCAATAGCTATGCTTCTATATTCGGCATCAGCACTTGACTTTGAAATTATAGATTATTTCTTTGAACTCCAGGAGATAGGATTGTGCCCCACAAAATGCAGTACATAGTGACAGATTTTCTGTCATCTGGGTCTGTTGCCCAGTCTGAATCTATGTAGCCTATAATGTCTAGGTCTTTTCCTCCTTTGAAAGTGATACCATAATTGATTGTACCCTTTAAATATCTGAGGATTCTTTTTACTGCTCTCCAGTGTTCCTCCTTAGGTTCCAGCAAAAATTGTGAGACTTTGTTAACACTGAATGCAATGTCAGGACGTGTTATACTTGCATATTTCAATGCACCTACAACACTATTATATTGTTTAATCTTATTCATGGCTTCTCCCCTGTTCTTAGAGTAGTGTTGATTTGAGACCATTGGGGTTGGTTGAGATTTTGCTTCAATCATATTTGTTTTGATTAGCAACTCAGAGATGTATTTTCTTTGACACAAATTCATTTCAGTTTTGGATTTCCTTTGCACTTCTATTCCCAAGAAATATGTGACTTCTCCTAGATCTTTGATGGAGAATTCTTTGTTCAAGTATTGAGTTAGCTTACTTATTTCATCATTGTTGTTACCTGTAACAATAAGATCATCAACATAAATCAGAACATATATAGTAGTGTAGCTATTAGTTTTAAAAAAGGGAGAGTTGTCTGATTTTGAGTATTAGTAGCCCAGAACAGTCAATGCTGATCTTAATCTTTCAAACTAGACCCTTGGAGCCTATTTCAGGCCATATATTGCTTTTTGTAGTTTGCAAACATATCCAGTTTCCTTAGTGTAGCCCCGTGGTTGCATCATATAGATTTCTTCCTGCAAAACTCCATTCAAAAATGCATTATTTACATCAAGATGTATTATATTCCATTGATTGTTCAATGCAACAGTGAATATTAATCTAATTGTAGCTGGTTTGACTACTGGTGAAAAAGTTTCATTGTAGTCAAGCCCATACTCTTGAGTGTAACTTTTAGCAGCTAATATTTCTTTATATCTATTTACTGTACCATCAGGGTTCCATTTACAACCAATTAGGTTCTTATTACTTGACTTTTTGACTAATTCCCATGTTTTATTTTTGATGAGTGCATTGTACTCATCATCCATGGAAGTTTTCCAATGCTTGGATCTGATTGCTTGGTCAAAGGTGCATGGTTCATCATCACTGATTATAGCAGTATATGTCTTGGGCTTGAATATTCTACTTTTGGCTCTAGTCATTATTGGATGGCCAGCAGTTTCAGGTGGATTAGTTGCTTCTCTATTAGTATTGTCTTCTTCTTCAGGTATATTATTTTCTGAGTCATCTGTGTTGTTAGCATTGTCTTGATTGCTTTGACTATTTTCATAGTTGTCATCAATGTTTTCAGGAAAAAGACTAGCGTGGCTGGGTGACTAATGCATATCAGTATCATGCTGATCATCATGTGATAATATTGTTATCATGAGTATCAGTAGCCTTTTTTCTTATTGTAGGAGGCAGTACATCAGCATACATAGGAACATCAGGTATATCATTTCTATCATTGTAAACTTTATTTGATGTTTTGATGTCTTTGCTACTATATGGGAAAATGTTCTCATTAAATATCACATGCCTACCAATGAAAATTCTTCCATTTTCATCTATACATCTATAACCTTTTTGTTTCACAGCATAACCCAAAATTGTGCAAGGCTTAGATCTGAAATCTAACTTATTTGAATTGTAAGGTCTAAGATAGGGAAACATCGACACCTAAATTTTTTTAGACTTAAATAATCTGGCTTAACTTCATATAACATTTCTATTGGACTGATATTATTCAATACTTTTGTTGGCATCCTGTTTATAAGATAAATAACAGTATTGAATGATTCTGACCAAAATTTGATTAGTAATGAAGCATGTGCTAATAAGGTTAAACCAGATTCAACTATATGTCTGTGTTTCCTTCTACTAAACCATTTTGTTCTGAAGTATAAGGACAAGTAGTTCTATGAATAATTCCCTTATTTTTGTATTTAGATCCTCCATCTGATTACATAATTTTAACTTTGGTATTAAACTGATTTTCAATCATATTCATATATCGAATGGTGGTGTCACGGGTATCAGACTTAGATTTCATAAAGTATATCCAAGTATATCTTAGGATATAATATTTATAACCATAATTAGTACATATTGGAGTTGGTCCCCATAGGTCAGATGCAACAAGATCAAATGGCTTAGAGTATTTGGTTAAAGAGTCATTGAAATGTAACTTATGATTCTTTCCCATTTGGCAATAGGTGCAGACATAGGGTATTGAAATATCATTGCAGTCAATATTTTTTTACTGAATATATCTTTCATTACTTTTACACTGGGATGACCAAGTTTAAAATGCCAAATATCAAAAGTAGAAAAACTGTTACAACGGGATTGCATCACAGAAGTGTAGCATGAGTTCTGTCCTACAGGGCCTGCTGTTGTGTTAATTATGAACTTGTATAAGCCAATGAGAGCATCACCCTGCAGTAAAATTTCTTTAATTAATATATCTTTGACAAGACAATATTTAGGAAAGAACTCAAAGTATACATTGTTGTCCCCAGCAAATTGTGATACACTTATCATATTTTTCTTGATTTTTGGCACTCTAAGAAGATTATGTAAGAATAATTGTCTTTTTCCATTAATAATACTACTGCTAGTGTGAGAAATATTAATACACCTACCATTTTCCATGCTTATGGACTATTTACCTTTATACTCCCTGTTTCCTTGATTGAGATTGTCGAGATTATTTGTCATATGATTAGTTGCTCCTGAATCAGGATACCAGTTGTCATCTTGAATACTGTCATTTCTTGAATCTTCACTCTGATTTTTACCCTTGTTGTTTTCTGATGAGGATGATGCATCATTTTGGGTATGAACTATGTTAGCATTTGGGTTAAAATTTGTAGTAACCCGGATTTTTGAGCGACTTTGGTTATCGACGTAAGCTCGACGTCGATAACCAAAACATCGAAAAATCCTGGTAATTAATGAAAGAAATTAGAAGGTGAGAATAGATAAGATAGAAACTTAGAATAGAAGAAGAAGAAGAACACAACATCAGAGTAACACGAACCTCACAGCGGAACGAATAACATATAATAGATAACATAACTTTGAAATATAACAGTTATGTATACAATAGCACTTATCAGAGTACAGCACTTACAACAGCGGAAATAATAATAGCTATAGAATCCTGAAGCCTCCTGCTCCAAGCTCTCCAAGTGTATCTGTAAAATCCCGACTACTTGACTGCCCGTACAAATTTAGGCACCCAAGAGTTTAGGGAAAACAACAAAATAAACTCCGCGTCAGTCATGGGACTGGTATGAGTAAAACAATTTAATACTTGATTTAATAAAGGATATCTCACAAGACCACGCCGCATAACGGAACGGGTTTTACCCTTATGAGAATCCAAATAACTTTTCAAAGCAATATCATTCTGATATTATAATAATGTCTAAGTACAAATAAATATCAATCTAGCAGAAACGCTTGCATCTCACGTTACTACATATATAGTATACAATCAAAATCGCAAGCACGTATTGGATGATTGGATTTCCAACTATGACAAGGTATGGAACCACCTTCCGATCAGTGTACTCTAGGAACGATACACTAGAGTTCAACAAGAACATCTTGCAACTCAGCCACACATGACCGACCACTCATTTCTCTTGAGTGTATCGAATGTACATCACCAACGGTTGGGATCAGCAACCGTTCCCGTATATATTATGGGACAGCATTGATAGATTTAAGAAACAAATGAATATTCACTAGATAGGTGATTATACACCCTACTTCGGTGCGACCGACTTAGCCATGCTGCCTGCCCGATTTCTGTCATTTACCGGATGATGAGGCTAGAAGCTACGCTTTATCATCACAATAGATTCACTTCGAATGCCACATTGTCAGATCCATCGAAAATCACTAATTGACGTCTACAACAATACATTACGTGTCAGCTAAAAGAAGTTTCCTTCTCCGCTTCCACTCTTGGTACGGTTGAAGAAATCAATGTACGTAATCGTCTGGAAATACTCTGTCAAACATCCATCTTCATTCACTTAGAATGTCACATCGTCATACCCGCCAAATCACAAATTGACTTATCCAAAAATAACACGGGTATACAGCTAAAAGAAACGAATTCCTCCGCCACCAAACGTGAATACGTTTGAACAGATCAACTTACGCGATCCATTGGATATACTCTGTCATACCTTCGTCCATACAAGTTGTCCTGGGACTGGACAAACCGAAGGCACTATTCTGTAAACAGGATAGCCCTTTCATTTTACTCCGTCTTCAATTATCTTTGGCATAAATGATTCGCGACGCTTATGCCAATACAGAGTGGTTCTTTGGATAAAAATCCAACCGGTCTCTCCATATTAACAACGCTAAAATGGTAAAAACTTCGATAGTCTGTGATTTAACCATCAAAGAAAAACAAGTGTACAAACAACGATATTATTCCCAGATGGAAATTATATCGAACAAACATCATTTAACATTAATCTCTTTAGTTCATTTATTTACTTATCTTCTGTTTCCCTATATTCTAAATTCTTATTTTCTTTTATCAGAAAACATTTCTGATTCTCGTTTGGAAAACATTTCCAAAACTCCTTTACGATCAAACCTTACCATTTCTTAGTTAAGAAGGAAGTCACTCAAGTTGGGGTATAATTACCTCTCAGACCTTAACTGAACAACGTTATAACTTCGAAATGGTCAAAGTTTATCTTTTAATCTTTAACAACTTCTTTACGCCTTTCTCGGATTCAATTTTTCTAATCTACTTCTATATTTAAAAGATTGGTTATAACGATAACGCTATAATCCCTACTTTCGAATTATCTAACTTTAATTATAACATCTATTCTTATTAGTGAATAATTAACCTAACATTTATTTATTTATAAATAAATAAATCTCTATTTAAATACTGGAAAGTATAAGTACTTTCCCGAATTCGATATAATCGAATTTGCCGAATAACTCTCTTCGAGAAATCTCTATTTGATTAACTCTTCTTCGAATAACCTATATTCGATTAACTCCTTCTTGAATAAACGATATTCGATAGTCTCTCTTCGAATAACTAATATTCGATAACTCTTCCTTTTCAAATATCTCATATTTGAAAATCTCACTTCGATTAAACTATAATCGATAACTCCCTTCGATGAAACTAACATTGATAACTCCTTTCGATGAAACTAACATCGATAACTCCTTTCAATGAAACTAACATCGATAACTCCTTTCGATGAAACTAACATCGATAACTCCTTTCGATGAAACTAACATCGATAACTCCTTTCGATGAAACTAACATCGATAACTTTAACTCGACTAACTTGACTCGACTAACTCGACTTACTTGGTTCGACCAATTCGATTCGATTAACTAGGCTCGACTAACTCTATTGGTTTAACTCTAATCGATTAGTTCTATGGTTTAACCCTAATCGATTAATTCTATTTGACTAACCCTATTCGGCTAACTCGACTAACTTGGTTCGACCGACCAGGTTTGACTAACCTGACCCATTTGGTTTGACTGACCAGGTTTAGCTAACCTGACCCATTTGGTTTGGCTGACCATGTTTGGCTAACCTGACCCATTTGGTTTGACCACTGGGCTTGACTACTTGGTTCGACCACTTGGTTTGACCATTTGGTTCGAATACCATATTCGACTAACTCCTCTCGATTCATTAAAACCGATTAACTCATCTCGATTGACTAAATCAATTAACTCCTACCGATTAACTAAATCGATAAACTCCTTTCGATTAACTAAGTTTGATTTACCCGACTCGACTGACCAGGTTCGACTAACTTGACCAGCTTGACTCGATTGGTTCGACTCGACCAGCTCGACTCGGTTGGTTTGACTCGACCATCTTGACTCGATTGGTTTGACTCGACCAGCTCAACTCGGTTGGTTTGACTCGACCATCTTGACTCGATTGGTTCGACTCGACCATTTGGGCTCGATAGGTTCGACTCGACCATTTCGACTCGGTTGGGTTCGACTAGCTTGACTAGTTTGGTTCGACTAGCTTGGTTTGACCACTTAACTAACTTGATTTAAATATTTATATCCGACTAACTAACTTTTCTTTTATTTCTATTTATTTTAACTTCTATTTATTTCCTAAATAGATTTCCTTTTGTATAATCTATTTATTTTCCTAAATAGATTTTCCTTTATAACTCTAATTATTTAATCCCTAATTAAATATCCTTTATTCTATTTATTTAATTTAAATAAATATTCCTTTTTTTATTTATTTCTAAATAAATATCCTTTTATAAAATCCTTCGATTTTATAAATAGATTCATTTTCAATATAAATATTGAAAAATCCCCTTTTCTACATTTTCAGTGTTTTCTATTGTTTTTAAACAACCAACTGTCAATGATCAATATCATCCAAACATATACAATCAACAACAGATTATATATCACAGTATATATCACAATATACAAATAACAGTAAAATAAATGTTGAGGAATCCAGTCGGATTCCTCCAACCTGTTTCCCTGCATCCACCGATGTTAAACAACGTATATAACATCACTTGCATTTCTAATGAAATACACTGATAACAAAATCACCGTTTAATAATGATATATATATATATATGTGTAGATATATACATACATATATATATATATATCCATACTGTTTTCAATCAATATTTAACAGTCCAATCTACAGTCCAATTTAACAATACAACTTAACAGTCCAAATTAACAGTTCATAACTAGCAGTCAAATACAGAAAAAAAATACAATTTATATTAAAATATAAATTGAGGAGAGTTAGTGAGTTTTTACTCACTGTTGCGCGTTAACCGTTGAATAACGGTTTGCGTTCGTTGATTTGAGTCGGACAATTTATTTCGCCATAAATTGTAACTGGCTCGGATTCACTCCCAGTCAGTCTCATTGTGTTTCTCTCGTCCATACGATCCTGTCGGATCTTGTTTCGCTGAATTCCGTCTACGTATAACCAAGTTATAGCATTACGAAGTTTGAACACTTTTAAATAAATAAAACTTGAATTGATAATAAAAATTTGGGCCTTAGCTTTATTATTCCGGCCCATCACTAAACCCAACCTGCTCCACCAATATACTCCGTCTTCCCCAAATAGCTGTCACGCTCCAGTATCCAAACGCAAGAGCAGACTGAACTTTCACCTCCTAAATCCCCATCAACACTTCACGGTTCTACATTTTGAAATCACCATTAGCTTCAACGTCCAAAACTCCATCTACCTATGCCAAACAACCCCGACTCGAGTTCGCCCTTTTCTCTCCGTCGTTCAGCTAGTCACCACCATCACCGACCAAAATCCCAACCGTACTCCACCAAAAACTCCACATCAACTCGAAATCCATCACTCAACTCCTATCCAAGCTTGAAACAAGCTATAAGGCTCCCAATTCACCAAAACGTTAAGCCCTAGACTACGGGTTAGCCAACAACTACTCCCGAACAGCCGTCGAACCCATCCTGACGCATACGAACGTGAAGAGAAACCTTCCAGCATCATCAATATATATTTATTTGGATTTTATGATTTTATTTCGAATTGTTTAGGATTTTTGAAAGTGGTGAATGGTTTTGAGAAATAATGTGACGGCGGAATTTTTCTCACTGGAGAAATGAATTAGGTCTTAAGGAATGTAGTATGTGTATTTATAGGAAGAGCAAAATATCTAGATATTTTGTAGAAGGAATATTTCCGGTATATTCTCATTTATATATATTCATTTTTGACTTCTAAAAATTTGTGATCACACACGATACCCAAAAATCACGAAACTGGACACGTAGCTAGAGTTCGACATTACGGTCCCAACGAAACTGGTTTCGTCGAATTCCGGCTCCGTATGCTCACATAGCGTATTTTTAACCATCAAAATACTGACTGTTTTTCATTCTAAAAATCCGTACGGCCACACAGTGACTCTAAAAATCACGAAACTGGAAATCTAACAACTATTTGACATTGCGGATCCAACAAAACTGGTTTCTTCGAATTCCGGCTTTGTTTGCAAAAGTGGTTATTTTTAACGCTTTGAATAGCCCATTTAAATATATAAATATAATTGAATTAATTATTTAAAATTAATTATTATCGTATATCTTCACATATGATATCGTACAGCCCCAGAATATCATATCAGAATTTACAGCATGATATTTCAGATTCCAGATTATCTCGATATTCAGTTTATACTGAAAATCCATTTATAACGTATATAAAGCGTCGCAAATTATAAAGGAATTCTACAGCGACTTTTCTGAAATTTGATTTGGACGTACATCAAAATCTACACGACGAAATCCCGATTTTTCTTTTCCCCTAGAAAGATATACTCCACCAGCTCCACCCGTTTCTTGTTTCATAGAAATCCGACTTAAAACGAATCATGTATATTCAGTTGAAGTTCGAATCGCCAAATCGCGAACTGCCGCGTCGTTTCGAGCTCGTTTATAAATATATTATAAACTATACGTTCCACTGTCGTCGATTCAATATATTCGTTATTATATTTCGAATCGAAACTCAACCACATCTCGTATACTATTCAATTCACACTCTATTGTGAATTCTACTATTTCTGACTATTTCGATATTTACAATTTATTATTCATTATAAATCTTAATTAAATATTCAATATTATTTAATTCACGTTCTCGATATCGATAAATTGATATTTAATAATTAAATAAATAAATTGTTCAATAGCTAAAATGCGGGTTACTACAAAATTTCTTTGATTGTTATCATTCTGGTTTGGCACAAAATTAGAATTATATCTGAAATAACACTTGAATGCTGTGTGTCCCACTTTTTCACATATTTGAAACTTAGGCTTGTTGTTAGCAATCCATCTACCCCTTCCTCTTCCTCTATTGGGGTAGCCTCCTCTTTGATTAGTGTTATTGCCTCTAAAGGGTTGTCCTTGTCCTTTTCCTCTGTTATTCACTGCAAGATTTAATGAATAATCAGACTCAGTGGTATTTTTGATGTCAATTCTAGCTTTGTAAGAGAGGAGTATTGAATGAACATCATCAAGAGGTGGTGTTATTATCTGTGAGGTTATAACAGTGATTACAGCTTCATATTCAATGCCTAAACCATTTAGTAATGATAACACTTGTTCAGATTCATCAATCTTGCTGCCCGATGCAAGAAGCATGTCACAAATATTTTTCACTTTGGCAATATATTCCCTCATACTTAGATTGTCTTTTCTGCAGTTTTGTATCGTCTTCTATAGAACAGGGATTTGGCTGATGATTGGGCATAAAAGTTCTTCTCTATTGTAAGCCAGACTTCATTTGCAGTTTTCCGTCCGATTACTTATGATAAAAGATTTGGGCTAATAGAGGATAGCCAAGCACTAATTAGCCTTTCTTTTTTGTGAAATTGCTCATATTCTTCACTACTGATTATTTTATTATCTTTATCAATGATGAACTGAGGTGGTGTTGGCAAGGTTCCACGAATATATCCATCAAGTTCGTAGCCTGAAATTGCGGTTTCGACTTGAAGTTTCCAAAGAAGATAATTGTTTTCATCAAGCTTGATGGTGAACAAATGACTTTGTGGCCTTACAACAGTTTTAACAAGTTGTTCAACAACTGGTGGTGACGGATTTTCCCATGATGCAGCGGATTCATTTCTTTCAGAGGTGGATGTTTCGACCATGATGAGATAAAGAAATCAAGAAACAGGTAAAGCTCCATGTTCTATAGTTTAGTATTGTGATTTTCAAGGGTATTTGATGGTCTTGGAATCTTTGGTGATGATGATGGGTCAAGTAAGAATTCTTGATAAGAGCATAAGCTATCTGAAAGGATTTCTTGGCTGAAAAATACTTTTTAAATCTCTTGATCGACTACAGAATAAAGGTCTTTCCAGTATTAAGATTTACAGTCACTGTTGATGAAGCTGCTGAATGGCTTGGCACTGCACAATTAGTTGATTAGTAAATCTTTGAACTCAAATGAAGAGAGTTATCTCTGATGAGTTCAAGATACCCAAATGATGAAGATAGAATCTGATGGATATCTACCCACAAAGAACACAGCGTGATTCTAGAAAGAAGGTCTGAAGTGCGTTAAGCAATGGCGCTGCTCTGATACCAAATTAAGATTTGGTAAATAATATTTTGTAATAAGAGAAATTGTAAAAAGAGACTGTATGATTTTCTATATTGATAATAATGAACTGTACAACTGTTTGTTTACATAGACAATGCCAGGAACGTTTCAACATAACATTTGGCAATTTATTTTAGATAATGGGTTGTGCAACCCATGTACACAAAACCCATTTACACGATATATAAAGTATTGCTAATTAGATAATACGGCTAACAATTCATTTGCTCTTTTATTGGAATGAAGATCCTTAGCCCCCCGTCTTCTAAAGATGCACTTACCAAGCTCTTGAAAAAAGCAACAAATTTCCTCTGTGAGGTAAAGCTATCGCCAGCTGTTTCGCAGTTATAAAAGAAGAATTGCTGAAACACCATGACCAAGAAATCAAACTGCTGTCGGCAATATGTATTAGTGAGATAGCCCGGATAAATGCACCTGAGCCTCCATTCCCTGATAATGTTTTAAGGGATATCTTCCATTTAATCATTGGTACTTTTAGCGGTTTAAGTGATATTAACAGTCCAACATACGCGAGGAGGGTTATTATTTTGGAGAGCCTTGCAAGATATAGGTTGTCTGTTATGATGTTGGATATCGAATGTGATGATCTGATTGAAGAAATGTTTCAGAAATCGTTGTCACATCAATGCAGAAGATCATGAATCTTATCCTTGATGAGAGTGACGACATGCAAGAGAATTTGTTAAAAGCTATACTACAACCATTGGGGTGGAAAAGAACCCTTTTTTTCTCAAGCTGCCTGGAGGCTTGTTTTGGATGTTATTAAACACTTAGAAAAACTTGAATCTGGCATGAAGCAGTTTCTTGTATCTTCTCTACCAGGAGATGTGACTTCCCTAAACAACCCAGTAGACTATTATGAAATCATATATGACATATATCAATCTGCTCCAAAAATTCATCATGGGATAGTTCAATACATTGCAGGAGAATTGGTGAGTGATGTACTGGATATTAGGATGAAAACTGTACAACTACTTGGAGAACTCTTTACTTTAACTAGAACTCCAATTTCTAAAGCTTTTCAACCGCTATTCTCTGAGTTCTTGAAAAGAATATCTGATCGAGTTGTTAAAGTTCGTCTTTCAGTTATAGAACACTTGAAAAATTGTATCATTGCCGATCCTACTTGATTTGAAACTTCTTCTATAATTAAGTCCCTCTATGACCGTTTATTGGATTATGATATAAATGTACGGAAACAAGTTGTGTCTGCGATATATGACATGGCCTGCAATTCTCCTATAGCTTTCTCGAGAGAAACTTTGGAGCTAGTTGCCACTCGGCTTTGGGATAATCTTAACTATTGGGAAAACATAGCATGGAGAAACTAGCTGATATTTACATATTAAATTGCTTGAGAGTTGAAGGCTCAATAGCTGTGTATGAACTAGACTGGATTCCTGGCAAGTTATTACGATGCATGTATGACAAAGATATTAGACCAGAGACAATAGAGCTTGTATTTTTTGTTTATTTGTTCCCACCATAGATCTCAATTGATGTTAGACTAAAGCACTGGACTGCAGTTTTTTCTGGATTTGATAAACTAGAGTTGAAAGCTCTTGAACTGATTCTAATGCAGATGCAAAGGTCATTTCCTCTTGGATTGCAGGTTATGACTTTTAAATTTTGCGATACTATATGGTAGAATTTAAGTGGGTGGCAGTAGCTTCATATCGGACAAGACGGTTCGCAAATCAGAGCTCATACGAGGAAGTTAGAGACGAAAAGGTGCAAGGCTTCTGCTGAGTTCCACAACCGACGTCTGTCATAGAGTACGACAGACGTTTGAGAGTTGTAACAGACGTCTGCCATTTTGACAGACGTTTGTGCTTAAGCATGAATAATTCCATAACCGGGACAGACGTCTGTCACACTCCATGACAGATGTCTGAGGCGAATTTCGAGCTGTTACGGGCTGAAATACTATAGAGTGATTTGTAAAGGACCCATGGGCAATTTGGGCAATTGCTACATATTATTCTCTCCCTATGGGTGCGTTCGCAGTCATTTGCAAGCATGCTGGAAATTATTGTCGCGTCCGACGCACTAATTTCCACTGCCAAATGAAACGTTGGTTGGAAGTTGAAAATCAAGCCGTTGACGTCCGACGCGTCGGACGCCAACGACTTGATTTTCAACTCCCCTTCCTCTCTATAAATCACCACCTCTACCCTTAACACCTTACACAATACTCCTTCAACAACTTCTTCTACTCTTTCTACTTTTTCGATTAATGTCTAACTCCGATTCATCCTCCGATTACGACGATATGATTGATCTCTACGGGGTATATCAGATTCAGGCTGAAAGGAGAAATCATATGACGCGGATTAATACTTCGGAGTTCACTGGCTTATCTTGGATCAACGAAATTCTGAATGGTCATCAAAGCCGATGTCAAAATAATTTCCGGATGAAAAGACTTTGCTTTCACGCATTATGTGAAAAACTGCAACATCATGGTCTCGCTTCCAGACCAGAAATTTGTGTCGTCGAAATGGTTGGAATTTTCATTTATACAATCGCTACTGGGCTTTCAAATAGACAACTTCAAGAAAGATTTCAACGATCAGGTAGCACGATTTCCATTTGTTTTCATGATGTCCTAAACGCTTTTCAAATACTCGCTGCAGATGTAATAAAGCCAGGAGAACAACAATTTACTACTGTTCCACCTCACATCAGAAATTCAACCCGGTATTATCCGTATCTCAGAAACTGTATTGGCGCTATAGATGGTACACACGTATCTACACATTTACCCGGTGATCAAATTATCCCTTATATCGGAAGAAAGGGTTTTGCAACTCAAAATATATTAGCGGTTTGTGATTTCGATTTACAGTTTATGTATGTTATGACGGGTTGGGAAGGGACTGCACATGATAGTAGAATTTTTAATGCTGTTACAAACGATAGAAGCTCTAACTTTCCTAGCCCTCCAACTGGACAGTATTATTTGGTTGATTCGGGCTATCCATTTCAGACTGGATATTTACCGCCATACCGAAATATGCGGTACCATATTCCGCATTTCCGTGATACCACGAATCAACCAAAGTCAGCCAATGAAGTGTTTAATTACTACCATTCGAGTCTACAGATGGTCGTCGAAAGAACATTTGGCATTTGTAAAAAGAAATTTACCATTCTCAACAAGATGCCTACGTTTCGGTTCAACACTCAAGTGAAAGTTGTCATATCTACAATGGCCTTACACAATTTCATACGCAAATATAATAGCGGTGACCCTGATTTTATGGCTTTTGATGATAATCCTGAACTAATCCCCGATCACTACATGGCGGAATATTACAGTATGAGAAATACGACGAATAGAGGCACTGAACGTGTACACCCAGATGGAAACCAAGAAATGGCAATAGCTCGAGATAACATTAGAGATCAGTTGGTTGCTGCTGGTCTGCGCTAATTTGTCTTTGTATCTGTAACTGTACTTGTACTTGTTTTTGTATTAGAAACTGTATCTGTATTTGTATTCGTATTTGTCTCATCAAATCTATTTATATCTTATTTTAAAAATACCCCGCTCAAATACCCCGTTCGCCGCTAAAAACACATTCCCCGTTCGCTACAGTACCACGCTCAAATACCCCGCTCAAATGCCCCACTCGCGTTGGTTAAGAACACACCCTATATATACTACATCATATCCAAAAGTGCACATACCAGAAAGAGGCTAATCAAGAGATTAAGAACTAAGTTTATTCTAATTAGGGTTTTGGCAACCCTAATCTTCTTCAATTATTTTTTCCACAAAATCAAATTTTTCTAGTGAATTTGATGATTGTAATCAATATGTAGTACTCTTCTATTGATATTAATAAAGGATTCTCTCTCAAAGTGGACGTACACCGACAAGACGTCGGTGGAACCACTATAAATCCCTGTGTGAATTATTTTATCCTATTGCTCTATTATTTATCTTGTTTGGTGATTGTGATTGGCTTGTGGATTGGTTGAGAAGTTTTGATATATTGATTGGTTGTTTTTGCACGTTTACCACGATCTCGTCTTCCGCTGGGATGGGGATTTTGATTTAAGCGGTCTTGAGTTGAAATCCTTGACAACATTTGGTATCAGAGCATTGGTGTGGGTAGATAGTTGTAGAAATGTCGGAATTAGATTCAAATAGTGTCTCAACAGTTGGTCCAAGTGGTTTAGCTTCTTATGTACATGGGTCGTACGCAGCTGCTGGTTCACAACTGGTTATTGACAAATGGAATGATGATAATGATTTCGAAAAATGACAATGGAAGATGAAAGCGGTTCTTAGACGGAATCAGGTACATCGGGTAGTGTTTGATACACATTTATTGCTAGCGGACAAAACAGATGTAGAAAGAGAAGAAATGGAAGAGTGGGCATTCAATACACTTCATCTTGCTATGGGAGAGAATGTTATCTCTGAAGTTAGAGGTGAGATGACTGTTAAAGGTATTTGGAACAAGTTAGAGTTCTATATGAAGAAGTCACTCATAAATCGATTGATCTTGTTGCGGACTTTATTTACCTACAAGATGAAGGAAGGAACTTCGCTAAAGGCGCACTTAAATGTATTCGATGATTTGCTAATGAAGACGAAGGCGGTAGATTTTGTAACACCCCACCTCCGCTAGGGTCACTCGCAAAGGAATGCACCAGCTTTAGAGGAGCATTATTGGTAAACATGTACATAAATATTACAAGACAGAACATATAAAACAGCGGAAGTAAAACAAATTTCATTACCTTGTAAAATAGTAAGGTCTAAAGCCTTTTACATTAGAATACGTCAAACCTGTCTTGCAATAGTAAAGAAGCATAAACCATTTCATAAATTATTCCCCAAGTAAAACAGTAAAGTAGCCATATCCAAGAAAAGTCCAAGCCATGCATGATGACCTTCAAGCAGAGGAAGTCCGAACTAAATAACAGTGTTTCCTCCCTGAAAACCTGGAGGGGGGGAAACGGAAGACAAAGAGGCGAAACAAAACGGGGTCAGTCATAAAGACTGGTAAGTCCTATCTACTTCCAGTATAAAAACAGGTAAAGGTAACATGACATGCATAAACTGAAAGTAAACATAAGGATGACGACATGATAGATAAGCTAAACTAAGACAACTGGATGAACTACTGTAGCAAGATAAACTAAGTTATCATGATAAACTACGATGTCAAGATAAATCGAGGTATCACATCGTCAGGTTTCTATCAAGTATACTATCCCAAGGTATCTATCATGTATAACATCCCACGGTATCTATCATGTATAACCTCCTAAGGTATTTATCATGTATATTTGCTCTGCACCTCTCGTACTAGTATCCCAACCCGCGTCATGTGTTAACTATGAATGTCCCTTACCCAATGTCATGTAATGGTCTATGTCAACCTAATATATAGCATATGTAGGTTTTCCCAACTCGTATGTTTCTTTCCATGTATAAGTTCAGTCCTTTGCCGTAGGCCGTACGGGCTTTCACATGTAAATCTATACCACCTCAACGTAGTACCATTTTATCCTTGAAGTTGTTTTGGACTGCTACCCTTGATATGGTTATGTTTTCTTACCATGAACTATCGCGTGTTCACTTAGGATTTATGTCACCTAGGACCGCTAGGGATTATGCTACCTAATGAACGTTTCCGTAACTTGGTTTGGGTTTTAGCCACCTAGGACCATTAGGGATTATGCCACCCGTCAACCACGCCCTTTGTCCCACATATAAATCGTGAATCGTTTTCCATGTCTAGACGCACATGTTTCTCAATGTGCCATCCGAGTTCCGTGAGAGGGCAAATCGAGAAATACGGAACTCGGTCGGGAGCTTTAAGTCGTCTGCTGATGCAGATATCAAGGTCTGTTTTTGTATCCGTGGCTATGGTCCCACGTGACCCCTCCCTCAACTACTGAAAGGCAACCCAAGAAAAATCATGCATGAGAACTACATCCCGGCCCCACTATGCCCCCACTTACCTATTGGCTAACCTCACCCATAACTCGATAGCAAGTATATGGTCTGTTGGGAGTTCTCTGCCTTTCCGTACGTACACGATTGACTAAAGATGGTAGGTAGTCGACAACGCGCTATCCAGGGCAAAAACAAGAATCGATGACTCCACGCTAATCCATCCCAGTCTTTAGGTCGCTTGCATAGCAACCAAGGCATACTCTTGGTTCTTCTACCGCAGACCTTAACCTCTTGTGAGCCCAGGCGGATCATCTGCAACCTCACAGAGGGATACCAAGAGTATCATCACGTCCCTCGAAGCTTCCGCTTCATCACCCAGTTCGTTGGAGCCTTTATCTAGATCAGATATTGCTCTGCCTCGTGTATTTGTTTAAGCGATGACCTACCGTATCAGGTTACTCATCCGTTCATGAACTAGTATAATTCCCTTGACTAAGGATTATTACTTAGTTACCCTAAAATAAGATTTACCACTTAGTTTCCTTTCCCGTTATCCTTGTTAACTACGATTTTCCACCTAGTCCCCTGAACTAGGGTTTTGTCTAATGGGTTAAGTATTGTCATTCCAGTTCATGACTTAACCCTCCTACGAATCATGTCAAGATTTGTGTAACACCCCACCTCCGCTAGGGTCACTCTTTCGGGGACACTAGCTTCTGGGGGGCGTTAGAACTGGGTAAGCATGCATAATGATATATCAAAGCAGAACAGGAACATAAATATATATATATAACAGAGTAAGTGAGAATAAAACAGCGGAATATCTCAAACCATCTCAAAACAAGTCTAGTACATCATAAAGTCATCTACCAGAATAAATATGTCTAGTACAACATAAACAGAAATACTGAAATACATAGTGCTATCCCCAAAAATAAAAGTGATAAGCCATAGCGAGCTCAATATCCAGACATACATGAGCTATCCAGCGAACAAGCAAGCGATCCAAGCTAAGCACCACTGTTCCCTCCCTGAGAACCTGGGGGGGGGGAACGGAAGAAAAGAAGCGAAAGAAAACAGGTCAGTCAAAAAGACTGGTAAGCCCTACTACGATCAGTCTATAAACTAATAAAGCTAACATCATGATGGAAACTGAGATGAATATACTGGCAATAGATAAAGGTGTCATCACATAGAGAAGATTAGGCTTTGCACCACAGTGTACTAGCAAACTAACATAACAGGTAATGATCCCTCAGCCCAAACTTTGGCCCAATAGCATGAGGTGACCTTAATACAAGGTCCAGCCCAACGGTCTAGTCGATCGGCTCCCTATAAACCTAACACGTCAAGTGTTGGTGTCCATACGGCCCACATATGGATGTAGTCTGACTGTGCTGGGTCCACCTTCGGGTGTATCAAGCCCTCGGGTGTCAACCCCAGACACTTAAGCAATAATGCACAGCCCAGACCTACTGGTACCCGTGCCTCGAGTTTGTCCAATACCGGACTACGTGCACGTCCGTAGCCCGCCTGGACCCGCACCGCTGTACCACTCGGCCTCCGCTTTGGTCGGTTACATCCGCTCAGTAATCGTGCCCCGCCCTAGCCTAGCCTCTAGGGTTGTGAATGATACCCAACTGGGATTACTGCTGCAACATACCACGTTGCTAGGGTTTTCTAAGAGGGTTAAGTGTGGTTTAACCCCTCACTAATCATGGATTAAATTAGTTAAGTGTAACTGACAGTTCACACTTAACCCCATTTCAATCCCTCGATCCCCCAAATTGGTTAAGTATTAGTGGGCCATGACTTAACCCTAATCATGAGGCATTAATTAACTTAATTGTGCATTAACCTCTCACATTAGACTTTGTTGTGGTTACTAGTTAAGCCGGGCGGGTCCGGGTAGCTTTACACCACGACTTGGTCTAACCTCGGGTCCTAGGTACACATGACCAACTTCTCACATTGGGTCCTATTGTTTGTAGCAACTAGTTAAGCCGGTCGGTTCCGGGTAGGTTTACGCTACAAACTCAACCCAACCTCGAGTTGGCCACACTTATGTTTTCTAAGTGTCATGTCCACTTTATTTTCCAAACATAATTACAAGTTTAACAAATGCTTGGGTAGACCTAACTTAATAGGTAAATTCCCAAGGGGTAGACCTAACTTAATAGGTAAATTCCCAATCTTATATTTTCATGTATTTTATGTTTTACCCAAATCCCCCCCCCCCCCCAACGTCATCCCATCGCTTACTTATTCGTCATAACGCATAAAGGATAGGAAAAGGGAACTTGGCACAACATACATGATGAATATTACATATCATAATAAACATGCATAACATGTTGGACTTGCATAACTTGGCATAGTGAACTTGCATAAACATGCATAACTCGTTAAACTTGCAAATCATGGCATAGTGAACTCGCATAAGCATGCATAACTTATTAAACATATGTAACATAGCATAGTGAACTTGCACAAGCATGCATAACTTGTTAAACATATGTAACATAGCATAGTGAACTTGCATAAACATGCATAACTTATTAAACATATGTAACATAGCATAGTGAACTTGCACAAGCATGCATAACTTGTTAAACATATGTAACATAGCATAGTGAACTTGCATAAGCATGCATAACTTATTAAACATGCACAACATAGCATAGTGAACTTGCATAAACATGCATAGCTTATTAAACATGCATAACATAGCATAGTGAACTCGCATAAGCATGCATAACTTATTAAACATGCGTAAATCCCAACTTTCATCACATATTAACTTTAGAGTTTCTAAAATGAAGGTAAGAGGGCTTACAAATATTATGAAGACACAAATTTACTAATAAAGATTGAGAAGCCCTTTTTATGCAAGCAAATGAAACCCCAAAACAAGCTCCAATTAACACAATTCCCAAAAACTCTAGCTTAGCAAATAAAGCTTGCAACTTGATGATGTATGCAAGCTAATGATCATTCATACAACTTAGAAAAGCTTGTATGAACATCGAAATCTTAATAGAAATGATTTTTGAAGAGGGTGGAGGCTAGGGTTCTTAGGTGGAGGCCATTTGAGATTTCAATTTGACATAGTTTGGTTGCTAGATTGAATAATGAGGCTTTAGGGTAGGATTAGAGGCTTATTTATAGAAGATTAGAGTGTTTTTAGCCCTAGGATTAACCCTAGGTTAGTTTAGGCCCGTCAGATTTAGGAATTCTCTAGAACCAAGCCACAAGACCAAGCCCAAATCAAAATGGTGCGCCAGGCAAAACTGCCTGGCCACCCCGTGTCGACAGGGCTGTCGACAGGGCAGTCGACACCCTAGGACCCCTGTCGACATGCCTGTCGACATGGGGGCCCTGGCGGGAATTTTCCCGCCTGACACCAAGTAGCCCTAATCCTTGTTTTTAATTTGAAATTTAAATCTGTTTTTAGCATAGAAATTTCTGAAAACTTCAATGGGCCTTAACTGGGTCATACGGACTCCGATTTTCAAAAACTCGGACTCTATTTCGCGTATTTTTCCGAGACGAACGCAATGGCATAGCCCGTTTCCCTTGATTCAGATTTTTGAATTAAATTCTGCCTCGATTTATGTTATAACAGGTTATTGAAAATACGGGTTGTTACATTCTCCCCTCCTTAAAGGATTTTGTCCCCGAAATCTTCAAGTTAGGAAGAACATATCCTACCATCCAACATCCATCTACTCAAAGCATCATCCACGAGCAATCATTGTCCTTAAAAGATTCTAAATGCTGTATGAACATATGCAAAAGTGTGTGTATATGTACTTATCTAATGCAAAGATCAATGCAAAATATGTTAGTGAAATGTATCCATATGTATGCAAATCCCTAACATAATGTATAATATCTACATGTGTGCTCAATCATACATCCATATGCAACATCCATGTGATTGCATACAAATTTCATCCAAGAATAAGCATAAACACTCATGCACATGCAATATGAGGAGTGTGCGAGCCGATCTAGTGCCTAATCGTGTATAATGCATCCACGAGCAACCACTTGCAAACACTTGCAACCACTTGCAACCACCAAGCATAACATGTTTCAAACACATGTTTCATCCAAAGGGTTTCTACCTAAGGTTCTCATGACAAGATTAACACGATAACTAGATAAACATGGATAGCAAAGAGAAAGATATGCTAACAAAGGAAAGAGATTGAGAGTGTACCCTCAAAAAGGAATGGATAAAGCCTACGCATCTTCTCCTCGGTTTCCCAAGTTGCGTCTTCTTCGGCTTCACTCCATTGAACCTTCACCAATTTGACCTCACGATTCCTTAGCTTCTTGGTCTCTGTCCCCGAGATACGAATCGGGGCTCTCCTCAAGGTAGCTTCTTTCTCCACTTCCACATCTTCCAGAACACTTGGCTCCACGATCTCTGCTGACTCATGCAAACACTTCCGAAGATGCGAGACATGAAAAACATTATGCACTCCGGATAGCTTCTCGGGCAATTGCACTTTATAAGCCATCTTCCCAATTCTCTCTATGATAGGGAAGGGTCCAACAAATCTCGGTGCCAACTTCCCGACAGCTCCAAATCGGACCACATTCCGCAAAGGAGAAACCTTCACGAAAACCATGTCCCCAACATCAAACTCTAAATCAGATCTTCGCTTATCAGCATAAGACTTCTGTCTATCTTGGGTCGCCTTCATCCGTCTTCTAATCAACTCAACCTTCTCGGATGTATCTCTAATCATGTCAGGCCCAAGTATAAGCTTATCGGTAGTCTCCCACCAACATGTGGGCGACTTACACGGCCTCCCATATAGAGCCTCAAACGGTGCCATCCCAATGCTCGCCTGATAACTGTTATTATAAGCAAATTCCACAAGAGGAAGATGGTCTTCCCAAGTACCACCAAAATCCAGAATGCAAAGCCTCAACAAGTCCTCAAGTACCCTATTCACCCTTTCTGTCTGACCGTCCGTTTGTGGGTGATAAGCCATACTCAGGTTCAACCTCGTGCCCATAGCTTCCTGCAAACTGTTCCAGAACTGACTTGTAAAGATGGGGTCTCGATCACTGACTATGCTGGAAGGGACTCCATGCAGTCGTACTATCTCACGAAGATATACTGATGCTAGTCCAGATGCGGTCCTCTTGCTCTTCACCGGGATAAAATGAGCACTCTTCGTAAGTCTATCTACAATGACCCAAATGCTCGTATTCCCTTTCCTTGACCTTGGAAGCCCATCAATAAAGTCCATGGAGATACTCTCCCACTTCCATAGCGGGACCTCTAGAGGATGCAATAGCCCACCGGGCTTCTTTGACTCAGCCTTAACTTGTTGGCAAATGGTACTTCTAGAGACAAACTCCGCCACATCCTTCTTCATCCCAGGCCAAAAGAAAATACGCTTCATATCTTTATACATCTTGTCCCCGCCTGGATGTATAGTCAACTTAGAGAGATGCGCTTCCTCTAGAACTTTCCTTACTAAATCTTCCACCATCGGAACACAAAGCCTTCCGTCTCTCCTCAGCCAACCTTTATCATCTATAGAATACCGAGCAAGGTGACTAGATGTCTCTCCTTGAGTCAGCCTATCCATGATCTCAACTATGCGAGGGTCTTCTCTCTGCGAAGCCCCAACTTGATCCAGAAGGGTAGGCCTGATCTCAAGAGATGCTAAAGAACCGGTCATCGACTCGACCGCCAAAGAGAAATCAAAGGTTGCCAAGAACTCTAAATTCTTCATCTCAACAAATAGAGGACTTAGTGTCAACCTTCTTCTACTCAACGCATCCGCTACAACATTCCCCTTGCCAGGGGTATAGGCTATATCAAAATCGTAGGATGCCAAGAATTCCATCCACCTTTGCTGCCTCAAGTTCAGATCCTTCTGTGAAAAGAGATACTTCAAGGACTTATGATCAGTATACAGCTCAAATCTCTTTCCCAGAAGATAATGACGCCAAGCCTTGAGTGCATATACTATTGCTGCCAGCTCTAGATCATGGGTGGGATAATTCTTCTCATGCACCTTAAGTTGCCTCCCACCAAAACATATAACTCTGCCTTCTTGCATCAGAACGGGGCCCAATCCCGTGCCACAAGCATCAGTGTACACGGTAAACATTTTACCACCATCGGGTAAAGCCAGAACTGGTGCTGAGGTAAGGGCTCTCTTGAGTCTCTGAAAGGAAAGCTCACAATCCATATCCCAAGCAAAAACTAAGTTCTTCTTCGTCAACTTAGTAAGAGGAGCGGATATCTTCGCGAAGTCCTTGATGAACTTCCGGTAAAAACCCGCAAGACCTAGAAAACTTCTGACTTCGGTTGCATTCCTTGGAGTCTTCCAATCCTGAACTGCAACCACCTTAGCGGGATCCACTGCTAAGCCTTGCTTGGATACGATATGCCCAAGGAATCTAACTTCCCTTCTCCAAAAGTGACACTTGGAGAACTTGGCCTTTAACTGATGCGCTCTAAGCGTATCCATCACCTCTACAAGATGCCTCGCGTGCTCTTCTTCATCCTTAGAGAAGACCAAAATATCATCTACGAAGACCACGACAAACTTATTCAAGAACTCCTGAAACACCCAACTCATCAAATCCACAAAATACGCGGGTGCATTCGTCAAACCGAACGGCATAACAAGCCATTCAAAGAATCCATCTGGGGTTCTGAATGCAGTCTTGTCTATACTATCTTCAGCCACTCTGAGCTGATGAAATCCGGTAGCAAGATCAAGCTGAGAGAAAACAGAAGCACCAACGAGCTGGTCAAAAAGATCATCAATCCTCGGTAATGGGTGTCTGTTCTTCTTAGTCAGCTTATTCAACTCTCTATAGTCTACGCAAAGTCGAAGAGAACCATCTGCCTTAGTAGCAAACACCACAGGCGCTCCCCATTCGGATATACTTCGTCTGATGAAGTTCTTCTCAAGCAACTCCTTTACTTGCTTGCTGAGCTCCCGTCTCTCACGCGGAGCCATGTGCCGAACGGGCAAAGAAACAGGCTTAGCATTGTCCACCAGATAAATGCGAAAATCAATCTCTCGTTTAGGGGGCAAAACCTTAACTTCTTCAAAAACATCTGGATAATCTCGGACCACCCTTACAGACTGAAGGGTTTTCTTCGATGAGTCGAGAGATTCAAGATAGCACAGCATGACGGGATCCTTCGGATTGCATGAAATCTCTAAGGTGTTGCCAAGGCGAGTCACAAGTCTCACAACCCTATGCTCACAATCAAGAATGGCTCCATATTTGGACAGCCAATCCATGCCCAATATCAATCCGTATCCCCTGAAACCAAGAACATACGCACTACACAAGAACTCTACACTGAGTATAGAGATCCTCAGATCCTTACATATCATAGATAGATGAGCAGAACCCCCAATGGGATTCGAAACACAAACGGGATCATCCACTAAGCTAGTACTCAGGTGCAAGCTATCAACAATATCAGATGAAATAAAACTATGTGATGCACCAGAATCAAACAAGGTACGAACTGGAAGATCAGAAACATAAACAAGATTCTCAATAGAAAGACTACCTCGATCGGGAACTGGAGCGGTATTGAGAGCATGAACTTGCCCTCCTGAAGGTCCAGCCTGCCCCTTCTTCTTCGGGCATTCCTTGCTGAAGTGTCCAGTCTCACCACAGGAATAACATCCACCACTAAGCTTCCTTTTCTTCTTCCTACAATCCTTAGCAAAGTGTCCAGGCACGCCACAGTAATGGCACTTCCCCTTGCCTTTGTTGTTGTTCCCCTTCTTGTTCTTGCTCTGATTCCCCTGACTGCTTTGACCACCTTGACTGCCTTTACCCTGAGAATCGGTCTTCTTTGCTTGAGTATCACTTGACTTTACTTCTTTCTTTCCATCTCCCTGAAGCAAAGCCATATCAACCAAACTTTCGAAAGTAGCCCCATGCGGAATATGTGACATTGCCAAGCCCTGCAGTGGCTCATTCAATCCCTTGGCGAATCGAAGAGCCTTCTTCTCAGGAGTGTTCACCATATCTAGACCAAAACGGGCCAGCTGATTAAACCTATTCACATACTCCTTGACAGTCATATCACCTTGCTTTAATGCAATGAACTTCTCCATCTGTAAATTCGCCTCAGCGGAAGATAGAAACTTGGCCACAAATCTAGCCCTCAAATCGGCCCAAGTCTCGACGGGCCTCGTCCCATTGGTGACCTCCCACCAATAGGCTGCTTCGTCCTTCAAAAGCCACACTGTCAATAAGATCTTCCTCTCATCATCAATCCCAAAAATAGCAAACAAGTCCTCAGTGTCTTTCAGCCAATTCCTGGCTTCAACAAAAGATTCCGTGCCTAGGAAATTCTTGCCTCCCATTGCCTTGAAGTCTTTACAAACTTTCGTGAACTCAACCTGAGGATGCTGAGGGGGAGGAGGAGGAAGAGGAGCCTCAGCAACTGGAGGAGGAGGAACAGGAACTACTGGAGGAGGGACATTAGGGGGAGGATTCTCAACCACAGGAGGAGGAGTGGGAGTAGGGTTTGCGGGGCCAGCTACCGCCCTAGCTTCAAGAAGTCTCCTATACCAGAGTGGTACATTTACTCCATCCGGGATGGCAAGATTCTCAGCCATACTGAAACGAAAGATAAGATAAGATTAGGTCAAGGGATCGAAGGATAACGCTAATGGCTTTTTGAGGAATAGCCTTTTAAAATACTAGACTTTTCTTTGGAAAATACTTTATACTTGTTTTGAAAATAGTTTTTCAAAAGTCTTTTAAAAACTTTTTGTTCTTTCTTGTAAACCATATGCTCTGATACCAAATTTGTAACACCCCACCTCCGCTAGGGTCACTCTTTCGGGGGCACTAGCTTCTGGGGGGCGTTAGAACTGGGTAAGCATGCATAATGATATATCAAAGCAGAACAGGAACATAAATATATATATAAAACAGAGTAAGTGAGAATAAAATAGCGGAATATCTCAAACCATCTCAAAACAAGTCTAGTACATCATAAAGTCATCTGCCAGAATAAATATGTCTATTACAACATAAACAGAAATACTGAAATACATAGTGCTATCCCCAAAAATAAAAGTGATAAGCCATAGCGAGCTCAATATCCAGACATACATGAGCTATCCAGCGAACAAGCAAGCGATCCAAGCTAAGCACCACTGTTCCCTCCCTGAGAACCTGGGGGGGGGGAACGGAAGAAAAGAAGCGAAAGAAAACAGGTCAGTCAAAAAGACTGGTAAGCCCTACTACGATCAGTCTATAAACTAATAAAGCTAACATCATGATGGAAACTGAGATGAATATACTGGCAATAGATAAAGGTGTCATCACATAGAGAAGATTAGGCTTTGCACCACAGTGTACTAGCAAACTAACATAACAGGTAATGATCCCTCAGCCCAAACTTTGGCCCAATAGCATGAGGTGACCTTAATACAAGGTCCAGCCCAACGGTCTAGTCGATCGGCTCCCTATAAACCTAACACGTCAAGTGTTGTTGTCCATACGGCCCACATATGGATGTAGTCTGACTGTGCTGGGTCCACCTTAGGGTGTATCAAGCCCTCGGGTGTCAACCCCAGACACTTAAGCAATAATGCACAGCCCAGACCTACTGGTACCCGTGCCTCGAGTTTGTCCAATACCGGACTACGTGCACGTCCGTAGCCCGCCTGGACCCGCACCGCTGTACCACTCGGCCTCCGCTTTGGTCGGTTACATCCACTCAGTAATCGTGCCCCGCCCTAGCCTAGCCTCTAGGGTTGTGAATGATACCCAACTGGGATTACTGCTGGAACAGACCACGTTGCTAGGGTTTTCTAAGAGGGTTAAGTGTGGTTTAACCCCTCACTAATCACGGATTAAATTAGTTAAGTGTAACTGACAGTTCACACTTAACCCCATTTCAATCCCTCGATCCCCCAAATTGGTTAAGTATTAGTGGGCCATGACTTAACCCTAATCATGAGGCATTAATTAACTTAATTTTGCCTTAACCTCTCACATTAGACTTTGTTGTGGTTACTAGTTAAGCCGGGCGGGTCCGGGTAGCTTTACACCACAACTTGGTCTAACCTCGGGTCCCAGGTACACATGACCAACTTCTCACATTGGGTCCTATTGTTTGTAGCAACTAGTTAAGCCGGTCGGTTCCGGGTAGGTTTACGCTACAAACTCAACCCAACCTCGAGTTGGCCACACTTATGTTTTCTAAGTGTCATGTCCACTTTATTTTCCAAACATAATTACAAGTTTAACAAATGCTTGGGTAGACCTAACTTAATAGGTAAATTCCCAAGGGGTAGACCTAACTTAATAGGTAAGTTCCCAATCTTATATTTTCATGTATTTTATGTTTTACCCAAACCCCCCCCCCCCCAACGTCATCCCATCGCTTACTTATTCGTCATAACGCATAAAGGATAGGAAAAGGGAACTTGGCACAACATACATGATGAATATTACATATCATAATAAACATGCATAACATGTTGGACTTGCATAACTTGGCATAGTGAACTTGCATAAACATGCATAACTTGTTAAACTTGCAAATCATGGCATAGTGAACTCGCATAAGCATGCATAACTTATTAAACATATGTAACATAGCATAGTGAACTTGCACAAGCATGCATAACTTGTTAAACATATGTAACATAGCATAGTGAACTTGCATAAACATGCATAACTTATTAAACATATGTAACATAGCATAGTGAACTTGCACAAGCATGCATAACTTGTTAAACATATGTAACATAGCATAGTGAACTTGCATAAGCATGCATAACTTGTTAAACATATGTAACATAGCATAGTGAACTTGCATAAGCATGCATAACTTATTAAACATGCACAACATAGCATAGTGAACTTGCATAAACATGCATAACATAGCATAGTGAACTCGCATAAGCATGCATAACTTATTAAACATGCATAAATCCCAACTTTCATCACATATTAACTTTAGAGTTTCTAAAATGAAGGTAAGAGGGCTTACAAATATTATGAAGACACAAATTTACTAATAAAGATTGAGAAGCCCTTTTTATGCAAGCAAATGAAACCCCAAAACAAGCTCCAATTAACACAATTCCCAAAAACTCTAGCTTAGCAAATAAAGCTTGCAACTTGATGATGTATGCAAGCTAATGATCATTCATACAACTTAGAAAAGCTTGTATGAACATCGAAATCTTAATAGAAATGATTTTTGAAGAGGGTGGAGGCTAGGGTTCTTAGGTGGAGGCCATTTGAGATTTCAATTTGACATAGTTTGGTTGCTAGATTGAATAATGAGGCTTTAGGGTAGGATTAGAGGCTTATTTATAGAAGATTAGAGTGTTTTTAGCCCTAGGATTAACCCTAGGTTAGTTTAGGCCCGTCAGATTTAGGAATTCTCTAGAACCAAGCCACAAGACCAAGCCTAAATCAAAATGGTGCGCCAGGCAAAACTGCCTGGCCACCCCGTGTCGACAGGGCTGTCGACAGGGCAGTCGACACCCTAGGACCCCTGTCGACATGCCTGTCGACATGGGGGCCCTGGCGGGAATTTTCCCGCCTGACACCAAGTAGCCCTAATCCTTGTTTTTAATTTGAAATTTAAATCTGTTTTTAGCATAGAAATTTCTGAAAACTTCAATGGGCCTTAACTGGATCATACGGACTCCGATTTCCAAAAACTCGGACTCTATTTCGCGTATTTTTCTGAGACGAACGCAATGGCATAGCCCGTTTCCCTTGATTCAGATTTTTGAATTAAATTCTGCCTCGATTTATGTTATAACAGGTTATTGAAAATACGGGTTGTTACAATTTGGCTAAGTATTTAAGTCCAAGACCTAACCCTACAAGTTGGTTAAGTAGACCAAGAAGCTCATGTCTTAACCCTATTCAATCATCAAGTCAAATTGGTTAAGTATTAGTTTGTCTTAACCCTATCAGATTATCATGTTAGATTGGTTAAGCATAGATTACCTTAACCCCATCAGATTATCGAGTCTGATTGGTTAAGTATGGGTTAGCTTAACCCCATCCACTAATCGTATTACAATGGTTAAGTATATTTAAGCAGTCTTGTGACTTAACCCTATCAGGTCCGCATATTAGATTGGTTAAGTATAGGCTACTTAACCTCATCACCTTACCGTGTAAGATTAGTTAAGTCTAGGTTACTTAACCCCATCTAATTACCGTGTTTAGATTAGTTAAGTGTGGATTACTTAACCCCATCGAATTTACCGTGTTAGATTAGTTAAGTATGGATTACTTAACCCCATCGAATTTACCATGTTAGATTAGTTAAGTCTAGGTTACTTAACCCCATCGAATATACCGTGTTAGATTAGTTAAGTCTAGGTTACTTAACCCCATCGAATTTACCGTGTTTAGATTAGTTAAGTGTAAATTACTTAACCCCATCCCCTAACTGTCTTATATGGTTAAGTGTCATTAAGAAATCAAGTCCGGTTCCACTTAACCTACCCATTCGTGTCATATCAGTTAAGCGGCATTAGTCAAAATTACTTAACCTTTTCATGTGGCATTAATTAGATTAATGCACCCCAACCTCTCACATTAGACTTTGTTGTGGTTACTAGTTAAGTCGGGCGGGTCCGGGTAGCTTTACACCACAACCTAGTCTAACCTCGGGTTTTAAGTGCTATATGACCAACTACTCACATTGGGTCCTATTGTTTGTAGCCACTAGTTAAGCCGGGCGGGTCCGGGTAGATTTATGCTACAAACTCAACCCAACCTCGAGTTGGCCACTTTCATGTTTGGTCTAGTGTCATATTACATTTACAACCCATACGTGTCTAGTTTCAAGTCCCATGTTTACCCCCACATGTCTTATCCACATTTAGGTGTATCATGAGTGTCATATTTTCATGAAATCCCATGTCAAATTATCATGTCATAATAACGCTCGTCTAACCTACCCCAAATCGTGTTTCCAACCCAAGTAAAAGTGAGTCAACATAGTAAGGATACTATGCTACATATTGGCCTCAAAACATGCACGATGTCAAAAAGGGATTGGCCACAAACATGCATGGTATCATAAGGGGTTTGGCCTCAAAATATGCATGGCATCATAAGGAGTTTTTGGCCTCAAACATGCATAATGTCACAACGGGATTAGCCACAAACATGCATGATAACATAAGGGGTTTGGGTTCATTTACATGCATAAGCCCCAAAGTCAAGTCTTTGCCAATGTTTCACAAGTCAAATGGTTCCCAAAGGTTCATGCCAACATTCCATAGACAAAGATTCAAACTTGCAAGATAAACTAGGTTAAACATAACATGAGTGACATGATTAAGTCGCTAAAACTTAGCCTAAGGTCCTACATCATAGAACGGGGCAAAATTAGGTTCACATAGGATAGCGTACTTATGTTTCATCGCATTTTATCCCATGTCACATTAGAACCACCGTTAGAATCTACAAGTAGCTAGAACTTACATAGCGTGGCAAGAGGGCTGAAAGCATGAATCGTCTTGACGAAGAAAGGTGACTCCTTTGTTGAAGAATCGTCATGAAATTTGCGTAGCAACATTGATCTACCCTCGAATTGACATAGGAAGCTTGCACCTTTCGATTCGGATCTAGTTTGAATGCATAGTCTCTAGGAATTGGAGATGGAGGCCATGATCAAGATAGATTTTGGCAGCACTTAGTTGCTAGAATGATTTTTAGTGATTTAGGTTAGGTCCCAGGGTGTTTTTATAGAGATTAGGACTAGTTTAGGCCCTTAGATTAACCCTAGGATAGATCTGAACCCTGAAAATCCATCACAGGCCGTCAGAACAGAGCACAAGGCCAAGCAGGTGCACCCAGGCCAATGTGGTCGGACCACCCAGGTCGACACCCGTGTCGACTGGGCAGTCGACCTGCCCCCTGGTCGTGTCGACTCCCCAGTCGACACCCCAGTCGACCTGGGGCTTGGGCGAGAATTTTCCCGCCCAATCTGTTTGGCTCCAGATTTGAATTTTCGAGCTGTTTTTGAACTTGAATTTTCTGAAAACTTTGACGGGCCATAACTTGGTCATACGGACTCCGATTGTAACGGCCCAGATTTTTGACCATTTAGTTTAATAATTTGAAAATGTTTTTTTTTATATTGTTTTGGAATTTTAAATGGTTTAATTTCAATAATTTGGAATATTTTATTAATATAATAATATTTTATTCTGAAATGGTAGAAATTTAGTGGATCTGCAATATAATGTGAACTGGCAGTATAAAAGGATAAATTTTGAATTAAAAATAGTACGTTTACAAAGGAAGTAGTAGCTAACGAACTCGGATTTCGATGAAATCAGTTTCATTAAATCCGAAATGATGAAATTAGGTAACCAACCAAGTTACGTCAAAAATGGCATCCGTATGTGGAAAAGAAAAAAATAAAAGGCCAAAATTTGAACTAAATTTTGACGGTAATTGGAATTTGCTAATGCTAACGGCAAAACTGGAACCTGAGACCTATCCAGGAAAATTCAAAACATAGGATATTAGCTATATATGAAGTCTAGGAAAATCCTATAATGGATATAGAAAGTTATTAAGGAAACAAAATTTAAATAAATTATTTGAAAATCTAAACGAACTCCGATTTTTGATTTGAATACATAGGATTGAAGTACGTTAAAAACACGACCAGATGGTGGAAGAATTTATGAAAACCGTTATCGTTTGATACTCCAACATGAGACCGGAAGGTTTTGAAACTAACACAAAACACTATTTTGAATTTGAATTTAAATTATTTGAAAGTTCAAACGAATTCGAATTTGAAATATTTTTATATATTGTTGAAGAGCAAGAAAAATTGAACAACATGGTTGAAAAAGATTTTGGATAAGGTATCAACAAGTAAGTCAAATTAACGTCCGAATAGGGTTGAGAAAACACACTTTACTATTCATAAATTATTAAATTTATTAATAATTTAATTAATTTAAGGATTAATCCTAACCATCCATTTTCGACCGTTGGATTCGCGCCACCTCAGCAATCCATGTGACTCCTTCGGCTATAAATAGCCCCCCCCCCCTTTCATTTTAAACTCACTCCTCCTCCTCCTCTTTCAAGCTTTGGCAATGGCAGAAATAATAATAAAATAATAGAAAAATAGGGAAAAGGAAGAAAGGGAGAAAGGAGGACAAGACGGGGAGCTAGGGACTCTTAGGCAGAGGCTTGGGCTTCACGGGGTAAGTTTTTAAATAATATTTATTTATTTATTTATTTTGGTAATATATATATATATATATATTATAATTAAAATAGAATTTGTAAAAATAGATATCGGAACATTATAAGGGTGACAAAGAGAATAGTGTCTAAGGCTTGAGTTTGGAAAATATAGTTTCCTGCTCTCCCAGGTTATCCCTAACTGATCCGACGGATGGGATGGTTAATTTTAATTTTAATTTGAATTTAAAATAGACCAGGGGCATTTTCGTAATTTTTAACTATAAACTTTAAAAGCTTATAACTTTTCCAAAACAAGTCAGATTTCCACGAAACAAGGACCGTCGGATTCTTATCGAAAAATACTTTAAAATTAGTTGCTGCAGATTTTTGATCCGGGTTATAATTTTTAAGTTATAATTAAATGAATATTTTTAAATATTTTGTTTGAAAATTAAATTTAATTAATATTAAAATGGTTTTTCAATTTTAAAAATTGGATACGGCTAGAGATGGGAAAGTAGGATTTTTTAGAAGGGCACGGAAGGTAATTTGGCTAATAACGCAATTAGGAATTTATTTAGATAATAATAATTTAATTAATTAAATTAAATATATATTCATTTAAATTAGGTAAATATTGTAAATAGCATAACTTTTGCATACGTTAACGAAATTTAACAAAACAAGATCCGTTGGGTTCGCAGGGACGAGACCTACCCGATGGCACTTACTAGGAGTCAATCCGATGCAGTGGAAAATTCAGCTAATTTTGGACGGTCGTCCCAAATTAAAAGCGACAAACGCGTCAACCGTCGACCAGAACAAACTCTGGTGAGTTAATTCTCACACCTTCTGGAATTCTGTGATGTGGTAAATTCATATTTAAAATATAATTTACCATTAAAATATAAATAGGTTGATTTGTTGATTATTGGTTGATTGGTTGCAGTTATTTAAAATTCATCGTTTTAAACTCACAGATGATTGAAATTTATTTCATATATTGTTATGAAATGCCTAACGAGCTGTGATATAGGGAAGTACAGGTTGGAGGGATCCGACCGGATTCCTCAAATATTATATATGTTGTTTGTTGTTTCATATTATTGATATCTGAACTGATTGAACACCATATGATTGAAAAACCTGTATTGAGTGTGATGGTTGAACAAGTATTCACCCGTGTTGTGTTTTAAATCAACCGACAGTGTTGATTGGGTAATTGGCAGTGGATAGCCTAAAATGTGTTGTTTTAGCCGTCGGTTTACTGTTCGGTGAAACGATGCAGTTTAAAGTTATAAATTATTTTATAATTAAATTGAAGTTTTTCACTAGCTTTAAAGGTAATGATTATTCTAATTTTAGTTAATGGCAAGGTTAACTATTTTTCATATAGTAAATGTTAAAGCTAATCATTATTTTTATTAAAAATGATTTGATGTAGTGATTTTTAATTGGAATTCAAGTTAGATATTATTGAGTGGCAACAAGTTCGATTGAAGTCAAATAAGGGCGTTATAAGAGATTTATAACCCAAGTGTGTAAACAAGCTTTGTAAATGAAATTGGAAAGTAAATATTGAGATTTCACTTAATTGAATAAAGCGAATTCAATTGGAAGTAAATGTTTAAGAGAGATGATAATATATTGGAATATGGTAATGGCAAGAGTTTTTTTAAAATGAAATATAAGTCGTTATTTAATTTTGTATAAGGGAATCCAAGCGGGGTTTTTGAAAAGGGTTTTAAAACCAAAATGATAAGTTAAAAAGTTTATTGAAAGAGTGAATTTCAAATGTAAGAAATGGTTTATAAACCATATTTGAAATCGAGATGGTAAATAAGATTTTGGTGAAATGGTTAAGTGACAAACTGGTATTATTCTGAGATGAGAACGTTGTCGATCAAGGTCTGAGAGGTAACTAAAATACCCTAACTTGGTTGGCTTCACTATTATCGAGTAATAGTATTAGTTTGGAACGAGTGGAGGTGTTAAGATTAGTTTTACCTTATACAAGGGATATCAAACTCTACTGTAAGATTTTGGGAAATAAATAATATTGAAATATTAGTTTCAAAGGAAATAAGAATATTGTTTTCAAATTATATTGAATATTTGTTTATTCAATTAGAGTTGATCGAATATCGCATTTGAGGTAGAGTTAGTCAAATATAGTTTCAGAAAGAGTTGCCATTGCGTACGACTGCTAGCGTAATTCGCAGGGCTGCAGATAGCCTACGGCGGTCGGATGTTTCCTGAGGGAATCAGGCGTAACCATTGTGATCGCTGCGATCTAGAGTCAAGCGAATAGGGTTAAGTCGAGTATTAATTAATCGATAGGAGTAATCAAGTCGAGTTAGTCAAGTTAGAGTTAAGTCAAATGTTAGAGTTGATTAACGATTGTGTCAAATATATTTAAACAGGCCAAGTCATGCCAAATACTGAATCATAAAACTCATTGTGTCCACACTATTGATTTTGATAGTTAAAACACCGACTATCAAACCTGACCAAATACGATTGTTGGTATGGAAAGACCGGGATCGAATTTATATTCAAAAACCATTCCGACCAACAAATACGTGAAGACGTCGATTGAAGACGGAGCAAGTGAAGACCGTGGATCTTCATAAGCGGAAGGACTACTGGTCGAATCTCTCTGGCTTGCAACCAGAGTTATTCGATTTGTGATTCTGTCGTGGTTGAAATCCATGGGTTGCAAGGACTACTCGCTACCGATCCATGGGGTGATTCCTATATGAGATGCAGTAGGAGGGTGCCTTCGGTTCATCCTGTTCCTGGATGACTTGTATGGACGAGTGTCTGACAGAGTATTTCCAAATGGGTCACGTACGTTGATTTCTCCAAACGTACCATAGTTGATGGCGGAGAAATGGTTATTTTCTAGCCAAATAACTAGAGTATTTTTGTGGATGTCAATTAGTGATATCGGATGGATCTGACGATGTGGCATTCAAAGTGAATGGTGGCCAGATGTTCGAAGAGATGAATTCTAGCCTCAAGCCTCATCAACCCGGAAATGACAAAAATCGGGCAGGCAGCATGGCTATGTGGGTCGCTCCCATTAGGGTATATAATCACCTATCTAGAGAAATTCATTTTGCTTCTTTAATCTATATTCGATGTTGTCCCTTTACGGGAGACGGTGGTTTGAGCCCAACCGTCGGTGGTATACATTCGATACACTCAAGCGAAATGAGTGGTCGGTCATGTGAGGGCCGGGTTGCAAGACGTTCTTGTTGAACCCAGTGTATTCGCCTCTAGAGATACACGTGCGGAAGGTGGTCTCATACCTTGTCAAGTTGGAAACCAATATCCAATAAGCGCCCGCGGTTTTGATTGTATACTATATATGGGGAGCATGAGATGCAAGTGTTCCTCTAGATTGATATTTATTTGTATTAGACATTATGATAATATCAGATCAAGTTATGATTTTCAAAAATGGTTTGGGTTATAGTAAGGTAAAAACCGTCTGTGTTTATGTGTGGGTTGGTCTTACTATTATCCTTTTGTTTCATAAAAGATTTTCAAAGTTAAACAAGTGTGTGTTATGTGAATTTATCACTGATAGTATTCCAGACTGACCCGGTGTATTTTGTTTTAAATCAAATGTGCTCGGGTCAGACCGAGTATGTTCCAGGTTAGGTTTCGCTTGGAGTTTCAGGTGCTAGAAGCAGGTGGCTTCACCGCTAGTATATAAAGCTATTATTCCGCTGTGATTGATATATGCTGTACTCTGATGATTGGTATGTATATACAGTTTTTGTATAAAGGATTTGTGATATTATATTTTATTCGTTCCGCTGTGAGATTCTGACGTGTTCTTCTTCTTTCTTCTATTCTAATACTTCTTTCTTTCTATTCTCACCCTCTAAATTCTTTCTCATGACAATCTGGGGGTTCGATACTTGGGTTTTTGACAAGCGATACGGGTTTATGTATTGTTGTCGAGAATTCGAGCGTCGACCTTTTTCCCCGGGTCGTTACACCGATTCTCGAAAACTCGGACTCTATTTCGCGTATTTTTCCGAGACGAACGCAATGGCACAGCCCATTTCCCTTGATTCAAATTTTAAAATTAAATTCTGCCTTGATTCTTATCTTTACACGTTGTTAAAAATTCGGGTTGTTACATTCTTCCCTTCTTTAAGGATTTCGTCCCCGAAATCTCCAAGTTAGGAAGAACATATCCTACCATCCATCTACTCAAAACATCATTCACAGGCAACCATTGTCCTTAGACGATTTCTAATGCCATATGAACATATGCAGAACATGTGTGTATATGCTCCTTAGCTAATGCTAATGATCAGGCCTGAATGATCTTTCTAATGCAAAATATGTTTAGTGCCATGAATCCAACATGTATGCAAATAGTCCTAGTCATATAAGTACTACATGCGTGCACAAACATTCATTCATATGCAACATCCGCATGACAACACATTAACTTTCAAACAAGTATAAATACTCGTGCATATGCAATGCAAAATGTGGGTGCGTCGATCTAGTATCTAACGTGTATTCGCGCATCCACGAGCAACCACTTGCAACTATTTGCAACCATATCAATCGTAACATGTTTCAAATACATGTTTACATCCATAGAGTTCTACCTAAGGTTCCCAAGATAGGATCGAGAAGATAAACAAGACAAACTCCTTACGGGGTTTGCAACAGAAACAGGACCGAGAGGATATCCACCAAGCGATAACATGCAAGCAAGCTCTACAGGAGGACCAGGGATCAACGATATACTCTTAAAAAGAGACATGATGCGCGCGTCTAAGCCGCATTTCCGTGAGCTTAATTCCATTGTGCCTTGACCGCCTTTGACTTCATGATTTCGTAGCTCCTTGATTCCTATTTCAAAGGTATGAGTCGAAACTCATTTCACTGTCGCCTCTCGTTCCTTTTTCACTTATTCTTTTCTAGAATACTTGGCTCAACCATAACTGCATACTCATGATTTCATGCAAGCTTTCCAACAATTCACTAGCGAATCTTGGATCTCATTTACCTACTAAGAGGTATTCCAGCAGAAGAGGTTTCCCTTGAAAACAACCGATGCCAGCCATGTTGCCAAGTGTACTTACTAGGGTGATTCCTACAGCCCATTCTTAAGCAGAATGAACCATCCGCCTTATTGGCGAACATTGCTCGATCGGATCAGAGATTCCCGATAAATGCATCAAGAGATTCTAGGTAACTAATCATGACAGAACTCATAAGGTTACACGAAACTTCGAGGGTATTACCAAGGCAAGTTAAGAGTTTAACTACCCTCCTTTCAAAACCAAGAATGACATCCCTTACTGGATAACCACTTCATCCCTAGAATCCATCCATAGCTCAACAATAGAAGCATTGCTTCTAATCTCAACACTTGGCATTTACACTCTCAATTCCAAACAAGTCATGAATAAATGGACCGTCTCTCCAACCAGATTTTGGGACAAAAGTGGGATCTTCTACCATGCTAGTACTAAGGTGCAGAGACTTATCTATCGAAGCAGACTTAAATGATGTGATGATCAATACAAAGTCTGGACGGGATGATAGAAAAGAAAGGCTAAGCCTTTAACAGAAACGGTACCATTCCTCTTAGGTGCGCTAGAAATGAGAGCATACAATTGCCCTCTCGCTGATCTTGTCCTTGTTTTCCATCGTGGATCAAGCCATACCAACAAGTTGCTTATTCTTAAGCTCGTGTCCTTTATCCTTGCTCTTATTATCCCTTCTTATAACTTCGGTAACAGGTCTCTCGAGAACTTCCTCCATCGCACGGGAAAACACTTACGTAGCTAGACAAGGATTAGTCGCACTTAAAACTACTGTGACTACAGATGGAGGAAAGAAAGGAAAAGAGATTCAATCAAGGAAACAAAGGATAGTGCTAATGGCTTTTGGGGAATAGCCTTTTAAAAATTTTCTTGAAAAAATGCTTCTTTGTAAACGGTTTTTCAAATAGTTTTCAGAAGGTTTTAAAAACTTTTGCCCAGTCTGGAAACCTTCTGCTCTGATACCAAATGTAACACCCCACCTCCGCTAGGGTCACTCGCAAAGGAATGCACTAGCTTTAGAGGGGCATTATTGGTAAACATGTACAGAAATATTACAAGACAGAACATATAAAACAGCGGAAGTAAAACAAATTTCATTACCTTGTAAAATAGTAAGGTCTAAAGCCTTTTACAACATAATACATCAAACCTGTCTTGCAATAGTAAAGAAGCATAAACCATTTCATAAATTATTCCCCAAGTAAAACAGTAAAGTAGCCATAGCCAAGAAAAGTCCAAGCCATGCATGATGACCTTCAAGCAGAGGAAGTCCGAACTAAATAACAGTGTTTCCTCCTTGAAAACCTGGGGGGAAACGGAAGACAAAGAGGCAAAACAAAACGGGGTCAGTCATAAAGACTGGTAAGTCCTATCTACTTCCAGTATAAAAACAGGTAAAGGTAACATGACATGCATAAACTGAAAGTAAACATAAGGATGACGACAAGATAGATAAGCTAAACCAAGACAACTGGATGAACTACTGTAGCAAGATAAACTAAGGTATCATGATAAACTACGGTGTCAAGATAAATCGAGGTATCACATCGTCAGGTTTCTATCAAGTATACTATCCCAAGGTATCTATCATGTATAACATCCCACGGTATCTATCATGTATAACCTCCCAAGGTATTTATCATTCATATTTGCTCTACACCTCTCGTACTAGTATCCCAACCCGCGTCATGAGTTAACTATGAATGTCCCTTACCCAATGTCATGTGATGGTCCATGTCAACCTAATATATAGCATATGTAGGTTTTCCCAACTCGTATGTTTCTTTCCATGTATAAGTTCAGTCCTTTGTCGTAGGACGTACGGGCTATCACATGTAAATCTATACCACCTCAACGTAGTACCATTTTATCCTTGAAGTTGTTTTGGACTGCTACCCTTGATATGGTTATGTTTTCTTACCATGAACTATCGCGTGTTCACTTAGGATTTATGCCACCTAGGACCGCTAGGGATTATGCTACCTAATGAACGTTTCCGTAACTTGGTTTGGGTTTTAGCCACCTAGGACCACTAAGGATTATGCCACCCGTCAACCACGCCCTTTGTCCCAGGTATAAATCATGAATCGTTTTCCATGTCTAGACGCACATGTATCTCAATGTGCCATCCGAGTTCCATGACAGGGCAAATCGAGAAATACGGAACTCGGTCGGGAGCTTTAAGTCGTCTGCTGATGCAGATATCAAGGTCTGTTTTTGTATCCGTGGCTATGGTCCCACGTGACCCCTCCCTCAACTACTGAAAGGCAATCCAAGAAAAATCATGTATGAGAACTACATCCCGGCCCCACTATGCCCCACTTACCTATTGGCCAACCTCACCCATAACTCGATAGCAAGTATATGGTCTGTTGGGAGTTCTCTGCCTTTCCTTACGTACACGATTGACTAAAGATGATAGGTAGTCGACGACGCGCTATCCAGGGAAAAAACAAGAATCGACGACTCCACGCTAATCCATCTCAGTCTTTAGGTCGCTCGCATAGCAACCAAGGCATACTCTTGGTTCTTCTACCGCAGACCTTAACCTCTTGTGAGCCCAGGCGGATCATCTACAACCTCACAGAGGGATACTAAGAGTATCCTCACGTCCCTCGAAGCTTCTGCTTCGTCATCCTGTTCGTTGGAGCCTTTATCTGGATCAGATATTGCTCCACCTCGTGTATTTGTTTAAGCGATGACCTACCGTATTAGGTTACTCATCCGTTCGTGAACTGGTCTAATTCCCTTGACTAAGGATTATTACTTAGTTACCCTAAACTAAGGTTTACCACTTATATTCCTTTCCCGTTATCCCTGTTAACTACGATTTTCCACCTAGTCCCCTGAACTAGGGTTTTGTCTAATGGGTTAAGTATTGTCATTCCAGTTCATGACTTAACCCGCCTACGAATCATGTCAAGATTTGGCTAAGTATTTAAGTCCAAGACCTAACCCTACAATTTGGTTAAGTAGACCAAGAAGCTCATGTCTTAACCCTATTCAATCATCAAGTCAAATTGGTTAAGTATTAGTTTGTCTTAACCCTATCAGATTATCGTGGTAGATTGGTTAAGCATAGATTACCTTAACCCCATCAGATTATCGAGTCGGATTGGTTAGGTATGGGTTAGCTTAACCCCATCCACTAATCGTATTACAATGGTTAAGTATATTTAAACAGTCTTGTGACTTAACCCTATCAGGTCCGCATATTAGATTAGTTAAGTATAGGCTACTTAACCTCATCACCATACCGTGTTAGGTTAGTTAAGTCTAGGTTACTTAACCCCATCTAATTGCCGTGTTTAGATTAGTTAAGTGTGGATTACTTAACCCCATCGAATTTACCGTGTTAGATTAGTTAAGTATGGATTAATTAACCCTATCGAATTTACCGTGTTAGATTAGTTAAGTCTAGGTTACTTAACCCCATCGAATATACCGTGTTAGATTAGTTAAGTCTAGGTTACTTAACCCCATCAAATTTACCGTGTTAGATTAGTTAAGTCTAGGTTACTTAACCCCATCTAAGTACCGTGTTAAATTAGTTAAGTATAAATTACTTAACCCCATCCCCTAACTGTCTTATATGGTTAAGTGTCATTAAGAAATCAAGTCCGGTTCCACTTAACCTACCCATTTGTGTCATATCGGTTAAGCGGCATTAGTCAAAATTACTTAACCTTTTCATGTGGCATTAATTAGATTAATGCACCCCAACCTCTCACATTAGACTTTGTTGTGGTTACTAGTTAAGCCGGGCGGGTCCGGGTAGCTTTACACCACAACCTAGTCTAACCTCGGGTTTTAAGTGCTATATGACCAACTACTCACATTGGGTCCTATTGTTTGTAGCCACTAGTTAAGCCGGGCGGGTCCGGGTAGATTTATGCTACAAACTCAACCCAACCTCGAGTTGGCCACTTTCATGTTTGGTCTAGTGTCATATTACATTTACAACCCATACGTGTCTAGTTTCAAGTCCCATGTTTACCCCACATGTCTTATCCACATTTAGGTGTATCATGAGTGTCATATTTTCATGAAATCCCATGTCAAATTATCATGTCATAATAACGCTCGTCTAACCTACCCCAAATCGTGTTTCCAACCCAAGTAAAAGCGAGTCAACATAGTAAGGATACTATGCTAGATATTGGCCTCAAAACATGCACGATGTCAAAAAGGGATTGGCCACAAACATGCATGGTATCATAAAGGGTTTGGCCTCAAAATATGCATAGCATCATAAGGAGTTTTTGGCCTCAAACATGCATAATGTCACAACGGGATTAGCCACAAACATGCGTGATAACATAAGGGGTTTGGGTTCATTTACATGCATAAGCCCCAAAGTCAAGTATTTGCCAATGTTTCACAAGTCAAATGGTTCCCAAAGGTTCATGCTAACATTCCATAGACAAAGATTCAAACTTGCAAGATAAACTAGGTTAAACATAACATGAGTGGCATGATTAAGTCGCTAAAACTTAGCCCAAGGTCCTACATCATAGAAAAGGGGCAAAATTAGGTTCACATAGGCTAGCATACTTATGTTTCATCGCATTTTATCCCATGTCACATTAGAACCACCGTTAGAATCTACAAGTAGCTAGAATTTACAGAGCGTGGCAAGAGGGCTAGAAGCATGAATCGTCTTGACGAAGAAAGGTGGCTCCTTTGTTGAAGAATCGTCATGAAATTTGCATAGCAACGTTGATCTACCCTCGATTTGACATAGGAAGCTTGCACCTTTTGATTCGGATCTAGTTTGAATGCATAGTCTCTTGGAATTGGAGATGGAGGCATGATCTAGATAGATTTTGGCAACACTTAGTTGCTAAAATGATTTTTTAGTGATTTAGGTTAGGTACTAGGGTGTTTTTATAGAGATTAGGACTAGTTTAGGCCCTTAGATTAACCCTAGGATAGATCTGAACCCTCAAAATCCGTCACAGGCCATCAGAACAGAGCACAAGGCCAGGCAGGTGCACCCAGGCCAAAGTGGTCGGACCACCCAGGTCGACACCCGTGTCGACTGGGCAGTCGACCTGCCCCCTGGTCGTGTCGACTCCCCAGTCGACACCCCAGTCGACCTGGTGCTTGGGCGCGAATGATTGTCTAGCCAAAGGGAAGAAGGAAGTAGCAACTTCATCAGTTGCGGTGGAGAGAGACGTTGGAGAGGGAGACGTAGATGTTTTATCGGCTGTAGCATAGGATGTTTCGGGCACCGAATGGGTGCTTGATTCGGGGGCTTCATATCACATGACGCCTAATAGGAATTGTTTTTCTTCTTATGATGATCGAGAAGGAAATTAAATTGTTATGGGACATGGTGCAATTTGCAAGTCGAAGGGCATTGGATCCGTACAAATTCGGATGTTTGACGGGGTGATTCGTACTCTCACTGATGTATGCTATGTTCCGGGACTACGGAACTTATCTCTTTGGGACAATTGGAATCTTTAGGTTGCAAGATCACCATCGAGAGTGATAGCGTGAGGGTTTCGAAGGGTGCACTAGTGGTTATGAAGGGTGCTAGAACTCATGGAATTTATTTGCTTCAAGGAGTAACTGTGGATGGCGAAACTTGTATAGGTGTTGATAGTTCTCGTGGCCTAGATGTGACATGGATGGGGCATTTGAGATTGGGTCATGTCTCAGAGAAGAGTTTGAATGTTCTTCATCAAAGGGAGATGATTGATGGTGAGAGTCTCAAAAAGTTGGAGTTTTGCGAGGAATGTGTCATGGGAAACCAAACTAGAGTGTCATTCGGTGAAGGGAAACATGATTCAAGATGGATTCATGAATATGTGCACACAGATATTTAGGGACCAACGCCTGCAGCTTCTCTGGGAGAAGCAAGAAATTATATTTCTTTCATTGATGATTTTTCTCGAAAGTTTTGGGTGTAAGTAATGAAGGTCAAGTTAGAGGCATTTGCAAAGTTCAAAGGATGGAAGGCTCTTGTTGAGAATGAGAGTAGAAAGACTTTGAAAGTTCTTAGGTCCCACATTGGCGGAGAGTATATTTCCGGAAATTTTCTCAAATTTTGCAAGCATCATGGTATTCGGAGGCATTTTACTACACCTGAGGATCCGCAATCTAATGAAGTAGCGGAGAGAATGAACCGAACTCTACTGGAGAAATCTCGATGCTTGAGATTAACATCGGGTTTTTCTAAAGGATTTTGGGCCGAAGCATTGTCAACCACGATGAATATTATTAATCAAATTTCGTGCTTGGCTATTGATAAAAAAACCATAGGAAGTGTGGAAGAGGAAGACCATTGACTTGAGTTATCTTCGTGTAATTGGCAGTCGTGTTTATGTGCATGATCCGGGAAATGATAAGCTTTAACCTAGACCTTTCAAGGGGATTTTTCTTGGCTATATGGATGGAGTTAAAGGCTATCGGATTTGGAATCTAGAAGCGAAGAAGGCTATAGTTTCTCGTCATGTTACTTTTGATAAGTCGGCTATGTTCTATTGGATATAGATTAACCCTAGAGCGGGGTGAATAGGGTTTATTGGATTAATTCAAGATATTAAAAATATCATAGTACAGATAGCAGTAGATAGAGTAAATGCAAAAAATAAATAACACAAATTTTACCCAGATTCGGCAAACCCTGCCTGCTGCTGCATTCCCAATACTTTTACTAGGTAATTGTAAACTATTACAACGCTTACAACACCTGTAAACTCGCGATAATTCCTAGCCTAAATGTCCTAACCCTACGCTCAAAACTTATCCCCAAGTTTCTACTAGGAGTTACACAAAACGCCTCACAATCTCGCTCTAGTTGCACTAATCCTACGCTCAAGACCCTGCACTGATTTCTGTCCCCGAAACCATATTTTCCCCTAGTTACAGACCCATAGCTAGTAAACCCTAGTTTTACAGACAAACTAGAAAACCTTTAGGTTTTGAAGAAAAACTAAAAAACAAATTAAATGGTTTACAACTAAAAATAAAAACAATTTTAAAACCCTAGTTTTGAAATAAACTCCCTAAGCCCTTTTAGCTTGATCAACCACTTTTGTTTGCTTCAACCCACTTCAATTGTTTGGCCCGTTATCTCTTTTCTCTCTAGAAATTAAAATGGCGATGGTGATTCTAGGGTTTTTCTTCTTTCCCAAATCACGACTTCGAGAGCTCTGCAAATTATACTTAGTTGCTTGACATCGACTTTCGTTGTTCTTGCTTGTCAACGATTTGGGATTCTCGATCGAAAACCATGATTACCTTCTGATTTGTTTTTTTTTCTTTTTGAATTGCTCTTCAATTGATGATTTTGTTTTTTTGATAAAAAATCCTGTGATGTATATGGTGTTATATCGGGTTATAGAAAACCCTAAACCTCTCTAATTTCACCAAAATGATTTGGCTGATTGTTACGTGATATTTATTGCCTGATTTGTTCCCGTGAATTAGCTTTGATGATTTCTGGAGATAGTTTTCAGATTTGCGAATTTATTTGCAACATATCATTGCCCCAAATTCGAATTGTTCAAAACTGGAACCAAAATAAATGTTTTCCATGGTCCTTGCGTGATTGTAAAATTTTGGAAACAATTTCTTGTCCCCTTGTGAATTTCTGGAAATAAATATTTGTTGCCCATTTAAACTGTTTCCAAAAATGTTGAGTTGAAACTTTGCCAATTTAGCTGAATGATTTTAGGAAACAAAAACTTTTCCCACATGAACACTTGATTGATTTGGGATTTCGGGAAACTTTTGAATGATTGTTGCATGTTGATGTCGAATTTATATTTTTCCCATTTTGCACAACATTTTGCCAAATTTGCAAAATAAATCATTCCATAATTTTGGGAATAACACCTTGATTTCTGGAACAAAATCTTGACACATTGTTGCCTTCTACATTGCCTAAAAGATTGCTTGTGATTTCTGGAAACAGTCAATTAAAAAAAATCTTTTTGTTGCCTTGACATTGTCATGTAGACATTTTAATATACACAGCTGTATATTCCATTTCGATTCTCTTGCATACGTTTTGTCCTTGCTGTGCACATTTGTATCTTAAAGCTCCTTATTGCTTGTGTGTACATGACATAGTTTTATGGTGAGTGTTGCTGGCATACCTGTTTTGGAACCTTGCACTTGGCATTACATGTGTGTGTGTGTGTGTGTGTGTATATATATGCTTGACCAATTAAAACTGCTGCTATGTAAATGTTGCATTGTCTTCCTTTAAAGTTGTTGCCATAATTTACCATTTTCTTGAAATTTGCATGCCTGCATGTTTTCCGTTTTCATTGTGATTACTACATTCACCATGCATGCTTCTGTGTGTATTTCTTCATTGCTGCACCATGCCTTAATGTGCCACTGTTGTTTATGTAAATTATTTCTGTGTGAACTCGAGCTCGACCATGCTTCTTCCTATGTTATTCTAGAAAAAAAATTGCCTTTCTTCATTTGGAATTGAAAAGAAATCTGTTTCCTTGTGCACAGTCTATTTTCATTTGCCCTTATGCATGCATTGTATCACCTGTTTGAACCTATCTTGCACCCTGGCTTTGTACATGAGTTGTTGTGTTCATTTGAATGTTGTTTCACTATTGAGTACACTTTGTTGTTGCATTCATGAACATGTGAGCTTCTGGCTTGTACATTTGACTCCTGATCAGTGCTCGAACCATGTTGCCTTGTGATGTATTGTCTTGTTCCATTTTGGCAGTGTGTTCACTTGAGCTTTGATATGTAACTGTTGTTCGAACATGTCCAGTTTGGCTATTGTACTTGGCATGTTCAGCTCTTTGTAGCCATTTTGATCTTGCACCATTGTTGCTACTATGTGTGTGTATGTGTATATATATATATATATATATATATATATATATATATATATATATATATATATATGCACAAATGTGTGTGTTTGTATATATATATATATGTGTGTGTGTGTGTGTGTGTGTACATATGTACTAGATTTCTTGCTTCATGCTCATTCACTGATTTGACCATGTTGCCCTTGCACAAATTATATGCATATATACATACACATGTATGTGCATTCATGTATGTGCAGAAAATATATATGTGAGCATAAGAAATATTATCTACCTTGTGGTATTTACAATGTATCACCGTGAATGTCACAAGCTGTCTATACATAGATGGATGTCAGATCAAGTCATGAAATGTGATGAGAAATACACCAAAATTCTGAGGAAAACAAATTTTAAAACAAAATTATATCTGCTAAAATTTAAAATATTTTTGTTCCAGTTTACTGCATGTGTGCTCCTGTGACAGGTGAGAAGAAGACTAGACTGACAGTGAAGCTTGCAGAAGACAAAAGACAAGACTATGTAACTGTATATGAGTGAGTGATTGTACAATCTGAGTGTTGAGTGACGAATGTATAAACTGAGTGACTGACTACATATGAGAGGCTGAGTGTTGTAGTAAGGAACGCTGTATATGAAAATGAATATGAAATTAATTGTAATATATCAGTGAAATGTACAAATAGTAGAGTTGTAAGATTGTACTATTGCATGTAGAAATAAAATATTATATTCAAATAAAATACTATTTGAATAATTAATTCTCATGCAGTAGTATTTTATTTAAATATAAATATATAATTCTGTCTGTGATATATTAGAATAGTACAATTACAAACACATTTATAATTATATATATGTTTGTTATCATCAAACAAAAATCATAGAATTGTTACATACAACATGTTCAAGGAGAACGAGAACTAATCGGATGTTCCGGATTTGGTTCATGGTGAATCAAAGGAGAAAGAAATTATTCCCACTTTCAAGCCTAGAGAGAGTAGAGTTGTTGGAGGTGCTTGCGAGGTCAATGCGGTTGATGTTACATCACATAGTCCATATGGTTCCTCCAGTAGTGTTGGTGATGTACACGAGCCTAGAGAAGATTCAGTTCAAGGTGGAGCTAAAGGAAGACCGGGTGATGGTATTGCTACTCGGGTTGGTTGTCATGCTATAAGGCCAACTGAAAATGTGGTGATTGGAACTATCTTAGATTTTGTGAAAATTTGGACTATGCTCTTCATGTAGTCCAATATGAGCCGATGGGCCTTGATGACGTCATGAGTTCGAGTGATAGCTCGAAGTAGATTTGTGCCATAGAGGAAGAGATGCAATCGTTGATGAAGAACCAGAGTTGGGAGTTGGTTCCACTTCCTCAAGGAAACCGTGCTATCGGGTGTAAATGGATATACACGGTGAAGAATTATTGAAGATACAAAGCTAGGTTAGTGTCAAAGGGTTTGCACAGAGGAAAGGAAAGGTGTATGATGAGATCTTCGCACCGGTTGTGAGACATACTTCTATCAGGATATTACTTGCCACAGTTTTCTTTTACGACTTGGAGCAACTTGACGTGATAACCGCCTTATTGCATGGTGACTTGGATGAAGACATTTACATGGAGCAACCAGAAGGGTTTGTTGTAGGTGGTAAGTCAAAATTGGTTTGCAAGTTAAAAAAGTCACTATATGGTTTGAAGCTATCACCTAGGCAATGGTACAAGAGATTTGATCATTTCATGCTCGAAAGTGGCTTCCATCGAAGCATCAAAGATGCTTGTGTATATTTCAAGTGGTTAGAAAATGATTGTTAGGTGTATTTACTCTTGTATGTGGATGATATGCTCATTGCTCCTTAGGATAAGGCGGAAATCAACAAGATAAAATTGAAATTAAAGGCGGAGTTCGAGATGAAAGACTTGGAGAAGCAAAGAATATTTTGGGCATGGAGATTGAAAAGGATCGAAAGCATTTTGAGTTGAAACTAACTCAAAAGGAATATATTTGAAAAGTGCTTTGTCGGTTTAGCATGGAGGATGCAAAGGCGTAAAATACACCTTTACCTTTGAATGTAAAGCTTTCGAGTAAGGGATCGCCTATCGAGGAGAAAGATAAGGCTTACATGGCAAAGGTGCCACATGCTAGTACGGTTGGAAGTTTGATGTTTGTCATGGTGTGTACAAGGCCCGATATTGCAAATGTCGTCGGCACTACTACAAAAGTGGGCATATTCGACACTAATGTGTGTGCGTTGCAAGAAAAGCATTGCAAAAGCTATGCTTTCTTTGATCTTCTGCAACAATATTCATATGTTGTTGCATTAGACGTGAATGCATTGTTGCAGTTGGAATTCTAGTGCTGTGACGTGCAACACCAGTTAAAAACGTTGTGTTATACCAGTTAAAAGTACGCCTTATCAATCCACACTCTCATAAATGAAAGATCATAACCGTCAATCCATGTTACCCTTCCTCTTTTTCTCCGCTAAGAATTCATTCCTGCTGGACTTCTTTTCATTTCATTTCCACCAAATCCCTAATTCCTACCATAGTCTAAATTTCTAATCTGTCACACCCCTAACCCTTTCATTCTTCTTTATAAAAAAGATCACGATCCCCAAATTGGGGAATCACGAAACCAAATCGTGCGATCAGCGAGCCGGACGAACGATGACGATCTCCATCAAATCGTGATTATCCAACTATAGGGTCGTCGCGCTTTCAGATGGAGACCATTCAGACCCTTCCTCTATTTCCGGATGGCGATTCAATTGGAGACCATTCATACACTTTTGGAGATATCAGGGTGTAGCTGAAGCAAAGGAGAGTAGAATCAAAACAAGTGAGTATTTCTTCTATTTGTCTCCTTCTTTAGAAAACACCAAATACGCTTACATATTTACTGAAGTTTCTCCATTAGTAAGAGTAACAAAATGATAGTTATGTTTTCAATATGCTTACACCATGACTTTTGAATAAAGCTTTAAAATGAATAAAAAAAAGGCTCATGATTAGTTATAATTATCACTAAAAGGAACTAAACATTATATAAACGTGTACTCAAACAAGTCTGGATTTCAGCATGCATGCACCGCCTTCTTATTCTGTCAAGTATAGTCAATGTGCCTATTCGGACCCACAACTCACCGTAGTGTTTCTTGTGTTTAATGTGTTCTTTGTTGCATGCCAATAATCATTCACTTAGGAACCAAAATTGAATTTGAGTTTGTTATTTTTTATCTTCAAACAAACGGAAAAAAAATAACTGTCACATCATTATACATGGCTGTCGTGTTAGATTGGGGTACAAATTTTATAAGATTGTGTGAAGTAGAAGTACGGCTCAATCACATATCATGAGGTGCCTAGTCCATGTTTATATGTTGTTTTCCTACTTATAACGCGATTTAAGACCAAAAAACAAAATATGTTTGTTCGAAAATATTCATTATTTTTTACTTTTGAACGTTATTTGTCTGTTCAAACTTATGTCTGGTTTAGAACAACTTAACTAAGTTGTTTCCTGATTTTTCAAAATAAAAACCATTTCTTTTTTATTTTCGAAAAACAAAAAAAAATTGACAAATCAAAACGAAGCCTTAATATTATCTAATTTGTCTTTGTTTGGATTTCTTGTAAGTCTCCTTATTACTCGAACAGTATTTAGTTGCACATCAGATATCATTATATATATCAGCCTCATTATTGGGATTCAATCAAATTCTAAAGTTGCTAGCAATACATCAAGCAAAGCAAAGCAATACATGTTATTGTAGTGTTATGTCAAGAAAAGCAAGCAATACATCATTATGATGTACAATTAAGTTGATAAGTTCATAACACTTAAGCACATCTCATTATGTGTATCTCCATCCTGAAATATGTTTAGCCCGGTAACAAAATTTTTTGGATTTGATTCTGCTGCACTTCTTGCCTTTAATTTCAACATGACTAGTAAATTACTAGCATACAACTATTATCTTGGAAAAAAAACTTACAGAAACAGAGAAGCATCAATTTTAATGTACAATAAAATAAGCTTAAAAATAATGTGCACCAGTGCCAACTATAAATCAAGTGGTATGCTAGTCAGAAACATATAATATGAATCTCTCTTTGTATTCAGTTCAAATTTATGTTATACAAATGTATCTTCGTATTACAATACATTGCAGATGAGCGTTCGCTTATATAATTATCTTTCAGCATTAAAATCTATTTCTACCTTGCCATGTTTTTTCTTATACGTCACTTGCCATGTTTCTGTCCCCGGGTTCTTCATATGTACTGCCCAACGGTGGAAATGCAACTTCCTTTACAATTGACCTCCGCGGCGTGCTTCTACATGTTGGTACTAGTGGTGCTTGGGAAAATGCCAAAAAGTACATTGAGGTGAGGGTGCTAAATGCTATTTGCTATAATTAGGTCTTAAGTACTCCCTCTCATCCCATTGCATTGTCTTGTATGTTTTTCCCTGGACGTTCAGCTAGTTTAGGTTAATTTTGTTTATACACCAACCATTACTTTACTACACTGAGTATTGTAACAAGTTAACATACACCTTTTTCCCCCATTGAACTATCGATTGGCACCATGGTAACTGAAATTGAGATTGATACTAAGTTTCAAATTTGTAGAAAATGGTTAGTCCATATAATTTTTTGCTTTTCAATAACAATCAAGAGTATAAAATCAATTGAGTCGGGATAGGAGTATCTGGTTAATATCCTTCATCTTTATGTGAAGTAAGAAAAGCAATGCTTGGCAAATTCAAGTTTAAACATGTGTGTTTTGTTGTTGCTGTTATTCATACCTTAGAATTCAATGATGAAGTTTGATTTATATTTTTTGGTTTTTTAAGGATCAAACAAAGCCCGAGTTAGCAAAATTTGCTACATTCTCCACTCTGTATACATCTTATTGCTTTCTTTAATACTATTTTTTTTTTCTAAACGTGCAGTTTGGATCAACTTTTTAACTGCTAATCGAAGTCGATCATAGTTACTAAAGTCGGTTACTATTCAAATTATGTTGCTTGAGATACTGATTGGATGGTTAGGTGAGTATTCTTTTGCCTTCTGTTTGAAACTGTGCACTGGAATTTATGAGCTTATAATACTACTGATATCCGTAATTTATGTTTGTTGTGGTTGCTAATTATATGTTACATTGTTACTTACTTGCTTCACTACCAATTTTGATTGCAGGTTGTGTTTTTACTAATATAATTGAATTATGATTGCAAGTTGTGTTCACAATTCTACTGGATGAAGGATCATTAACATCATTAGTTAAATTTAGAGAGCAACAAGATAATGTTTTGGATGGATTTATTGTATGAATATTTTGGTCTATATGTAGGAATGTGGTACAATGTGTTGGATTACATATATATATTGCAAAATTTGTAATTACAGGGTTGTATTACAGTTGATTTTTTTTATGTTGCAGTTGATTTTTTTACTATCGCATTTGGTTTTTTTCTGGTGTTGCATTACAGTGTTGCGGTGTTGCATTAGATGATGTTGTGGTGTTGCATTAAGTACAATATAATTAATTCCACTATGGTACGGCACGTGCGGCCCACAGCTTACGTGGGGCCATGTGGATAGCTAACGTGGTATTTGACACCTGAGCAGCTGACGTGGGGAGATGACGTGGCATGTGACACGTAGGCACTGACATGGAAAGTTTATGTGGGTCCCACTACCATGAATTGGAAGCTAGGCTTTGGCTTCTGCTTAAGGCAACGCTGTATATTTTTGCATTACTTGCATATACTGTTGCAATAAGGTTATAATGCAAACCTTTCTTTCCGTGGTAGTAGATGGGCAAAAGCGTCGCCTTAGCGGGCTAATGCAACGACCGCGGATGTCATGCCCCTCTGGTATTGCCTATTTGAAAAAATGGCCTACGACAACGCTTTTTTTGATCTACGGCCACACAAAATTAGTGTCGAATATGCCCACTTTTGTAGCAGTGCGGGGTGGTTAGTCGGTACATGGCTAATCCGGGGAAATCGCATTAGGAAGCTGTGAAGCTTATCTTGAGATACTTGAAAGGTACAAGATCTCATAGTCTTGTTTTTAGGGATAGTCTGGATAAGAATTGCATGTTGGTTGGTTACTGTGATTCAGACTACGTTGGTGATACGGATCGAAGAAAATCAACTTCTGAATATGTCTTCACTCTTGGTGTTACAACCATAAGTTGGAGATCGAGATTATAGACCGTAGTTGCTTTATCCAATATGGAGGCGGAGTTGATAGCTGCGGTAGAGACAGCAAAGGAAGCAATCTATTTGAAGCGATTTTTGTGTGACTTGGGATTTGAACATGACATTGTTGATGTTCAATGTGATAGCCAAAGTGCTATCCATTTGGCAGAGAATTTGGCGTTTATCTCACGGACCAAGCATATTGAAGTGAGAGGCTCATTTCAAGTAGCCATGGACGAAAACAAGCAAGTATGCCTTCGTAAAGTGCATACAAAATATAATGTGGTGGATATGTTCACTAAGACATTGCCGGTTGGGAAGTTCGAGCATTGCTCGAACTTGATTCGCTTGGAGAAGTGCTAGGTGTCACGGGGTGGTACGGTTGAGAGAGAAACTTGGATGTGAAGGAGCATCGGTGAGAGATTGAAGTTTTATCTTCTTGTTTTGATTATCTTTTGGTGAGACTAGTTTAGGAGTTGGATGTTTTCAACATTTCATTGGCTGGTGGGGGCTTTGCATGAACTCGTTGGCGGAGTGCAATGGGCGGTGACCATGTTGGAGCTCATTGGGGAAATATTCAAGCTTGTTTTGTTGAAGGTAGAGGATGGTTTGGTACCATCGGTGTAGGTGATGGAGATGGATATAGTATCGAGGTGAAGTGTTAAATTTTGTGATACTATATGGTAGAATTGAAGTGGATGGCTGTAGCTTCATGTCGGAGAATTTGGTTCGCAAATCGGAGCTCGTACGAGAAAGTTAGAGACGAAAAGGTACAAGGCTTCAGCTAAGTTCCGCGACAGACGTATGTCATAGAGCGCGACAGACGTCTGAGTTGTCAGGAAAATTATTCCGAGAGTTGCAACAGACGTCTGTCATTTTGACAGACGTCTGTGCAGAAGCATGAATAATTCCAGAACTGGGACAGATGTCTGTCACACTCCACGGTAGACATCTGAGGCAATTCGAGCTATTTCGGGCTGAAATATTGCAGGCTGATTTGTGAAGGACCAATGGGAAATTTGGGCAATTGCTACATATTATTCTCTCCTTATATAAGCTACATCAGATCCAAAAGGGCACATACCAGAAAGAGGCTAATCAAGAGATTAAGACCTAGGTATATTCTAATTAGGTATTTGGCAACGCTAATCTTCTTCAATTCTTTTCTCCACAAAATCAAAATTTTCAGGTGAATTTGATCATTGTAATCAATCTGTAGTACTCTTCTATTGATATTAATAAAGGATTCCCTCTCAAAGTGGACATATACTGACAAGACATCGGTGGAACCACTATAAATCCCAGTGTGATTTAGTTTATCGTTATTGCTCTATTATTTATCTTGTTTAGTGATTGTGATTGGCTTGTGGATTGGGTTGAGAAGTCTTGATATATTAATTGGTTGTTTTTGCACGTTTACCACAATCTCGTCTTCCGCTGGGCTAACGTTTTGATTTGAGCGGTCTTGAGTTGAAATTCTCCACAACAACAACAAAAAATGATAAATTTTATGTCTCTTAGACAGGCATATCAGGAAGGAGCTAAATCTGATATCCATAAAATTATTCATGTATGTTGCCGGAGCATGGCTCGCTTATTTAACAAGTCTTTAGAGGTTGAAGAGGGTTTCCTTTCGCTTGACCAATTGAAAGATGTACATGTATGGAAGATGTTGACAACATTACTTGATCCAGGCACTGGATTGAATCAAGGTCTTATCGAAATTTCTTGCTTATTATACTGGGAGAAAATCATCCACTTTAATGATTTTGTGGGTGCACTTACATTGAAATAATCGTGTGTTCTCTACAACAAAGATTTTTCAAGGAGGCTTTTGAGAATGCTTCTGCACAAATTTTATAGATGCTAATTTCTTATCAGCATCCATGAATTTACTTGCGATGATAGCAGGTAATACTCCCCAACTCTTTAGCGGATTTGAAGAGAAATTAATTCAACTTCTTAAGAATGACAATGAAATGACAAATGAAGATATTGTTCATTTTCTGGCAATTGCCAATGGCTCTATCCACTCACTGTTAGTAAAATCTAAAAGACCATTTAAATTATACCTAGAAAGGTTATTTATTGAGGGAAGTCGAAAGCAAGCTAAATAATATGTTTAGGCCCTAGCGGCTTTAAGCAAAGATGATGATCTCTAATTACTCTATGTTGCATACAAGTGGCTTGTGGATATGTTGGATGATAGAAGGAACTTGCCAGCCATATTCCAGTCGTTGTGTTGAGATTTGTGATACGCAAATCACAAAATTGTAGGCAACAAATTTTCTATGTGGATCCATTTTTGGTGGAGATATTTGTTGCTATTTTTGTGGGATATTTGAAAATGAAGGCAAGGATTATTTGGTGCTTATCAAAATAGATATATTTGAGATATATGAGGATAATTTGGGTGACAAGTTACTCTATAAAAGGCCTACATGATATCTTCATTATGTGGTGGAAAAATTTGCCATTGTTCTTCATTATCTTTCTCCTCAAATTGTTTAGCCATTAGATATTCTTTACCTATTTCTCAATAAGGTTATTGATTCAAGTTGTGTTTGTTTAACGATAGTTGAGATCGGTTGTAAACAATATTTTGGTGAATCAATAAAGAGGGTGGTTGGGTGGAATATCATGTGTTCATATTTCCGATATTTTTTGTGTGTTGTTGTTTGTTATTCAATCACATTCATCTTCAAGTGATTGGATGAAAAAGATTCATTTTGTTTTTGGGTGTTTTGTCAAAACTTCCGCTGCGCACAAAACCCCAACAGTTGGTATCAGAGCTCAGATCACCGCATAGCTTGGAGTGTTTGTTGGATTGAAAAAAAAATTTGATTTTTTGTTTGAAAAAAAAAAATTAATTTTTTTGATGTCGGAGATGATGACGTTGTCGAAGATGGCTATTTTGAATGGGAGGAATTGGGGTATATGGAAGCCGAAGATGGAGGACGTTCTATATCTCAATGATTTGCATGATCCCATTGATGGAAATGGGGAGAAGCCCTCGAATATGGATGAGGGAAAGTGGAAGAAAATGGACAAAAAGGCGATTGCGTTGATTCGCCAATATTTGGATGATTCTGTGTTCCACTATGTGGCTAGTTGTGAATCCGCAAAGGCGTTGTGGGACAAATTAGTATCGCTGTATGAGTCAAAGAGTGCTACAAGCAAGGCTTTTCTGCTTCGAAAGTTGGTGCAACTTCGATTGGATGAGGAGAAGTCTGTTGCAGAGCATTTGAACGAGTTTCAAGATGTCATCAATCAATTGGAAAACATGAAGGTCAATTTTGATGATGAGTTGGAGGCTTTTTTGTTGATGAGTTCTCTTTCGAAAAGCTGGGAGACTTTGGTTGTTTCATTGAGTAATTCCAATGCTAATGGAACTATCTCTTTGGAAACGGTTCGAAACAGTCTTTTGAATGAGGAGCTAAGGAGAAAAGGGTCGGAGTTGAAATCGGTTCAAACTGAGGCGATGGTAGCAAGGGACTCGGGTAAAGATACAAGGAAGAAGAAAGGTGCTATCTTTTGTCATTATTGTGGTAAGAAAGGCTACAAGCGCAATGATTGTTATTCATATATACGAGATATGAAGAAGAAGAAGGCGCAAGGTGATAATAATAGTGATGAGGCACAGGAAGGCTTTGCTGAAGGTACCGAAGGCAATTCTTCATGTGATGTCCTATTTAGTGTTGTGGAGCCTTGGAAGATGGATTCAGGAGCCAGTTTTCACATATGTCGAGATGTGAAAAGATTTTCTTCGTATGAGAAGAGTGTTGGCATGATAAAGACGGCCAATGGAGTAGAGCTACCAATTTGTGGAGTTGGAGCTGTTAGTTTTCAGATGCATGATGGAGTGGAGAGAGAAGTTGCCGGTGTGAGGCACATACCCACTTGTTCGCATAACCTCATATCTCTCGGTTAGTTAGATCGCCGCGGTTGCACTTATGAGACTCGAGGTGGAGTTTTGAGAGTGAAGAAGGGTGGTCGTGTGATGATGCGAGGTGTTTTGGAGGAGGGAAACCTATATAGTTTGGTCGGTTCAGTGGTCAATAGTGGAATGCGGGTGACGGTTGAAAAACATAGTCCACAGCAAGGTGGAGAGGTTAATATGGTCACTGCTGATGGTCCTAAGGTGGAGGATCATGGTATCGACAAGGGTCTAGATGTTGATAATGCTCGAGGGATCCCGGAGATGAAGAGATCATGTCAAGCGGAAGACGGATGTCGAGTTGTGAAATCCACAAAGACAAGATGGAGGTCTTTGTGGTATTACAAACGCTTTTGAAGATCGCTATTGACGTGGTGCACGGATGAGGGAGGTGCACCATTAGTGGGCGACGGTGGAGGTTTGTAATGATGTTAATTGAGAAAAGAAGGTTGAAAGTGAGAGCTAAGTTGGCTAGTGTTGAGTGGAGGAGATGTTGTGATTTGGTATCAAGGTGTAGTATTGAGATTTGTGATACGCAAATCACAAAATTGTAGGCAACAAATTTTCTATGTGGATCCATTTTTGATGGAGATATTTGTTGCTACTTTTGTGGGATATTTGAAAATGAAGGCAAGGATTATTTAGTGCTTATCAAAATAGATATATTTGAGATATATGAGGATATATTTGAGATATATGAGGATAATTTGGATGACAAGTTACTCTATAAAAGGCCTACATGATTTCTTCATTATGTGGTGGAAAAATTTGTCATTGTTCTTCATTGTCTTTCTCCTCAAATTGTTTAGCCATTAGATATTCTCTACCTATTTCTCAATAAGGTTATTGATTCAAGTTGTGTTTGTTTAACGATAGTTGAGATCGGCTGTAAACAATATTTTGGTGAATCAATAAAGAGGGTGGTTGGGTGGAATATCGTGTGTTCATATTTCCGATATTTTTTTTGTGGTGTTGTTTGTTATTCAATCACATTCATCTTCAAGTGATTGGATGAAAAAGATTCATTTTGTTTTTGGGTGTTTTGTCAAAACTTTCGCTGCGCACAAAACCCCAACAGTTGCGATGTATAACACAACTTGCGATGCCAATTTATGAGACAAGGAAGGATGAAATTTTTGCATTCATAAAGAACCAAATTTTGGAATGTAACAATAAAATGGAAGGAACTTATACTTATGAACCTGAACAGACTGGAGTATGTGAAGATTGTCTGCAAAAGATATTCAGCATCCAGGGATTGTTGAAAAGTATTTTACGATCAAAAGATGCTCAAATTCGACCACAAACTGGAAGGATAATTAAAGCATTAAAAAACATTCTTTCGTTTGGTGAAATTAATCCAGATATAAAATCAAGTCTTATTGATAAATCTCATATATGAGACTAGCTTCAGCTAAAGCTGTTATTCGTTTGTCAAGGCGATATGACCATTTGATACCTCTTGATGTCTTTTATGCGACTTTTGGAGTTTTGGAGGATATATGCTCCAAATCTAGGAAACTTCTCATTAACAAAGTACATTCATACATAAAGGAGCGGAACTTAGATCCAAAATATGCTTGTGCAGTAATCTTCAATGTAGTTTAAAGCGCTTATGTTTGAGGATAAAGACCAGGTGTCAGATACTGACAAAGAAAACATAGTTTCAGACAATTTAGATGTAAAAATATTAAAGAAATGCCTTAAGGAAAGATGATGAAGCTTGCGAAGTCTCAGCGATCTGAGCAAAATAAAAGCATGAAAAGACGTAAGAGTAACTTCCAACAAAAAACTGAAAAAAGTACCAGCAAAGAATTTAACTGTAAATGATTTGAAAAGCAAGCACTTTATGCAAATAGATGAGATAACATAACAGACTGAGAGATCTGAATGTGAAAGACTGAGTGCAGTAAAGAGCAGTGGAAAAGCATCCATCTCTACAAGAAAGAAACAATTTGATGGTATCGTTAGACTTAGTACAGAAGTCCCAAAACAAAGAAAGCTTGAATGCACAACTAAAGTTCCATATGATTCACATGCTAATGAAGCTCAAACAATAGATGAAGGGGTATACATGTCAAAGATTGGAGAAGCAGAAACCGGGGATATTATGAAAGCAACCACTTTAGGTGGTGATGAATTAATTTGCAACTACAAAGGCATAAAAGGTTTTGCTAAAAAGAGAAAAATCATTTCAAGGTGGCAAAGTGTTCTTCACATTTTTTATCGTTGAACGAGGAAGAGTTGATTGGATCAACAATCAAAGTAAGTGGCTGATGGATAAAGAGTTTTATGAGGGGATTGTGCAGTCTTATGATCCTGTAAAGAAAAAAGCATGAGATTGTGTATTATGATGGAGAAGTAGAGATTCTCAATCTAAACAAGCAGAAGTGGGAATATGTGAACATCAGTGGCACGCCTAGGAAGAAGGAAAATGTTCAATGTCCTTTGTACAAATTAATATCAAAAGTGAATACCACTTAAATGTAATGACCCCTTTCTATCGCCATATTATGAAGAAGAAAGCCTGCTGTTTACAAGCAATTTGATGGATCAATGGAAGACATGTATCTGTTGTGCAGGCTTCAGAATAATGTGCATGTGCACACGGTAAGATTTTGATATTAGGTTCAGATTTTATTTAGGCTGAATTGTTGTGTCATTGTTGGATCGAACAAGTGGGTCAATTCATGTTCGTTTAATGGTCTGTTGAAGGATCTATAGGATTGTATCATTTGTATATAAATAGGGGTGTTGTCTTAAGTAATGGGGATGTGAATTGAATGAAAAATCATTTCTTTGCCTCTTAAATTTTCCACAGTCTATCTCCTTTCTAATTTCTTTATCTAATCCGTAATCCCCAATTCTATTTCCTCTTTAATCCCCTTTCTTTTCCCTGAAACTCCTATCTCTGTTCAACTCTAATTCTCCTACCTCACTTCTTATCCTGATTTCTTTCCTTAATTCACTCCATTTCCCCTCCTAAAACTTCCATGTATCCCTCACTTACTCACAGTCATTTCATTGAACACCTTCACACATTCATCAAACACCTTGTTATGGCTAATTTTGACGAAAGTCGTAACAAATTGGTATTAGAGCATCTATCTGGGCATTATTTAGACCCCCAGAATTCGATCCTTGAAACATCACTTACCTATTTTATTCAAGATCAAAAAGATGCATGGAAAAGAGAAGAAGAAGTAAATCACAACGTCTCTCAATCTGATCTGAACAGCAAGGCTGATCAACATAACACAAAATTCGAAGAAATTTACACTATGTTACTGGCTATATCACAAAATTTATAACAAATCAAAGACCAAACTACCAGCAATCAACCCATTACTGCGAATACACAAGGAATTTTTGCTCCAAACCCGTATGTTGCAGCTATATCTAATGTTATTTCTAATTCAAAAAGATCCCATAACAACCCAAGAACTTCCTCCAATATCCTAAATAACCCACCTACAAATAGTTTTCCTCCACCTGAACCTTTACAACAACCAGAACCACTTAAACATCATAATATCAGTTCGAATAACCCACTTTCTCCAACTAATAACCAGAATCTTCAACACTCTTCAAACCAGAATCAAACTCGCCAAGAACCTACTTCTTGGAACAAGAATTCTCCCTTCTCTAATCTTAAGCTAGAGCAAACAACTACAGTTTCAGCCTACCTCTCTAAGTTTGAAGGACTTCAAGCTACTCTTGACACTCTTCCTCCACAATTCTTATTGGATCGATTTATAGGTGGGCTCAAAGAAGAGATAAGATATGATGTCCTGACTTCAAGGCCCCAGAATTTTAAACTAGCAGTCTCATTACCTAAATTGTTTGAGAGAGTGTGGAATCGAACCAAGAAAAACAAGACAATGTCAAGTGATGTTAATGTCAGGCTTGTTTCATCTTATGTCCAAGAACCCCCGCAAACTGAGAATCAGATTGCTACTACACCACAGCCACCCCTTGCATACTCTCAAGATCCTCTTCCTAAACCATATATTACCAATGTTTCAGTTTCAACACCAACAGTTCGTCACTCAGATCCAAGAATTCATGTTTCTTCAGTTGTTGAACCTGAACTTGAGAATGCTAAGCTTAAATTAGGAAATAAACATAATGAACAATCAATTCCTGTTTGTGGTGATGCGAATATAAAAGAAAGATCAATTGAGAAGTCACTTGAAGATTTTGAAGCACCTTCTGTTATAGGGGGTATTACGAATTCATCACTTCAAGATAAAGATTCTGTTCACCAGGCTTTGTACCAAGACTTTGGGGCTCCACAGCAAGTTGATCACAAAGTGGATAATGAAACAAGAGGCCAGGAGCCCAACCTTGACAATGAAACAGTAGTGGCAAGAGATAATGCAGAGTTTATTTCTACACGAATTTTTAGAAACAGTGAGCATTCTGTTCTGTCGTGGGAATCTATGGTGAAAGTCGTCAACATTTGTCTTCTTGTACCGAATAACTTATCTGGAGCAAATTTATCAGTAGAGTCAGCATCAAATTTCGATTCTTCTATGGAAGCTGCAACAGTTTCTGATATCAATATTAAAGTGAAGATAGAATTGGGACGATTGGGAGTAGATTCTGTGAATAATAAAATGTACTCATGCGAAAGAATACCAATATCAAATGTAGACAATGATGAAAGTGGAAAATTTATTGTAGAAGACAAGCATGTTGTCTTGGGAATCAGTGGTGAATTAAATGAAGAGATCAATATGTGTTGTAACAAGCAGTATATTTCAGTTCTCTTGGAATTCTCAGGATACTGCAACCTAGGTGTGGATGTTAAAATTGAAAGTATCGATGATGCTTTTGGTTTTTCTGTAATAGTTCAAAGGAGGGCTATAGTATACCATAATCTGAAGTATACTAAAATGCATAAGTACCTACAGTGAAGCATGACCAAACTCGGTGAGAGAATTGTGTTTGTGTTTGATCCTGGTGGAGGCTCAATGATCGGTGAAATACAAAAGCAGAAAGGGTACTTCTGTGAATACAAACACCAAAAGCATGTCAATTTAGATAATGCTCAATTTATGGAAATTCATTTCTTTGGTGCTTGGACATGTAATATTAGTAGAAATCCGTGCTTGACTCTTGATATATTAGCTGCAGCTTCAAGGAATGGCAATGTAGTAGAAAAGATAAGGAAGAATAAAGAAACAATGACTCATATGGTAGACAAACCGCTAGAATATCCTGCAGACATTAAATTTGAGAAAGCTGCAACTACAAAATGTTTGCCTTACCATCCATTTATGAAGCCCTATGTTTGTAAAGCACAAGAGTTGGCTCCTCTTTCTAGTTTGCTAATCATGAAACCTGGAGGTGCTCTGCAACTAGGACGTGATGCAGAAATGAAAAATTTGAGCATGTTTGTATGCTCAGGAAAGCAGTGTAATAAAGGAACTATGTTCGTATTCGACTCGGGCGGTGATCTATTGGAATGTAGAAGGGTGTTAGAGTTTTGGAATGACGCAGCGAATAGAATTTGTATTGAGAACAACAAAGGAACTTTTGCATTTGTAACTATCACTTTCAATGAGATCCCATATAAGCCACCATGGTCACCCCCTTTGCTACCACTCAAATCTTGAGGGCAAGGTTGTTTTTGAAGTGGGACGGAATGTAACGACCTCTTTCTACCACCATGATTATGAAGAAGAAGACCTGCTGTTTACAAACAATTTGATGGAGCAATGGTAGACATGTATCTGTTGTGCAGGCTTCAGAATAATGTGCACATGCACACAGTAAGGTTTAGATATTAGGTTCAGATTTTATTTGGGCTGAATTGTTGTGTCATTGTTGGGTCGAACAAGTGGGTCAATTCATGTTGGTTTAATGATCTGTTGAAGGACTGAGGGGTTGTATCATTTATATATAAATAGGGGTGTTGTCTTATGTAATAGGGATGTGAATTGAATGAAAAATCATTTCTTTGCCTCTCAAATTTTCTGCAATCTATCTCCTTTCTAATTTCTTTATCCAATCCCCAATCCTATTTCCTCTTTAATCCCCTTTCTTTTCTTTGAATCTTCTATCTCTGTTCAACTCTAATTCTCCTGCCTCACTTCTTATCCTGATTTCTTGCCTTAATTCACTCCATTTCCCTCCTAAAACTTCCCTGTAACCCACACTTACTCACAGTCATTTCATCGAACACCTTCATTCTTTCATCAAACACCTTGTTATGGCTAATTTTGACGAAAACCGTAACATGAAATCAGCTCACACTATTTAGGGGGAAAATTGAAGCGTTCGTTAATCAGGGGAAGGAAAACTGCTTCCAAGAAACTTGTCATACTAGTATTACCCTACAACGGTGGGAAAACCGACCGTTAAGGTGATTATTACAAAATATAAAATTATATGTTAAAATTTATTTAAAGTCGGATTTAAATGAAAAACCATAGCGTAGTTTAAGTTAAAAAATGAAAGTAATTGAAAAAGTGTAGATCTAAAACACGACATTGTACTTTTTTTTTATGTTTAAAGATGTTGCAAATCTAAACCAATAGTAAATTGAAGAAATAAAAGGAAAAATGAAATAAATATAAACTCCAACCATATCATCATATCGGTGAATATTCATTTGAAAAAAAAAAAAGTAGAAAAAAAAAGTATATGTAATAAATAAATTACAAATTATTGAAATAATTTATTTAAATAAATTATTTAAAAAACTGCTATTTAAAAAACATAAACTGCTGAAATAAAAATATGGAAGATAAAACTAAATGTTATACTATGCCATTGATGTTCCTTCCAACAAAAAACCACTTCAACATGAACACAATATTTTACATACAACTCCTTCTTATCGTACAAACTCCTTCGTACGCTAAAACTCATTTGACTGTTTCTCCCAGGCAGCATACTGTGCATCTATCCATGCTGCTTTTGATAATTTAGTGCTCAGAATAATTACCCAAAAACGTCCTAGATACTCTCATACAAGTGTGAATCTGTGCTACGCACACGGATCATTGTTAACCTTCTTTGTATAAGTATCAACTTTAACCTTTACGAAATTATTCTCACACATGTTCGAAGTTAGACTGTGTTGCATTAACGTTTCATGACTGGTTTGATCTTGAGGTTAATTTGAAATTTTAGCTGTGTTGAACTACAGTATATAGATAATATCAGATTAAGTTCACCTCAAACATTATATTGGCAAACCAACAACGTTGTGCACTTCTACTAAAAATACAAAAGAACATCAATACTGTTACGCCAGCATAGATTTAATAAAGGACTTCCATTGGCCAATGAACAATTTTTTCATCTTGGTTTTGTCCATATCAACTACAATATAACATAATGATGGTTGGCTATTCTATATTTTTACAATGTGCACAATGAATAAAATCATTCATGCAACATAAAGCAATCATGTTTCATAATATATTCCTAGCAACTAATAAGTAGAAGAAGGTTAGAAATGGAAATAAAATATCCAAAACAGATAAAAATGGATTGGATTTGATTAATATTCACATATAGACAGAGTCGGAGCTACCCTATAATTACAGATGAGTGATTTGTCATTAGGAGTAAAAAAAAGTAGCAGAAACAAAGTGTATTAGTACACATGTACTCTTGCTTGCTTAACTTCCGTCCACGCATAGTTTAATATGTTGCAAGCACCAACAAATTAAACATTGTGAAATTTCAGATAGTACTTAGCTATGCCCAAGCAAACAGTAGCAAAGAACGCAAAACATTAGAAAGAAAGAATTTGTGCGCTTGTCGGCATAAAAAGATATAGTCAAACATAGTATTATGTCACGATCTTGGAATTGATAAGGATTCACTGCGCCTTGTTTTTGAAACCTTCTGCTGAGCCTTTTTTGTAACACTTATTTGTTGACTTCATACATTATTACCGTGTCTAGATGGCAACCATTATAAAATTATATTATAAATATAACTGCAGCTTTGTTACTTTTCAGGCTCTTCTCCCAGCAAACTTACTGTTGTTGACTCCCCTTATTGTAGTTTAGATGTTTGAAATTACATATGAGAGGGGAAATTCCTGGGAGTCCACGTTATAACACAAGCAAGAAAAATAGTTTATTTTGAGGGGATAAAACTACCAAAATAGCTGAAAAGAATCAAAGCCCATCTCCATCTAGCTAGATGAAATAAACTGGACGAACATCATATAAATAGGTCAATAATTTTGGGCAAATGAACTGTCTGTTTTATTATATGAATTTTTATAAATAATACTCAGCAATATGACATTGGCAGCAGAATCCCATTTATAATTTGTTCCCGCATTTGTCAAACAGTGTAGGGTACATTTTTTTTCCCTTTTCCATTTAAGTATATAGACATGAAAAGAAAAACAAATCTAAAACCACATCCACCACTAAAAATCAATATAAAACGAATTGAAAATAAAAGATGGCTACCGAATTAAGCCGGTGAAAGTCTGTAGCTAAGCATATCATGTGTACAAAATGAATGGAGCTTTTAAAAAAAAGACATTTATCCACAGTTATCAAATAAAAAATAGCACCTTATGCCAAACTGCACAAAATAGAATGACCACATGACTCTTAGAAAGTTTTGTACTGAAGAACATCTATCACATGCCAATGGCCGTCAGAAAGAATCAAATCAAACATTTGCTCTTGATTCACTTTATCTTAGTGTGCCAGATTAATTTGAAACATGATATCAAAATTATGGCTTTATGTTGCAAAGTGGAGGATGACATACAATCTCAAAAAATTCCTTTCTCATGTAAATGGCTGCAATTGTATTTTATGTAATTTTTGATACATTACGACTCATAATAATATGATTTATGCTTTGACATTGTCATATACGAAAATTTAAATTTTGTTTCATATTATTTTGGTCAAATGAACTGCAGTACCCAATGGTATGAAATTAACATTAATAATGTACCATAACTAAAAATTAGTTTTAACAAAAAGGCAATAAACTTACCATTTTCATGCACATTATAGTTCTACTCTGGACAAAACCTTATTTCATGACTGCTTGAATTTGTCGCTTGGAAATATCCTGGCAAAAGATTAGATGAATGACATATATATGAATTTGAGAAATGGATGAAAAAGCTTACCCATCAATTTAAGTACCTTTTCCAAGAAAAGCGGATGAAAAAAAAAATCTGAATTCAAAACAAATGGAGAACAAAATAATATCTGCAAGGATTAGGATCCCTATATTATTTATTCAAGTATTGCGCTATACATCACAAAAGTGCATATCTATCTATTAACATTATAAGTGGAAGGAACGTATATCTGTACATGCAATTTTTATTTTTATTTTGACCATCAATTTAGCATCACAGAATCTGTTTCTAAGCTAAGGATAACTTATATTAGAGTTTTTGGTCTAACTTAATAACTCAGTTGTTCTTTAAAATCAATTCCTAATTTAGAGAACAAAAAATAATAAACACACAATATTATACCTAGTAAGTTATACACATAATATAATATGTAAGTTGTCAAATTTAGATGCTAAAACCTTATAGGCTACAAAAATTGATTTTTTTTTTAATAGAATAAAATATCAGTTTGAAAAAACAGGTAAGAATTTGATATATGAGATTTGCTTTATTATTTCTACAAAAGGAACAAATCATATTTGATTTATCAAAATAGAACTGGGAGAGATGAAGAAATAAAAAAACTACAAGAGAAAATACAGAGAGCGGAAAAATCAAAATCGTGATTGTAAGTCAAGCTATAAATAGAAATCAAATATAGATTAGCATGACCTAGGCTATTAGAGAATGGTCGATCTTCAAAATTGTGTATAGATGCTAAATTTCTGAAAATACTAATATTTTTAAATCAATGGAGTAAGGATCTTGGGAGTTGGTTCTGGTAATTCCTATGTTGTAAGTGACTCCAGGATCATTGTTATGAAATAATTATAAGATTAAACACATTTTTAAGTGAAAAAAATTGGGGGTCAATTGGCAATGTACACACTTCAGATGGCAACTTTTACGGTCACTTGACATCTATGATCATGTAGTAAAGTTACTTACCTTGCTGATGTCATTGAGCAGTTGCTCGCTTCCAATAAGGAACACTGGTGTCCAACGATTATCTTTTGCTTCAATTCTTTCTATGTGCAGTTTTATTTTGAAACCTGGCAGATTCGGGAAAGTAAGTTTGTAATGAGTCGACGTACCGTCTGGTGGATGAAGTACGTTGTTGAGTGAGTCATACCTTTAGAGATATAAATTACACTGATTTAATTTAGCATATAAATTCTATTAATAACAAAAATTTGGTGAGTTTGATTAAAACGACAACAAAAAAAAAGGAGAAAATTTCCATGTCCGCTTTTATATAAAAATATTTTACTTTTCGAGTATAAATATTTAATTAATAACTTAACAACTTGACCTGATGTGTCAGTTTGGTCTGTTGATTCTGATTTTAGTTAATAACTTAACTACACGAAATGGGAATCAAACCCATGCTTCGTACACGAATTACGCATAATAATGCACTGGTTAATGTTTCACCTTAACGAACATGAAGCTAATTTTGAGTCATATATACATATACATATACACACACACAAATATATATTAATATACATACATATACATATATATATATATATATATATAGTAGAAGTCATATCGCTGTTATATAGTAACGAAATTCTTTAAGGAACCAATGATTTTTAAGGAAGAATTGATGCCCAGTAAACATTTCCATCCCCAACATTTATTTAAAAAACTTGCATCTTGAATGATCAATGGTTGAAAAGTACGAAGAACAGGAATAAATTTTAAGCGTCAGAACAATGATAATTCATTTCATATATTAACGTGCTTTGTGGCATGGGTTTCACTATATCTAGGAGACACTAAAAGCAAAGGGAAAACAATTTACCAACCTAAAAGCCGTAAAGAAAATGAACCAAAAAAGGTAAATAAAAACATGGAGCAACACTGTAGGATAACTCCATACCAAACTCCTAGGAAACTTAATTTTGTAAATTTATATTTTATGAATAAGGTGGACAACAGCCCGTGTTTTAGGTACAATATAACAACAAAATTGTTACAAACAGGAAAACATAATATTTTATAAAAACTCGCCTGTTATCTACTTTAACACACTTTATCCTTAGATTTCCCTGCTAACACTATGGATGAAAAACCACCCAAAAATCAGTAATTACTCCATTTTTAAGTCTTTTCTTGCTCATATCTATGAATTGTGTACACAGTCTATTCTATGGGCAAAATGCCATATAAATCAGAACTTTGAGAAAAATTGGCATCAATGGCAAAATATTCGCTGGCAGTCAAATTTGGCATTGATGATCATTGCAATGGTAAACAATCATGAGGTACATGTACAGTTACCAAATTTGCCCCATGTTTAAAGTACACTGAAAAAGGTTAAACAATACAAAATAAAAAATGTAATGATTTTTTTTCAAGACATATAGAAAGTGTACAGTTCAAAAATTATATATTTATGTGCTTTACAAATACAATACTGGGACACTGTAATTCATTCATAACTACATTAGATTATATACATCATTTCTACAACTATATCTCATTTTGGTAAAGCTTCCAAATACTCTGTAATGTTGTATCTATATAGATGTACCTGAATACTGAATTTTTCCTTATGGTTGATTATTTGGATATGCTAATGATATGAGTCTCAACAACAATTTATCCAACAAATATTAGTCTGTATTAAGAACTATTTTTGGATAAAAAATATATCCATGAGTATGTTTATCTGATTTTGTACTATATATGGACAACTAGTTGGCCAAAATGTTCAACTTGCCATGCAGTCTATAGTATACTTTGATTTAGTTTTGCAGTTAGATTAATGAAAACAGCATAAAACTAAAGATTGAGAAATGAATATAAGCATCGGTAACATGTACTTTACAGCATACAGCAGTAACTCAATGGGCCAGTTGGAAGTTTTTTTTTTTTTTTTCATTTATCATAATAGTGTGTGCAGATTAAACACTTTCTATTATACTATCATCTGAAAATCATTGGAGGCTACCAATTCGCATGTCAAAAGCAACATCAAACCAAATACCGCTGATATATAGTATTTTTTATATAAATAAGATTTTTACTATTTTATTTATGTCAATTTAGGAGTCATACATTGTGTTGGAAAACAATGGCTGAGTCGCGGACTAGGTCGCTTTCTTGAAGACGATTCGGCGATTTGGTCAGAGGTGCAAACCAATTCGTTCCTTCGCCGCCGCCTCTAGGATAAAACAGCCTCTAAAATAGTAACTGATTTGCTTGCACAAACAAATCAGTGCAGATTTGCACTTTCGGGAAAAATACTGCTCGAAATTTCTTAGAAGTTTTAATGGCGGCTGAGAAGAAGAGAATATAAAATTCGGTGTTTTTCTCGTCTCAGATAAAATAGTATATATAGAACGAGAATTAGGTTTTGGGAGAAAATATCGGATCTGCTAAAATTTCGGGGGGGGGGGGATTAATTATTTTACCGTTGCAAAACTTTTCCGTTGCAGAATAAATATCGGTGCGCAAAATAATTTTTCCATAAAAAAACGGTTCGAAAACAACTAAGTTTTATGGTCAAAAAATATAAGTGCCTACACCACAAAGCCCAAGCCCAAGCCCGAACCGAACCGAACCGGGCCGGGTCGGTCGGTCGCGCGCGTGTGTGGTGGTCATGATGCATGGTCTCCCTCCTCACAACAATGCATGTATTGGGAGCCCAAGGCCCCAACATGACTTCTTAGAAACAAGTATAAATCCTTGCCTCTTCCCTATAATCCCATGATGTGGGACTACTCAAACATAGGAGTCATTCATACACTTATTCAATCATTTTTAATAATTCACATAATGTTTGTAAAACATTTCCAACAATCTCCCACTTGAATTTTTAAAAATATTTTCGAGCAGTTTCTTAAAAACATAAGATTGCGCATAAACAAAGGTGTCCAAGGACTTGAACCTTTGCATAGTGAGTAAGATTCAGTTTTTACTAGAGTGACACGTAGTCTTGAACTCTATTCCTGACATCAAACCACACACAACCTTTTCTATAGTGCAATCAGATAAGCCCGTGCATTTATGGCCCTGCACGTCTATCCCAGTTTAGTGAATGCTCTAGAAGTTTTGCCCAAACTCCATAGGAAACGGCCACATTTACACATTCACAAAGGTGAGTCTATCAAGAGCACTCCTGAAGGTAGGTACTCCACTCCAAATAGAGTATAGATCTCATTAAGAGTTTCTATTAACTCATCCTCTAATCACTTCAGGAATACATGCTTCTTGGTTTATTAAATAGCATGTTCAACTCATATCACTACACAACTTGTTATTACCCATTGAACCTAGTTCTTGGGATCTCCAGTCATTTAGGTCGGGTTACCATTGTGCGTGACTCAACAATCTAAGGGTAATAGTCTCATTCTTTTAGAAGAGTTATGGACTTTCTCTCTGGACAGTCCTTTCGTCAAAGGATCTGCCAAATTTTCCTCACTACGTACGTAATCCACTCTAACGGTACCTGTGGAAAGTAGTTCTCTAACAGTGCTGTGCTTACGACGTATTTGTCGTCTCTTACCGTTATAGTAACGGTTCTGAACTTTTGCAATAGCCGCGTACTATCGTAGTGTATCAACACTGCTGGTATCGGTTTTTCCCATAAGGGAATCTCAGCTAGCAGATTTCTCAAATATTCTGCCTCTTCACTAGCTGTAGCTAGTGCTATCATCTCAGACTCCATAGTAGACTGAGCCAAAATAGTCTGTTTCTTGGATTTCCAAGAAACAGCTCCTCCAGCGATGCTAAATATGTAGCCACTGGTCACTTTAGAATCATCAGATAAGGTATTCCAGTCTGCATCAGAATATCCTTCAAGTACAGCTGGAAACCTTTCATAATGTAATCCAAGGTTCATGGTTCGTTTAAGGTATCTCATTACCCTTTCAATAGCTTGCCAGTGCTCTATACTAGGTCTACTGGTAAACCTGCACAATAATCCCACGACATAGGCAATGTCGGGTCTAGTACAATCAGTGGCATACCGAAGGCTGCCAATGATGCTCGCATAATCAGATTGTCTTACACATTCACCAGTGTTCTTAAATAACTTTACACTGTGATCATATGGCGTACTTGCAGGTTTACAGTCAAAGTAATTATATTTCTTTAGTATCTTCTCAATGTAATGAGATTGGTCCAAAGAAATTCTCTTTTCTGACCTAGTAATCTTAATACCAAGGATTACACTCGCTTCACCTAGATCTTTCATATCAAAATTGACACTTAATAAGGATTTGACTGAGTTTATGGCATGAATATTTGACCCAAAAATGAGTAGGTCATCTACATAAAGGCATATAATAGTGCAAATGTCATTCTCAGATTTGTAATAAATGCATTTGTCACTTTCATTAACTTTAAAACCATTTGAAATGATTAAGTTATCAAATTTTTCATGCCATTGTTTAGGTGCTTGTTTTAAACCATATAATGATTTATCCAATTTACATACTTTATGTTCTTGACCATGTACTACAAATCCTTCAGGCTGGTCCATATAAATTTCTTCGTCTAACTCACCGTTCAAAAAAGCAGTTTTAACGTCCAATTGGTGTATAAGTAAATTATGAATGGAAGCAAGTGAGATTAATACCCGAATGGATGTTATTCTAGTTACAGGTGAAAAAGTGTCAAAGAAGTCTATATTTTTCTTTTGTTTAAAACCTTTAGCTACTAGTCGTGCTTTATATTTATCTATAGTGCCATCAGGTTTTAATTTCTTTTTAAGTACCCATTTACAGCCTATAGACTTACAACCAGGGGGTAAATCTACCAAGTGCCAAGTCTTATTGGATTCAAAAGAATCCATCTCATCGTTTATAGCCTCTTGCCAGAAATCGGCATCTAAAGAAGATAAGGCTTCTTGGAGGTTTATAGGATCCTCCTCAATAGTAAAAGCACAAAAATCTGAACCAAAGTCTTTTATGGTTCTTGCTCTTTTACTTCTTCTAGGTTCAGCTTCAGAATTTTCATTAAGTTCTGTTCTAATAGGCATATTTGAAGTGCCCCCACTATTCCTTAATTTGAAAGGAAATTTAGTTTCATAAAAGTCGGCATCATTTGATTCAATTATATTATGTGCATTAAGGTCATAAAATCTATATGCTTTGCTATTAATAGCATAGCCTATAAATGCACATTCATATGCTCTACTTGCCAATTTTATTCTCTTAGGGTCTGGAATGCGAACATATGCTAAACAACCCCAAGTTCTAAAGTATGAGACATTGGGTTTATGATTCTTTAAAATTTCATAAGGTGAAATTTTATTCTTAGATTTAGGGATTCTATTCAGAACGTAGCATACAGTCAATAAAATATCCCCCCACCAATGTTTTGCTGCACCAGAATTTAATAATATGGCAACTACTAGCTCGGTAAAGGTCCTATTTTTCCTTTCTGCTTTACCGTTCATTTCAGGTGAGTAGGGTGCAGTTCTCTCATGTACTATACCATGTTGTTTATAGAAATCCAGAATAGAATTAGATTCATATTCGGTTCCTCTATCACTACGAAGTCTCTTAATTTTTCTATTTGCTTGATTCTCAATCTCAGTTTTGAATGTTTTAAACATGTCAAAAGCATCACTTTTATTTTTCATAAGATATACATATGTGAAATCAGAGCAGTCATCAATAAAAGTGATAAAATAACGATGTCCCTGTCTAGTTAAAGTGCCATCAAGTTCACATATGTCAGAATGAATCAAGTCTAATGGTTCAGAAACTCTATCAACAGATTTGTGAGGTTTCTTTGTGATTTTAGCTTGTGTACAGAATTCACATTTATCAGATTCAGATTCTGTCATTTTAGGTATCATATCTAGGGTGCTCATATTACGAATGATTCGATTATTAACATGACATAATCTAGAATGCCAGATATTAAAATCACACAACATGTAAGCAGAAGTAGTCACTTTATTAGATTCAACATTCAGTATAAACATACCCTCACAAGCATAACCCTTTCCCACAAAAGTTCCCTTATAAGTAAGAGTGTACAAATCAGCCCCAATAACTTGAGTGAAACCAGCCTTATTAAGGAGGAAGCCAGAGACCAGATTCTTTCTTATCTCTGAAGTGTGCATAACATCTTTCAGAATTACAGTTTTTCCAGAGGTGAACTTGAGTTCCACGTTTCCAATCCCCGCAACTGTAGTGGTGTGAGAGTCTCCCAACAGCACTTTCTGATTTTCAGCAGCCGTGTATGTAGAGAACAAGGCACGATCATAGCAGACATGGCGTGAAGCACCAGTATCTACCCACCAGCCCTCTGATCCACCAACAAGTTGAATCTCAGTAACCATAGCCGTAAGAGGCTCCTCAGTCAGGTTAGCCTGCGGTGCAGAGCTTGGCCTGTTCCGACACTTTCGTGTCATATGACCTGTTTTCCACAGTTGTAACATAGAAACAACTGTCCAGAGTCATTCTTTTGGGCTGGTTTCTGCTGTCCTTTTGGGTTTCCTTGCGGATTCCCATTCTGTTTGTTGCGCCTGTTCTGATTCTTAAATGATTTCTGATTTGGTTTCAGAACAGCGAGAGTGGTCTTCTTAGTGCTGTTGTTATTGACAATCAGCACCTCTTCTTTCTGGTCTTGCTTGCGTGCTTCCTCCTCAATACGGAGGCGTGTAATCAAGCTCTCTAAGGAAAATTCCTTAGTCTTATGTCGCAAAGTGTTCTTAAAATCTTTCCAGCTAGGGGGTAATTTGTCAATGATAACAGCAATTTGAAATTGTTCGTCCAAGACCATACCTTCGGAGATGATCTCATGAGCTATTTTCTGAAGCTCATGAGACTGCATCTCTACCGATCTATCATCAGTCATCTGATACTTTAGGTAGCGACTTACAGCGTATTTCTTTGCCCCTACCTCCTCTGTGTCATATTTCTTCTTTAGTGCTTCCCAGATCTCCTTTGCCGTCTTTTCATCTGAGTTATAATAATCATACAGATCATCGCTCAGTCCATTCAGTATAAAATTCTTGCATAAGTAATCCTGTTCAGTCCAGGTCTGCAGTTGTTTTGACTGTTCAGTCCATGATGCCATCTTTGCTGCATCAGTCTCGTCAGGCTTGTCTGGTAGCTGCGGTTTTTCAGCAGTCAGAGCAGCCACCACCTTCCTGATCGTGAGGAAGAACTCCATCTTCTGACGCCAGCGCTTGAAATGCAAACCTTCGAACTTGAAAGGAGCAGCAGTCACCAGAGGGCCGTGAAAAGCAGAGGGAGGAGCAGAATCGTCCATGGTTGAGTTCGAGGCCATTGTTTCAGTTCGTCTTCAAATTGTTGGAAAACAATGGCTGAGTCGCGGACTAGGTCGCTTTCTTGAAGACGATTCGGCGATTTGGTCAGAGGTGCAAACCAATTCGTTCCTTCGCCGCCGCCTCTAGGATAAAACAGCCTCTAAAATAGTAACTGATTTGCTTGCACAAACAAATCAGTGCAGATTTGCACTTTCGGGAAAAATACTGCTCGAAATTTCTTAGAAGTTTTAATGGCGGCTGAGAAGAAGAGAATATAAAATTCGGTGTTTTTCTCGTCTCAGATAAAATAGTATATATAGAACGAGAATTAGGTTTTGGGAGAAAATATCGGATCTGCTAAAATTTCGGGGGGGGATTAATTATTTTACCGTTGCAAAACTTTTCCGTTGCAGAATAAATATCGGTGCGCAAAATAATTTTTCCATAAAAAAACGGTTCGAAAACAACTAAGTTTTATGGTCCAAAAATATAAGTGCCTACACCACAAAGCCCAAGCCCGAGCCCGAGCCCGAACCGGGCCGAGTCGAGTCGGTCGCGCGCGTGTGTGGTGGTCATGATGCATGGTCTCCCTCCTCACAACAATGCATGTATTGGGAGCCCAAGGCCCCAACATGACTTCTTAGAAACAATTATAAATCCTTGCCTCTTCCCTATAATCCCATGATGTGGGACTACTCAAACATAGGAACCATTCATACACTTATTCAATCATTTTTAATAATTCACATAATGTTTGTAAAACATTTCCAACACATTGAGGTAAAAGCACTATCCGAAAATGAACCCGATTGCATAATCTTACTTTGTTAACCACAACTGTACATAAGAAATGACTAAAGAAAAATTCTAGCAAAACTAAGTTCAGTGATGCGTAACAACCTAGATTGTGTGAAACAACAGATTAGGAATTTTACCTCAATAAAGGCAAAAAGTAACTGAGACAATCCACTAAATCACCAGATTATCGCATAAATGCAGTTGGAGGAAGGGCGCAATAACCGTTTGGAATTGCGGGGGGCAAAGAAGGAAAACTGCTGCGGTAGACCGTAGACAGCGACAGTAGGAAATGGTAGGAGAAACAACCCAACTTCCCCAATTCGATAAAACATAAATCATGGAATTCACAAACACCCGAGGGTCTATGTCTAGATCAAACACGATAAATCACACATTATGAGGTCTAATGCCACTTCTTCCACAAATCGAATCATAAACTTTCAAAAAGAGGAAAAATGTATTTTACACATATATATAGTATTAATTTCGTCGAAACCTAGGTAATACCTTTTTGATTCTCATTGGATAGGGATTAATAAAGGAGGACTAATTTTCCCATTTTCGTGTGAACCGCCATGTGATTAGCTAGGGCATAGCCGATAAGATGATTTTTGGTGGCTTCCAAAGATGTGTGATTTGATGGAGATGCGAGAATCTGGAGATAATCAGGGAGAATATTACGTAGTCAAATTTTATTTTAGCGAAAAAATCTATGGTAGACCATTCAAAGATAACGAAGAGATGCAGAGAACAAGAGCGAGAAATATGCAGTATTATTTGGCTTCAGAGAAATTGATTTTGGCTACTCACAGTAAGCAAACCTCCCTAACGGTCGGTTTGATAAGGCACTAATAAGAAATCAGAGAAAGATCAACATGATGCTTTAAGTTAAAGATATTAGCTCAGGTATAGAAGATGATGCAACAGAAGGCAAGCCAACTCAATTTAAATGCCCACTGAGAAAATAAAAACTACCCAAACCTGCATCTGGAGCGAACCTAGAATCTACCAGCTCGCAAAACGCTGAAGATTCCGATTCTGACAACAAACCCCTGATTGCGTTGCGGACCCGTAAATGTGCTCGATGATGATACGGTACGCCAGTGCGTTTCAAGCTTCACATTTTCACGATTTTTGTTCAGTGATGAACGGGTAAAACAGTACTGTAATTATATCAATGAACACAGGCGTGGTGTCTGCAGATCGTATACAGGATAGTTGTTACGTGAATTGTTGAAACGTATCATCAACCTTTTCTTTTGCCTGATCCATATAAGAAATATATTGCTTGTTGTTACCACAAAAACAAGAAGAAACATCAGATGTACAGCATGTCTCACAACACAGAAACAAGTCTTGATCCTTATTTCACGAGTTATAATTCTTAGTCATTCACGGAAAACATGTACTTAACCAAAAACAACGGTAACCAAGAGCGAAATCACAAACCCTGGCCAAAAGTTAACAAAAGAACGAAACCCAAATATAACTATTTGATATAAGAGTCTGCAATCTGCATTTGCAATGTATGTACAAATTCAACTTTAAATCAAACCTTTGACCAACTCCAACTGACAACCATAAACGCAAAGCAAACCAATATGATAACCACAATAAATAGCAACATCCTAAACAAAACCAAATGTACCACTAAGAACCAAGGAAATTATCGACTTTAACATTAACAGCCCTGCTCAAAAACTTCATGCAAATCGGCGGCTTCACCTTCGCAAGCGCTAGAATTGACTGCGGCAGTGTCCAAATCCCGTCTCCGCAGATCAACCCCGAGGCCACTGCCGGAGCAAACGCATCCGCATTCACCTTATCCATCCTCTCCCAAATAAACAGTATTACGCTCCCAATAAACATATCAATAGCAAAATATGACCCAATATAAAAAGGTATCGCCATAGCCATCGGCAATGGTATGTACTTTGAGTACTTGTCCGGCACCAAATCCCTAATCAAATTCACCACCACCGCAAGCGCAAAAAATATAAAGCACAGAGTCAAACAATGTTTCGGCAACGACCCAAACCCTTCCACACCCAAAATGGCCATATTTCTATACACAAGTGCATACGGAGCAGGGTACTCCGTGCCCGGCATGCCCAAGTCACTGAACGCCTTGTAAAAGAGCCAAAACACACAAGGAGCAATGACGCAGCCCATGGCGGTCCCGATCACTTGGCTTATGAACATGGATCGAGGAGAAGCTAGGGTTAAGTAGCCTGTTTTGAAATCTTGCATTAGATCGGAAGCGGTTGAGACTATGCTCATCATGACTCCGCATGCAGCCAGGCCCGCAATCACGCCACCATGGGCAGCCCCGGCCCATGCCCCGATGGTGAAGATCGCAAGCTTTCCATAGGTGGATGCCAGGGACCAATCCGTTAGTCCGCACCCGTACGCATTGCAGAAGGCGAGGACTGGAGCAAGGATGTAAGCGATTAGTATGTGGTAGTACTTTAGGGGTTTGAAGATGTGCGGTAAGGTGAAGATAGAGATTAGGGCAACTATTATGTACCCTATGAAGGCAACTAGGAGAGGGATACTGTCCTTCATGAAGACCTCAGTCCTACGCTTGTCGTCGAAGGAGACTGCATCGGTCGTGGCATCTGACTTGTCATCGCAGGAGATTGGGAGGGTGCTGGCTTTGCTGGAGCGGGTTTGGGCATAGATCCCGATTATGGTTTTGCCGAGGACTTTAACGAAGTTGTAGAGGCCATCTCCAAGAATCATGGCGATGCCAATGAAGACTCTGTAGCCCTGGATGCCATGGAGGCTGTTGCCTTCTGCAGTAAACCAGTTCCCCTTTTGGTTGTTTATTAAAGGCCACATTACGCCCCAGGAGAGGATGCCACCTAAAAGGACAGACACGTTGACAATGTAGGGGCATATCATTCCGACTCCTACGTAGGTCGCAGAGAAATCAAAGTAGAATTTATTTTTGTACGCTTCGAGGCCCAAGGTTGGGAAGTTGACGAAGCCACAGTCATCTCCCGCTGTGTAAAACCATTGAAAGAATCCCCAAAAAAAGCTGTAGCCAAAGAATTTACCGAGAGCCTTCACTTGTTTCCTAAAAAAATTAGATGTCTCGTATTATGTTCTGTTCATGAAGAAAAAGAAAAAATATAGTAGAAAATTGAAAATTACTTTGCAAGCTTGGCACCATCGGGAGTGTGGAAACCATTGATGAGAAAGGCAGTCGCAGTTCCACTAGGATAGATCAGTTTGTAATCGATGATCATAATCTGATTTTCATCGCAGAAGAATAACAGTATTAATTGAGAAATTAGATGTAAGAATCACATAAGACCAAATCAAAATTAAAGAGATACGCATACCTTCCTAAGGGGTACTAGACAGAAGAGGCCGACGAAACTAACAATAAAGAGGAAGCCGATCATCCAACTAATTTGTGGTTCTTTGACGTCTAGTGCACTTCTTGCATCTTCTGATTGCTTGGCGATAGTTTGACTCATGCCAAACATGTAACTGCCGAAACCACCTAAAGTTTATCATAGTTAGACGTAAGATTAAGGTATTCGACTTGATGGTGAATCTTTAAGAGAATTTTGCAGGGCCCATACTGTATCAAAACTCAAAATTCCATGAAAGTGAGATTTTCCATAGTTATTTTTGACATGATCCATACATAACGGAACGGACAAATGAAAATGAACAGCCCACCTATGAACTTCAGGATATTTTAATCCTAACATGAATTTTTTTTATGGTGATGTTCATTTACCACATCAGCTCTTGCCACTTGGTGTATCTGTTATTTGGTTGTACAGTAACAAACTACGTTAACCTTGAGACGCAACACTTAACATTATAACAATCATATTTCATCAATTAGATAACGATTAAATGGACCAAGCTACAAGTATCAAAGTAGAAAAATGACATTTTTTTTAGCAGCTGTCAGAAAATGATTCTATACCCACCGGAAAATAATGTCCAAAAGACCTTGACTTACATGGCAATTTGGCCAGTATAACAACGATTATGCCTCTATCATTATGCATATCACTACACATATTTTACTACTAAAACAACTTTTCTTCTAGAAAACAATATATCAAGGAAGTAAACATCTTATAACTAACTCAGATAAGCCTAGATCTAATTTAAAACCATATTTACAGGCAATGTTATATGGATATTAAAAAAAAAACTACGAAATACACCCAGGACACCAGTAACGCTTACAGTTAGATTAATGACCTTTGAATTGTCTACCAGTATTAACAAATAACATATGACATGAAAGCTAAACAAAAATCCCTTGATCATTATATATTTGCTGATTTGATAACTCAAAAATTCCTTAGCAACTCCAAAATTAATGCACATGTCATTTAGTCAAGTACGACTACTGATGGTCCATAGCTTATGGCATTGATGAAACATTTTGCTGATGATAAACGGTCAACTGATCCACAGAAAATCTTAAATTAACACCCCTAGTTGCAAATGGATCCAAAACTATATCACCATCGAACAAGTTTTATTATATTACATTATCGCATTCCTACTTTTCGCAAAAACTAATAATTACCTATATACTTCGGTCAGAATAAAGCACGGAGGATGAGTAAAGTCATGCAAACTTCAAAAAAAATCACAGTTCAAAAATGTCCCCTTCATATTAGACGCATCATCCAAATTGTAATTTCTGTTTCACCTACAGCAATATTGATTTTGCCAAAACCGTCCCAGAAACTATTCAATACATATACTTGCATTGGTCGCATACTATCTGATATTGCTCAATAGAACATAAATATATACAATTTCATTCAACATTCAAAATCCTAGCTAGCAACTGTCAATGGATAATTGAATCCACAAAGGTCATCGTCTATTACACAGAAAGAACTTCTACCTTAATCCAATCATCCATAAGATTTATTTATTTTCCTGAGTAAAAAACTACTAGACAACGTTTGCCAACTTCACCAGATTCAAGACGTAACTTCAGTTGTCCATTTTTTACAAAATAAAGTAATAACAACTAAGCACATTACAAGGATAAGATCATTCATAATATATGTGTTAGTTCACATATTTGGGTCAAAGGATAAACAGGGGTTAAATTTAATACCATAGAGATGATGCTAGTGCACTTGCTATTATGGTTTGTTTTGTGTAAGATGTTATTTGACTGTGGGCCATCTTCTAATCCGTGCTGTAAAAATCCTTCTACGAGGGAACCTAGGCCCCGTCTAAACACCAATATAGCCTTGCCACCTAGCTATTTAACCAATCTGCCTAGATGAGACATGCCACATTATTATCTACAAAAATAAGTGGGTTAATAGGAATCACCTTGCACCAATTTAGGTTTGGTTTCTCTTATAAACAATTTAACATCTTTTTTCTTTCTTTCTTTCTTTTTCCCTTCTCTCTCTTTTTTTTTTTTTTTTTTTTTTTTTTTGGTAGAATCGGTTTTTTCTACTAGGTTGCTTCCAGAAATATCGAAAATCTATAAAATCTCATTTTGGATCAATAACGTACTTAAATTTTATCCTAAAAACCCGATTTTATGAAAAACTCATATTTCAATTAATCCTCGACTAGGGGATTAATGCCTTGTCGATAATTTCCGTCAAGCGTCCCACTTAGTGATTTCTACGACCTTGCTTCTAACCAGTGAACCCTATAAATTAATCTGACAAATTCCAACTAAATTATGCTCGTTGTTTGCTTCTCATTTCAATTTGACCTCAAAAGTCAAATATATTACAATTTACCTAGTTAAATGTAGTTGATCAAAAATATATATAAAGGGAACATATATAGAACACAAAATAATGATACACACAACGGATCCCACCCATTATCATTCCTCATTCAGACCTCTTATGCGGACTCAATTCAATGAGATCCAATAATCATGATCCATTATGTCACATTCTACGCTTTATTTTGTGTCTAAACATCCATTCCCATACAAAAGTACTGGCTAAATTTAACATATGGCTGTGTAAGTTAGTAGTCATTTTATAATCTACATGAGCATATTTATTTCATAAAATTTAACTAATCCATTGTAGATGCTCTATTTAGAGATGATCCTGGAAGTGGTTTTATGTTACCATTGGTAAAGTTTCCGCAAATTTAGTCAAATGATCTTTTAGACGTACAGATGTATAGCAAGTCATAAATATTCTTAACTAACATACAGTAAGTCATAACTATTCTTAACTAACATAGGCATCATATATGTATTATCAATTCACCTAAATTGTTGATGCTGCTGTATATAATACTAGAAGCTTTAGGAAAACTTTATCAAGGAAACCTTGAGTTTCTAGGTAAAGCGTAATATATATAGATTATTGGATCAGTTTGGTAAATCAAATTTGAAAACAGAGTACACAGACTGACTTGGATATTTGGATTCGTGATTTAACCAAAATGAAACTCAATGATAACTCCACTATATCAAATAAACAAGTGAGGCCAAGGTTAACATAGAGACAAAATTGCAATATAGTAAAAGCATGTAGGTTAATGTCATTATTAATGAGTCAATAGCATTCAAACAAATAAAACACCCTATTTAAACAAACTGTAAATCAGCAATGTGGTAAATTTTTACATTTGATCTAAAAATGAAAAAGGAAAATTTAAAATAAACATTGTTTTATTCATGTATATTATGAATAAAAGGGATTCATAAATTGAGATCAAATTTAGAAAAATAAAAAATAAACATAATTAATTCAACAGGAAAAAACAAACAATCGGCCAAAAGTAACCAAATGAAATAAAATAAAACAAAAGGTCGGACAGGGACATCAAATCAAGTCAAAGCTGGTGATTTCAAAACAAAACATCCTTCTGAAATCAAAGGTGGTAATCTTAGACCGTCCTTAAGAATGAATTGAACAAATTTCCAACTACTTCTATGATAATAACATTGTTTTCTTAATCGGCTTAAGCACCAATAAACTACGATCCGAGGTAGAAAATTGACCAGAAAAAAATGATTATTTCCCAGTTCCCAATTTATCTCCTTTAACGCAATTTGACAAATATAGTATAAAATATCTAACTGCTGACATTAGACTAATGGCGGTAACTTTACTGCAAACACTCAAAAATCCAACCAGCAAAAAGAAACAACCATCAAAATGGGGAGAAAATAAGTTACCGCTAAAAGCGATGCCATAAGCAGCAACAACGCATGTCTGGATCACAGTATTCTCCTGCCTCGTGAAGGGATGCTTCAAAAGCCCTAACTTCTCCAACCCTTTCGTCCACGATTTGGTGAAGAAGAAACCCAATAAACCCGCACTTACATTCAAACTGGGAATAATCCCAGTCGTCAGATTCAGTTTCATGACGATGACGCTGAACAAGAACGCCAGCACGAAGCTCACAACGAACGCCCGTACAGTCAGTTGCTCTCGCCACGTCGGCACTTGTTTCGATTCGAACGCTTTCTCGATCGACGCCAAGTCCGCGGTTGCATCAGCATCCTTGGTATCGAATTCATCGTCTTTCGGTCGACGGCGGTGATTTAGTTGATTCTGTTCTTCATGGCTCTCCATATCTTTTTAGATTTCTGCAATGGAAGTGATACTGAGAAAAGGAGCGTAGGAGTAGGTCTTATATTACAGAATGGGTTGACTAATCAACGATAGAGCATTTTATAGCATAGCCCTTGGTAAAGTGGTTATTTGTACGATGGATATTTGAAATGGGGATTTCCGCTTTTAATGTTTTAACGTTGAATTTCAAACAAGATTCGCTGGTGCAAGCTGGAGGATATTTAACCATGGGCTGGATTTACGTTCACATAGAAATATATGGGGATTTCCAGTTAAAGGACTCATTTGTTTTAAAATATAGATTTTAAGGAGAACCCTTTGAAAATTATTTTTTAAGTACCTTTTACAGAAAAAGTTTTTACAGAAAAAGTTAAAAAGATTTATCATTTCTAGTATAACTTAAAAAAATAAATGAATTAGTAATCCTTAAAACTAATTATTTAGAAATATTGTTTTTAAAACGTATTATCTTTAAATAAAACGCACGTCCGTCTAATTTCTAAGAAATAAAATTGGACAAGTTATATCTTGTCTAAAATAAAGCAGAGATTGAAAAAAAAGAAAAAAATATAGGGAGGCTGCATGTTATCAAAAACCATATAAGCAAACTAATGGTATTTACATATTTGCATATCATTAGTCTTTATTGTAATTCTAGAAAGAATGAACATGCTTGGTGCGAGCATTTAATAAATTCTTCTTGAGCACTAAAGGATATTCACATGCATGGATGCCGAGTATTAAACAAGTTCCCTGTGATCATCTCACGTGTTCAGAATTCACCGCACCAATTTTGAGTTCGGACACAGATATAAATGCATATTTTAATTTGTTATATAATAAATTTTAATTAAGGACGATACTTCTAAAAAATTAAATGTTAACTCTATTCAGACATATATACATCTAAAACCTCTTATGTACTTCGTAAAACATAATAAGTTAGCACACTTCAAAAGTTATTTTAGTATGCCATTATATTTACAGAATTACCCATTTTTACATATTGATCGTCTTTTCTTTTTAAACCTAAAACTAAGTTACACAAAACTAGAAGTTTATTATTACAATAAATTTACTTAAAAAATAAACTTTGATTTCTGGCGAATTATTTGACTATTTTAATTATGTTTATTCCATTAAAATGACCTCTAATCATAGAAGAGAATCTTTAAGCACTTAGTTGTGAAAATTATATATCTTAATTCATATATTATTTCTTTAACTTTGTAGAACTGTATAACTTTTATTATGACTAGTCCTTAAATTTATGATCGGTCCTTAAAAAAAACATAGAACATGTTTATAACATGTGTCCTTAAATTTATTCAATTTTATTTATTTTATTATGACCGGTCTAATTCACTCAATTCACATCACTTTTGTATTTTTTTGATCTCTCTACTTTTAAGTATTCTCTATCAGTATTTCTTAATAGGGGTGAGCATTATCGGTTAAACCAAATAAACCAACCAAACCAATTTATTTTGGTCGGTTTGGTTCGGTTTTGAAATTAAATCGGTTTGTAATCGGCCCGAAAAATATTAAGTTCGGTTATCGGTTTAACCAAATTAACCGAATTTTTACTATATTTTTTAAAATTATCGATATTATAATAAATATTTTAGGTTAGTTTAGTTATTTAAGTATATATTAATCATCATCTATGTGTCAAAATTAATATTAAAAAATATAAAAATATAAAATAATAATACTACAATCATATGTTTATAATTTGTTTTAAATTATAGTAAATATTTCAAACACAAAGTGTAAAACATTTTTAGTTCAGTTTAATCGGATAACCAACCAAACTTAATTCGGTTGGTTTGATTTGATTTTCATTTTTATTGGCTTTAGTTTGATTTGACAAATTTATCATCGGATTAACCAAACCAACCAAATGCTCACTCCTGTTTCTTAACCATGTTCAAGTATGACTGAACCGGCCTTATTCACCTATGTTTTCTTCTTCTTTAGCATATTTAATATGCACGTTTTTTAACATATGTTACTATATGCAATAAAAGAAATACAATAAATGTGCTTGACATTGTGCCCTGCATTCATTCCAATGCTGCGTTCCCATGCAAAGCTCGGGGGTTATTCGTGGAGATAAGGACGGAATTCTAGTACTTACGGATAATAATTATTAATAATTGCATGTCATAAAAAGAGACCAGCTGTCCCATGCAAATAAGATGATCGTGGAGCAGCAGTACTATTTTGTTCACGCCTTTTTAACGGGCGTGAACAAAACACCACTAACACCGTTAGTGGTGTACGTACGTACGTTTTAAATAAGAATAGCACGTACGTTTTAAATGAGAAAAGTATTAATTTAAAGTACTTATTTTATTCATCTAATATTAGTATTACCGTACAACGGTGCAGAACCGACCGTAAGATTGTATAGTTTTCTTTTTTTTTTTAAACTGTTTTTTTTCTTCTAAGTTTTAGTTAAACATAAAAAATTAATGTGATAAAGAATATTTAAATGTTTTTTGATCTTAGGAAAAATTGATTTTGGTCAAGTGACAGTAAATAAATCTCCCTAACGGTCGATTTGATAAATATCCACAGAAATTCAAATAGGTTTATATAGGTAATTTAGTCATTACGGTATATGTTCCTAGGGCATATGATAACATTTTCAGTAAATCAAATGCCTTAATCCTAATGTTAAAATCTTAGCAGAAGACTCGGGAGTATTAAAGTCAGAGCGTATCAATTAGATTGGAGATTCAAACATTTAAAATGAGAAGGAAAGAATCTCGGAGGTCCACTATGGGCGCATATGCATCACCTTGCCTTCCTTTCACACCACTGTAAGTTGACTTCTAACCTTGTAATTTTCCTCTAATATCAAGGGCCAAATAAACCGAACTTATGGAACACGGTACAATGTCTATGCATAAATGATTATTTGGAAAAGTTTGTTCACATTCTCTCTGGAGTGTGAACAAAACACTCAGTTTCTATTTTAAAAATTCAGGAGACTAGTATGAGACTCACTAAATAACTTCAATAGGAGTAAAGTGTTTCGTTCACACTTAAAAAAAGTGTGAACAAATTTATAGTTTGGATAACCATTTATTTGAAGTTGTATTCTTTACATAACAAAAATGTCAAAAGTACAACTCTTATATTGTCTCCTCCACATTTATTTCGAGCACGCTACCCATATTTCCTTGGTTTCTTTCACTTGATTATGATAAATGAGCACCGTTGCTCGTCAAAATAATGCAACCTATGAACACTAATTTTCTCCTTTGGTTATATTATCCGCCCCTTCTTCCTTTCATCGTTCCTCATTTTCTTTTATCAATTATTCCCATTATATTTGCTTAATGTAAAATGTATAACCCAAGTGTTGCTCAGGATATTATAATTAAAAATAGTATTTATTATTTTAACGTTTAAAGGTGAACTTTGTTATGCAATATTAGAAATGTTTTTATGTTGAATTTATAAAATACAAATTATATTTTTTTTATTATTATTTATGTGCAATTTATGTTATATAGCTTACACAAAAAAAAAAATTGAGTATTTAATATATTTTTAATAATTTATGTTGATATGAACTACGCATGCTGAAATTAATGAGTGTTAGTAATTTATTCGATAAATTTGCTAATATTATTTAATCGAATCTGTTTAAATAAGGTAAATTTAAATTTATGAACTTAGTTTAACTATATGGTATAGTAGGGAAGGAATAGGAAAAAAGAAAAGAAAATTGGTAATAAATGTTATTTTGTGATATAATATATGGTAATTCTTGATATAAACGAATCATAACTAATTTACAAATTAACTGTTTTAGTATTGTTGATATACATAATTTATGTTATCCGACTTATACATCTTTGTAGTTGAATGAAAATAATCATTTTTAATATGAATACACTTACACCATTGAGATAAGTATATGATTTTTTTTTCCAAGTACACAAGAGATTTAATGGGTAAGAAATTAACTATATAAAGCTTGATATTTTCATGGAAAATTAAATATACGGATGACAGGCTTGGTGTTGAGTATAACAGTATGATTTTTGTTTGATGATAACAAACATATATATTATTTAATAAATGTGTTTGAACAATACTATTCTATATTTCATGTCACATACAAAAATAAATATTTATATTGAATTTGAATATTCAAACAGTATTTTTATTCAAATACAAGTATCTTATTTCAGCATTTAAAATAGTACATATCATTGACTCCAGTATTTATAATTCACATAAATATATTTGGATATTTATGACATGACTTATTTGAATATATATATATATATATATATATATATATATATATATATCACACATGAAATCGTACTGTTGTAAGAATTCGAATGAAATAGACAGATTGAATTGAACAAAAAAAAAATATTTCAATCAATATGTTTATTACAAATAATGGTACAGTTTTAATCATTCATGTCTATAATCAATTTCTTATACAAGTTTTTCGTCACAACATATCACTTAGATCACTCAGTTTATGTACAGTTACATATATATTCACTGACACAGACACACTAAATCGCCCTGTGCTCCAATCCAGTACAGTCACCTGTATACCTGTCATAGAAACACACACATTAAACTGGTATAAAAATAGAATTAAATACAAGCAAATATAAAGTTACTTAAAATTTTATTTACCTCAGAATTTTGGTGTGTTCCTCATCATTTTTCTTGACTTGGTCTGATATATATAATCTAGCGCTCACAGATCAGCCTCGACACAGTTATACTGGTTTGCTGACCAGAACCAGCATTTAAAATTAGCAGATTATGAACAGCCACAACTCAGATATAGTGATCTGCTGATAGAAAATTCACATCTTCCATGCAAATTTCTCACACACATAAATTACACGTGCACGATACATGTATACACATACAAGTGTATGTATGTACACATATATTAATGTGCAGGTGGGTAAGTTCGGTATACGAAGCATGAATAAAAATGGACAGAACATGAAAGTGCACAGGCTAAAAGTGGTTCAAATGCAAAAAGCCACAATGAAGCAAAGATTAAATTCGAGCACACAGCAAAGAGGATTGCATAAGTTTGTAAATAAATCGATGCAAATGCATAAGTACACATGCATGGATGATGCACAGTGATATAATGCCATGCTAGAATTTCGAGTCCAACTTTCAAGCACAAATATATGTGCACAGCTAAATCATTTGGAATAACATGTGCATGGAGCAAGCATGTATGTGGTAAGAACACAAAGTAGCAAGGATGTGAAACTACACAGATTACAGCATGCTAGGAAATGTGGCAAGAGAAACTACATGAACACAGTACAGGTGAAAACCTACAAGCAAAATTAATAGAAACCATGGCAGCAGGTCCATATGTACATTGCAATAAAGTGAAGAATCAAACAAGCCGAGAAGTCTGACCATACAAGTACAAAAACATGGTTTACAGTGCAAGCATGGTGAATAGAAGTGTTCAAACTCGAGTAACAAGTTATCAAATACAGTAAGTGGCGAAATAACTATAACACCAAGTTAGAATGCTCAAACCAGTGTACGTAGCTCAGGTTACACAAGGATATTGTGCAACACGAAGACACACAGATGCATAGAAGTGCTCATGAATCAGGATCACGATAATAACATAATGGGCATAATGCAGTAGTTTTTAACAAGGGGTGAACAAGCCAATAACACCGGTATGGCCAAGTTGTGTAAATATGGTAAGCAAGGTCACAAGCACAAAACTGAAGCCATATGGTTATAGTTAAGCTAAAAAAAAACAAAGGAGAAATCTACTCTTATCAATGAAGTGTGAACCAAGTGATTAAAATTATTCAAGATAATAATAGCACAAAGTCAGGTTGAAAATGTCAAAGGGAAAGCAAATTCAAAGTTCTTGAAATCACCAAGAAAATCGAAGAATTCAATATGAATCTTCACGCAATTAATTCCAAGAAGGTGAATTGTTCAAACCTATTTACTAGCAATTTGAATTCAAATAAACTTTCCAGAAAACCATTTAGAGTTTCACGGAAATATATTAAAGCAAAAATATCGCAATTTATTCCAGAAACATTGAATATTACAAACTGGAAAATATCACAAATATCAAACCAAGTCTGTATATGAAATCAGATATTTTTGGATCGAGACTCTATAAATACACACATATATCATCATTGGCAAGGGTGAAGAAATTAAATCCAAGTTCGAGCATAATCAAATAAAAATTCGAACAGCAAAATCATACCAGAGAACGATCGAACAACTTGGATCCAAACCGAATCATTTTAACTTAAATAAGCAACGGAGATTGCTACTGGAAATCCGATAGCATCTACAAAGGAGCGACATATTATTACTTCACGAACCAAAGCGGATTGTAAACCCCAGCTGAAACGTCACTTCCATTTTTTATCTCTAGAGAAGAAAAGAGATAACCGGTTGAAAGATAAAAGAGGGACGATTAATTTTGTTAAGGAAGACAACAAAGGATCGATTAATATATTAGACTTAAGTACCAAGCGTAAAAACTAGTGTTTTTATTTTTCTAAGTTCTGGTTTATTTTATTCTGTAAATCGTGTTTAGAGGGTTTTCTAGTTTGTTTGTAAAACTATAGTTTGTCTGTAAAACTAAGGAGACGATGTACATGTTTCTAATTTGGGGAAAATCTGATCTCGGGGATAGAGATCAGTGCAGGGTTTTGAGCATAGGATAAGAACTGTTGGGAGCTGGTGTCACAAGTTTACAGGGGATTGTAAGCGTAGAGATTGTTTTAATTCCTAGGAGAAACATTAGGGAATGCAGCAGTGGGAACGGTTTTGTGGAAACTAGGTATATCTTTGTGTTATTTACTTTTCCGCAGTTACTCTGATTATTATCTGTGTTGCTATTATTTATTACTCAATGAAAATATACGATAAATCCTATTCACCCCTCATTCTAGGTTTAATTTAGATCCTACAAGTGGTATCAGAGCGGGTATTTTCTAATTCTAGAGTCATGAATCTGTCTAATAATGCTTTTTATGAGGTTCAGTCCTTAGCTAGGCCACCTATGTTTAATGGGACTGATTATGCCTATTGGAAAGCTAGGATGAAAATTTATTTGAGTTTAGCTGATTATGATGTGTGGGATATTATTGAAACGGGTTATATGTCTCCCACTGTGATTGTTAATGGTATTGAAGTTCCTAAATCAAAAGACAAGTGGGATGCTAATGATAAAAAAATATTTTTAACTAATGCCAAAGCAATGAATGCTTTAATCTATGCTCTCGATAAAACTGAATTTAACTGAATCTCTCATTGTTTAACTACGCAGGAAATATGACATACGTTGGAGGTCACACACGAAGGAACATCTCAAGTTAAGGAATCTCGTCTTGCTCTACCCAGCAATGATTATGAAAAAAATTCTATACAAAAAGATGAAGATATAAAAGAGATGTTTGGAGGCTTTTCGTCACTTGTTTATAATGCAAAAGCTCTTGGCAAAGTTTATATTGAAGTGGAATTAATTAGAAAAATACTGAGAGTACTTCCGATGAAATTTAAAACTAAAGTGGAGGCTATTCAAGAATCAAAACATCTAAATAAATTAAGCAAGGAGGAGTTGATTGGATATCTAATTACTTATGAGATGGAGCTAAAGCAAGAGTAAAACGAACGAATTCTTAATCGAAGACAAAGACAATTGCTATAAATAATAATATTGAAAGTGATGTTGAAGATCCTATTGAAGAGCTAGACATGGTTCTTAGAAAGTGGGCTAAAAGAAATTACATGCAACAAAAGAATAATTCAAAAACTAACAAGTCCGAAAATTTTGATAGCTCAAACGATGAAGTTATTTGCTACAATTACAAGAAACCAGACATATCAAACCAAATTGCCTACGGCTTAAGAATTAAAAGATGAAGACGAAGAAGAAGGCACTTACAGCCACATGGGAGATGAGGTAGGAGAAGAAGTTTCTAAGAGTAATGAAGAGGAAGCTAATTTGTGTCATATGGCACAATCTGATTCGGAAAGTAGTGAAGAGGATTCAAGTGAGGTATTGAATTTCACTTATAAAGATTTGATTTTAATATGTCACATTCACACAAAGACTGTTGATTCTCTTAAGTTAAAATTTAAGAAATTGAAATCTGATAGGTCAAAACTAGTTCAAGAAAGTAACAAATCAGAAAGTAAACTTGAAAAAGTTAAGAATTCACAAATTTCAGAATGTAAAAAATGTCAGATTTTGAGTGATGATTTTTTGAATTTGAAAACTAAGTTTCAGTTTCTTGAAAGTAAAAACGTGAGTTTGAAAAACGATAATTGTGATTTTGGAAGGGAGATTCAAAAATTTTGAGAATTTGAACAACTTGATTTTGAAAAGCGAAAGCAATTTGATATTGAGATTTTTGGGTCCAATGCCAAAATTAAAATACTTGAAAATGAAAATATGGTTTTAAAACAAACTGATGATGAAAAGAGCAAGATCGCTATTAATCGTTGTTCAAACCTAATGAAAGAAAATAGTGATCTTAAGTCTAAAATTTAACGACTTGAATCAACTTTGGCAAAATTTTCTAAAGGAGAAAATAAATAGAATATGTTGTTAAAAAACCATTTTTTTGTTGAAAATAAGAAAGGACTTGGCTTTGAGAAAATTGATCAAGTTGAAAAACGAAATTCTAATGATTTTAAAAATTGTTCAATAGCTTTGGAAAGGATTAAATTGGAAATTTGAACTGTAATAATTTCAAAGGATTTTTAAATCAAAAACGAAATGAAAACTCGATTAGAAACAACTTAGCTAAACGTGTTTGGATCCCAAAAGATAACAAAAAGAATTCGAATAAGATTAAATGAATTTGGGTTCCTAAGGGCACTTTAGTGGATACTAATGGATTGTTATATAAAAGGGTTTAGGTACCAAAATGTGTGAACGAAGATAAGAGTGGTAAAATAGTCTTTGTTAGACCACTCGATATTATAAACGTTTAGGTACTAAGAGAGGCTGAGGAACAATGTCGGAAACTGTGAATTTAAATTTTTCTATATCCCTCATAAAATTTTCAAGTATTCCTTAGCCATACATTTCTAAGTTGGAGACTCATTGGTTCACATCGATTATGACAAGTCAGGTATGATCTCTAAACTCGTTTTTTTTATTTTCTTTTTGATGTTGTTTCGTATTGACACTTCCATAGTATTTTAAAAATATCTTGAACTTCTTAACTTCACACTGCAAAATTCTTGATTTTCTGGAAATTAGATTCAATTGTTTACAACTTTTATGTTTTGAGTGTTTCTAGATTCTGAACTTAAATTAATGGAAAACTGCAATTCATTAAGAGTTTAGTTTTTAGAGCGATAGCTGAATTTTTGACAGTGTTGTAGTATTTTGAGCGTATCTTAAACACTGTTAATCAGAATTTTAAAATTTATGATGTTCTGGAAAGATAATGAAATTTCACACATCTTTGCTATTTTTAGTTTCTTTTAATTCGCTTTGGAAAATACTGAAAAATTGCACTCAATTCAACGTATTACTTGAAAGCTATGATTGATTAGTTGTGAAAATTTCATAGTTTTTTTGACTTTCCTTGACTATTTTGATTTGAAATCATTTGTGATTGATTGTTGAATCTCATGGATTATAATATTTGAATTTTATTTTTATCAAGTGATTTCAAATAATTTGCTTTTGATTTGTATCATTGACTGTCTCTTGTGCTTGTTAAAATACTCTGAAAAATTCTCTTGTGATTCGTACTTTGAAACTAATTTTTTTGCTGCTTTGATCACGAAAATAGGTTTGTTAAGATTCATTTGAGTGTCTAGGTGATTGGACGATGAGTTGAAAAATTAGTGACTATATTTCATTAAATTCCATAGGCAATTTGATTTACTTGTACAAGTGGTTTTTAAATCTGTCTAGGAGAAATCAGTCTTAGGAGTATTAGAAAAATTCATATTCTACTGATTTATTTTTTGAAACTGATTTTCAACTTGCATTAATGTTTCAAAAAACCCTCTTGAAATTGATATTTTCAATTTTAAAATTATTTTTGATTATTTATTCAAAATTTGAAATTATTGTTCGATTTGAACCACTTTTGGAACTCATCAAAATTATTATTAGATTTATGAAATTGTGATGAGTTGTGACTATGGTATATTTCATAACAAGAGAAAATATTATTTAAATTCTCATGATAATTGGAAAGATTTTATAATATTTTTAAATTAGTGCTTATTTCACGATCAACTTCTATTTCTACCATATTTCTGTCACTCATCGTGGTTTTATATTATATGGGGATTTAAATTATATTTGGAAATAAGGAAATATTTTTTTAAAATAAAATTTATCCTTGGTATTCACTCTCGTTTAAAAGTCCTCGCGGTTATGCATGAGTGAATCACCTTAACCTCTATATGTGCTTCCATTCTCATTTAAAAGTCCTCGTGGTTATGCATGGGTGGAACTCATAAGAGAGGATAAGGTTAAGTATTCTTCTAATCTCATTTAAAAGTCCTAGCGGTTATGCATGGTTAGAAAATAATTAACAAATTTAAGTTACTACTAACCCCATTTAAAAGTCCTAGCGGTTATGCATGGTTAGAAAGTGCTTAAATTATTTTATGCTTAAATTTGAAAATTATTTGAAAATTATGAAATTTATAAACCCTATATTTGAATTGTTAGAACTCTCCTCATTTTTATAAAATCAATCGTAAATCCATCATTCTAAAGAGTGAAATATGCTTCTAATTTGAAGAATATCATCCTTTTTGTTTGATTAAATGTGAGATTTACGATATATATTTTCCCTCTTCATTTGGATTTATATTTCTAGTTCATGTTCATCGTTATTTTGATTTCTATTGTTCTTTTGATGATAACAAAAGGAAGAATGGTTAAGATTTTGATTAATGAGTGAATAATTCTAGTATATTTTAATATTGAAAATTCAGTTAAAATTTTAAATCACTCATATATGCATATATATAGGGGGAGTTCAGTAGTGGGGGAGCATACAAATAGGGGAAGTATTATATTTCACATTCAAACACATTTATCAAGATCAAAATCTTTTTGTATGTTTGTCATCATCAAAAGGAGGAGATTGTTGAGTATAGCAGTATGATTTTTGTTTGATTATATAAATCATATATATATATGTGTTTGTAAACAGTACTATTCTATATTTCACATCATATACATAATAAATATTTATATTGAATTTAAATGTGTTTACAAATAGTTTACAAATTGTACTGCAAATTCAAATATCACATATATATAGTTTACACATATATCCGAGTTAACATTTAAATGGTTTTTCACATATATATAGCATTTTAAATTTCACATATATAGCATTTAAATTAACTTTTAAATGGCTTTTCACATATATATAGCATTTAAAATTAACTTTTATATATAGCATTTACACGTATATATAGCATATACACATATATATCTGAGTTGTGGCTTTTCACATATATCTGAGTTGTACTACAAATTTCACATATATATAGTTATAACACAATTATATAGAAATATCCAAATATCAGCTGATTCAAATATCTATCATGCAAATTCACATAAGTTTGTAAACCAGCATTTAAAATTAGCTGATTCTCGACAGCCACAACTCAGATATAGTGATCTGCTGATAGAAAATTCACATCTGTCATGCAAATTTCCAACACACATAAATTACACGTGCACGATACATGTATACACTTACAGGTGTATGTATATACACATATATTAATGTGCAGGTGGATAAGTTCGGTATACGAAGCATGAATAAAAATGGATAGAACATGAAAGTGCACAGGCTAAAAGTGGTTCAAATGAACAAAGCCACAATGAAGCAAAGATTAAATTCGAGTACACAGCAAAGAGGAGTGCATAAGCTTGTAAATAAATCAATGCAAATGCATAAGTACACATGCATGGATGATGCACAATGATATAATGCCATGCTAGAATTTCGAGTCCAACTTTCAAGCACAAATATATGTGCACAGCTAAATCATTTGGAATAACATGTGCAAGGAGCAAGCATGTATGTGGTAAGAACACAAAGTAGCAAGGATGTGAAACTACACAGATTACAACATGCAAGGAAATGTGGCAAGAGAAACTACATGAACACAATATAGTCGTATACCTAAAAGCAAAATTAATATAAACCATGGAAGTAGGTCCATATGTACATTGTAATAAAGTGAAGAATCAAACAAGTCGAGAAGTCAGACCATACAAGTACAAAAACATAGTTTACAGTGCAAGCATGGTGAATAGAAGTGTTCAAACTCGAGTAACAAGTTATCAAATGCAGTAACTGGCGAAATAACTACAACACCAAGTTAGAATGCTCAAACCAGTGTACATAGCTCAGGTTACACAAGGATATTGTGCAACATGAAGACACACAGATGCATAGAAGTGCACATGAATTAGGATCACAGTAATAGCATAATGGGCATAATGCAGTAGTTTTTAACAAGGGGTGAACAAGCCAATAACACAGATATGGCCAAGTAGTGTAAATATGGTAAGCAAGGTCACAAGCACAAAACTGAAGCCATATGGTTATAGTTAAACTAAAAAAAAAAACAAAGGAGAAATCTAATCTTATCAGTGAAGTGTGAACCAAGTGATTAAAATTATTCAAGATAATAATAGCTCAAAGTCAGGCTGAAAATGTCAAAGGGAAAGCAAATTCAAAGTTCTTGAAATCACCAAGAAAATCGAAGAATTCAATATGAATCTTCACGCAATTAATTCTCGGAAAGGTGAATTGTTCAAACCTATTTACTAGCAATTTCAATTCGAATAAATTTTCCAGAAAATCATTTAGAGTTTCACGGCAATATATCAAAGCAAAAATATAGCAATTTATTCCAGAAATGTTGAATATTTCAAACTGGAAAATATCACAAATATCAAACCAGGTCTGTATATGAAATCAAATATTTTTGGATCGTGACTCTATAAATACACACATACATCATCATTGGCAAGGGTGAAGAAATTGAATCCAAGTTCGAGCGTAATCAAATAAAAATTCGGACAACATAATCATACCAGAGAACTATCAAACAACTTGGATCCAAACCGAATCATTTAAACTCGAATAAGCAACGAAGATTACTAGTGGAAATCCGATAGCATCCACAAAGGAGTGACATATTATTACTTTATGAACCAGAGGAGATTGTAAACCCTAGCTGAAACGCCAACCCCATTTTTTATCTCTAGAGAAAGAAAAGAGACAACGGGTTGTAAGATAAAAGAGGGCTGATTAATTATGTTAAGGAAGACAACAAAGGGTCGACTAATATATTAGACTTAAGTACCAAGCTTAAAAACTAGGGTTTTTATTTTTCTAAGTGTCTTATTTATTTTATTTTGTAAACCGTGTTTAAAGGGTTTTCTAGTTTTTTTTGTAAAACTAGGGGTTTTCTAGATTGTCTGTAAAACTTAGGAGATGATTTACAGGTTTGTAATTCGGGGAAAATCTGATCTCGGGGATAGAGATCAGTGCAGAGTTTTGAGCATAGGATAAGAACAGTTCGGAGCCGGTGTCACGAGTTTACAGTGGATTGTAAGCATAGAGATTGTTTTAATTCCTAGGAGAAACATTGGGGAATGCAGCAGTAGGAAAGGTTTTGCCGAAGCTGGGTATATCTTTGTGTTATTTACTTTTCTGCACTTACTCTGATTATTATCTGTGTTGCTATTATTTATTACTCAGCGAAAATCTACGATAAACCCTATTCACCCACCTCTAGGGTTAATTTAGATCCTACTTTTGGTTTTTTATTTGGTAGTTGAATAACGAATATAAATCTTGGCCTAAAGAAAAAACCTTTTAATTTGGACGTATGGAACGCTTTCTAAATTTAACACGGAAGGGTCTAAGTCGGGGAATATTTAGGAGTAACATAACAATTGCAGGTATAGTAACCGTCATAGGTGCTATATTGTACATATAACTTATGGTTTCTCTAGGGAAACTGATAAGTATATCCGTCCACTTAAACAGTTAGCGGATAATCCCTGCTCTTATGTACTGGCTGATAATGTTTAAAGCATAAGAGTTGAGCTTGTTGAAAAATTGATCATTGGTTTGCAGAGCGCCAGGTGAACAGTGAAGTGCACTTGTAGGACATTACTTGAATTGGAACCTCAAAACATATATGTGTTCCATGGAGGAGAATCGGTGTTATTTTAGAAGTTAGAATCAATATGAGATTTTAGAATCCCTTAGGGTATAACAATCAATGAATAATTCCAAGATGTTTGAAATGTGAAAATCTGCATGTGATTCCAAAACCTTTTAAGGTGTATGTGAATCCATACCGGACACCGTGATATTTTCTTTGGATGCGGTGCATAAGCTGGAATGGCAAATGTTACCTTATAAGTGGAGATGACTAAAACCAGAGATAGGATGTATGCCTAGAAGGTTTGGCATCCCCTTAGGGCAAAGTCGGCCCTTTTTAAGCAATACTTTCATATATTGGCATGCCGAAGCAATGCACTCGGTCTTAACGGGACGTGTTATATTTTTCCTATGGTGTCTTAGCTAGCTGAGTACAATGCTTTAGAATGATAGTTCTGATTCTCGTGTAGGAGGACTATTGCTTGATGTACCGTGTGCACCTCCTTGGAAATCCTACACAATTAGCAAATGCTTCATACTGTATTTTTGTTATATACCTAGTATTTTTGTGATGTACACTCGCAAGCATCACAACTGTTTGATTATTTATATGCGCGCCCTTATAAATTATTATAATATCATTAAATTTTGATGTAAAATATTTTGGCTGTTGTAAGGCAAATAAATCGTCCCTGTTTATGTGTGGTATGGTCTTATGATACCTTCTACTTGAAAGATTTTTATAATATAAAAATCTAATAGTTATATGTTTTCTTATGCTGGTTTACCAACTGATCCTGGTATTTATTTATTATAATGCTCAGGTGAGAATGAGCTTATTTATAGATTAATTTGGATTGCTATGAAGCTTTAGGAGAAAAGTCGAAGGCTAAGACATACTCTCGTATATTTCTTTATTTTTTCGCTTCGTTGTTGTGCATCGACATTTTTGAGGACATGTTCTTATAATTTTCCAGACTGATTTATAGTTTAATATTTTGATGTATGTCTATTTTATTATATATTTACAGTCTTATGTTTGGAAAAAATTATTGCATATCATAGATTATTCCTTCTAATGTGAGAGTTTATTATGTGTCTTCTTTATTTTTCCCATAACAATTTGTCTTTCCGACATTTGAATCATCAACACGTGAAAATCATGGATGTATTAGAGTCAAATTTTAACGTTGAAAAGTTAATCTATTACAATATGTAATATGCATCTAAATGCTATACTAAGTTGCATCACTTTGCAACAAAAACTACAATACTTTTTTGTTGCAATTGTGTTAAGCATTCAAAATCCATTGTAGTTTTCCACTGAATTTTATTATGCAACTAGAAATTATCATGTCGTCGAAAATTGAATTATTTGCATTAATTTTAGCTGCATTTGTGAAATATAGCAAAAAGCGTTGCTACTAAATGCACTTTTTAGTTACATTTGTGAAATGCAACTAAAAAGTGCATCCAATTTCAATGGTAATAGTTTTTGGCTGCATTTGTGAAACTTGGCTATAAGATGATTTATTAAAAAAAATGACTATATTTGTGAAATGCAGTCATAAGCTAAATAGTTGTAGTTTTTAACTGCATTGCTAAAATGTAGCTAAAAACTACTATATAAAAATAATGAGATTTAAACGATTATTTTAGATGTCGACAATTGATATTGTGATTTAATAGTGAAAATAATTCTTAAATCTGATTCTTAGTCTTACCTACTCCTATCAACCATGTCAATTGTTTCTACAGGCGGGCCTAGACGCTCTATCCGCTACCTCATGTTTTTACATGCTAGCTTCGATGCTCTGTTTGCTATCCCATGTCTTTACGAGAAAAAATTTATGACTTATGTCGCGGTCTTGTATCGAGCATTGCTTGACATGCCTAGTATTTTCACGTATGCTTCGGATTTTGTTATGAATAGTGTCGATTTTCGGGTGTATCGTCCGTTGTTATGAGAAAGGGGCATCATTTTCGAGTTGTGTTTGGTTTATTTGAGTTTATTCATTTTCGGGTAGTAATTGGGGTTTGCCCATTAATGATGTTTTATTTGGTAAGGGCAGTCATAGTCATTATGTTGCTTTTGTTTTGGTTATAATATTGTGTTGCTGGTTTTAGATCATTTTCGGTATTAATGAGCTTCCAGTTCAATATTTCATATTATTATAGGTGGATGGCGTTTTGCAGTTTGGTGATTCTAATGTCTTTTTGCTGCATAAGTTATGTATTATGCTTCATTTATGTTATCTTCACTATGCGTGTCGTTCGGGCTGATTAGTGCAGCTAGTGATTTTAAATTTAGTTTCTGGCGATTATGTATCTTTCTGCTTGATTTCATCATGTATGGTGTTTTGTAACACCTCGAATTTTTAATACATGGTAACAAATTAATTAATTAATAAGTTGTAAAATTTTCAGAATTTGACAACGGTGATTGCACCATTGAGTTTGCCACGATTTTCTTATTAACATACATATGATTTTCGAAAACTGGACATAAAGCAAATAAGATATGGCAATTCAAAATTTTGAAATTTGAACAACAAGAGGAAAAAATAGTATTTTTTGGGTCGAGATGACCCACACCACATCTAGGTCGACCTATGGGTCGACCTTGGAACTGTGTGGGTCGACCCACCCATGTGCCAGGCACGATTACGTTCCTTGCAAGAAATCAAAGGAACGGAGATATTTACTCCATCACATTTTGTTGATGTGGCATTTTCTAGTTGGCCAATTTCAAATCCAATGATAATGTGGTAACCCCTAATTGGTCCGAGGATGTAGCTGGCTCAGATTTAATCACTAAACCTAATAGCCTAGGATCTTCAACCCGGCCTATAAATAAACCTCCGACCCCTCCCCCTTCATTCTTCACAACTTGTGCAGTTAATGCCCTCCTATTACCCTTCCATATCCTCTCTATATCGTGTAGCGGATTTCTGCCGATACACTATTTCCAAATAGCCTTTCAGCTTTAAGCCCCGCTATATTCCGATATTCCTGATATATCCCATTGTTTCAGTTATATTCTTCTATTTCCGCTATATATTATATAAATAGAAATGAATTTAAAAATTACATTTATACATTATAAAATTAGTTTTTTAACATAATTTCTTAATATATGTTTTTAGGATACAAAATACTATAATATTCTATTAAATTTAATCAAGTTAAATAAAAGTTTACATTTATTTATATATATTTGCTGATGATTTTATTTAAAATTAAGAATGTACTAATTATAATTAAGTTGGATGTTAAATTTTCAATTATTTATTTGTAAAAGCAATAAATAGGAATTTTATATGTAATTTTAGACTCATCTGTTGTATCCTGCTATTTTCTCGTTTTATTCCCGCTACATTAGATCCGCTAAGCGCTTTAGCTACCCAGTTCACAATTCAAATTTCTTCCCCGCTCAGGCTAGTCTTCTATTTTTAAGATAGACCAACCTAAATTTAAATTTTAGGGAAAATGAGATTTGTTGAATAAAAACATTTTATTTTATATGTATATGCTGGAGGTAGGTTCTGTGGAGGCTATGAGGAAAACTTTTCCAGTGAGTTTTATAATTATCAGATTTTTGATATGTTTAGGTAAATAGGTCTAATAGTAGTTTTAGTTGTTATTCACATTTCCTTATGGTTTTTTTCATTTTCTTCAAGTTATAGGTTTTTGTAAAAAAAAATCTATAAATTATTTTTCTGTCTTTCCCTTACAATCTTTACTTGGTTAATGTATAAATTATTGTAAGATATCTTGTTAGTCTTCTTTCCCCCTTTCTACGTCAGATTTTATAGTTTTATGTTAATTTTTGGTTATGGTCAAAGTATGCATATATTTGCAATATTAGCATACATATACAACTGATTTAGGCATTGATTTATGCACCTAACTTATAACAACTAATTATAATCCTTTTTAATTTGCACACGTTGGGAAATATGATTCAGTTGGAATTATGTTAAAGAGGACTTGATAATTGGGGCTAAATTGATATGAAAAGTTAAAAAAGGAATTTATACTGAAAATAGTCTAGCTTGATAAGAATTGCCAAATGACAATGACATAGATTGTGACAGAAAATAGACTAAAATATATTTGCATAAAAAAGATAGATTATGCAAACAGAAAGAATCATAATTAATAAATGTTGTTTTGGTGCAGATATAAATATAACATGACTTATGAATAAACAAAATAGGCTTAATAAAATTGAACTTAAATGATGTTAAGTTATAAGCCTAATTCTTTGGTTCTATAGTGGCCTCGTAAATAGGCAATTATATTGCTATGGTTTCTATGGCAAATATATGGGGGTCCTGATCAAAGGGGATTTGAGCCAAGTAGGATTCGTTTTTTTTGGATATATATTAGGTAGCATACCCTTTATCATAGTAGTCTCACACCAAGGAGGAGGCTAGGGCATGCTCATGTTGTGCTAGGTAGTAAGATGGTCAACATAGATGTGGGTCCATGTGCATTCCGGTGGTACAATGTGACGAGCATTGAATCAATAGCGGAAAATAAGAGACTGCAATGCCTGTGATAATGCTACTTTTTTTGCTGTTGGGTCGGATTTGATAAGGCCAAGATCCATAGTGGCATAAGTTATCCCTCTATAATTATTAGTAGTTGATCAATGGGTAGCATTTAGAAAATTTTCCTAATTATATTATATTTTGTAATCGTAAAAGTGTAAATAATCGAATTCTCTCGAATGAGGTGATAATCGACCTTACATGTAATCTTTGTACATCATTCCTATATGTTCACTTACTAATGCACAGACACTTACCCTATCTGACATTAGAACTGCTATTATGTTTATTTCTTTTACTTAACAATTGTACTAGTAATTATAAAACTCATCAGACTTTATGTCTCACTCATTCTCCTTTCTTCTTTGTCTTTTCTTCTCCCCAAGCTCGCAGGGTGAAAGTGCTTAATGTGTATTGTTTGGCAAATTTTTCTTGGCAGCTTATCTTTGTGGCAGATGTATTCTCATTGCTATGCTATCTTATTCCATGGTTTGGTGTTAATGATGACTTATTGGGGGATATTTCTAGTTGTACTCTAGTTCTTTGACTGAGAGTTTTTTCTTTTCATGAGATATATGGTATTATTATTTTGAGACAGTTGGTTTTTTTTCGAAGCAAAAAGGTAGTGAATCATCCGATTCACGCCTTCATATATATCATCATTCAAGTCCAGAGTTACATAGTACATGTATGTACATAATATATACATAAACCAGAAAAAACCAACAGCATGAAAATTACATCAGTGCGCCCAAAAAATACATAAGCATAAATATAATACATATCACAACATCATAGCAAAATATACTAAGTACGATCGCATTGATCAACCTTCCAACACTACAAAAAGCAAGCTAATCTCTAGTACATCTTCCAATTCGATCATGGACTCTAGAGGCTATTGTATCAACAAATTTGCAGCTGTCTTTGCCTGCCCACATGAAAACATATTTAAGGATGATGTAAATGATTTTGTTAGCCGTACGTCTTAAGGATTTGAATTTTCTACAGTTGTGTTCATGCCATAACATCCAAGTGTAAGTGAAGTTTAACCAAACAAATAAGTGGCGATTAGGTGTGTTCTCAAAGAAGGAAAAAAGTATTGCTAAAAATTAAATTGTTCTTTAATAGACTCCCTCATCCATATCCAATTGAATATATACCATGCACTTCGTCCACACCTAGAAAGAATAGTCATAGTGCCAAAACAAGTGGATGTAGTCTTCCTCGTCCTCACCACAAAAAACATAGCCACTAGTTAAAGCCAAACCTTTTCGACGCAAGGCACTAATGGTGTTCAACCTACCATGCATTACAATCCACATATGAATCCTTACTTTTGTGGGAACTATTGAAAAATTCCACATATAATCAAAACACAGCCATCTTCTTCCAACGAAGTTCATTGTCTTATGCAAACTTCCAACCCGAAAAACATTTTTCTCTCCTTCCAATCTATAAACAAATTCATCATCCTCCTCACTTAAGAGAACATTTTCTAGTAACTTGAATAATTGACAAAACTGGTAAAGAGCATTTCCTGTTACAATTCTGCAAAATGTTAATCTCCATTTAAATCTGATGGCCTCCGAATTGTACATCTCGCCAATAGTGGATAATCTGTTGCAAGAAATCCCAAACAAGTCTTCAAAATCATCCTTCAATGGTATAGGAAGTAGCCAGCAGTCATACCAAAATGAGACGTTGATTCCGCTTATCACAACAACTTTTGTACCCATTTTGATCCAGTGTAAATTACTCATAACTCCTCTCCAGAAAAAAGAGCAGTGTGATGAATCTTGATTCCAATCAAATCTACCATCATAACAAGTGTTAACAGTCCATTCTGTCCAAAAAGCTTGTTTTTCACTTATCATAGCCCACAACCATTTGCAGAGAAGAGAAGAGTTCATATTTTTCAAGTTAAGCACACCCAAACCTCCCTGATCTTTAGATTTACAAATCTCTCCCAACTAACAAGACAGTTGAGTTTTTTGGTCTCCTTGTCGCCAGTCCAGAAGAAATTTCTTCTTAGTGCATCAATTTTATCAATAACCCACCCAGATCATCTGAAAAAAGATAGCCAGTATAAAGGCAATGAAGAGAGCACTGAATTCACCATCACTAACCTCCCTGTCCTCGAAAGAGAGTTTTTCCATCTAGTAAGCCTGACATCAACTTTTTCAATGAGATGTTGCCAATCTTTCTTCATCAACTTCGTTGGTCGAATGCACATTCCCAGATAGCTAAGTGGGAATTTGTCCACCTTGCAATTGAGAAGTCCAACACATTTTCTACCTAACTCTTCACTACAACCAAGAGTATACATACTTCTCTTGTGAAAGTTCAATTTTCAATCCTGATAAACTCTCAAAAGCATATAATAAAAATTTAAGTGCAGAAATATATTTACATTCAGGGTTACTAAAAATTATTGTATCATCAGCATAGTGTAAAGAATTGATACCCCCAACCACGTGCTCACTTCCAAAGCTTTTAATAATACCATTGCTGCAACTGACCTTCAAAATTTGAGAGAACACATCTACCGCCAGATCAAAAAGGAGGGGAGATAGAGGGCCCCCTGCTTCAATCCCCTCTTGGATATAATGGTGCTGCCAGCAACTTCATTGACGCAAATATTCGATTTGCTCGATGATAGAATCATGTCAGTCCACTTAATCCACCGTTGGGGGAATCCTCTTGCCTTCAGAACATCAATCATGAACCGCCAATCTACCATATAAAATGCCTTAGCAAAGTCAAGTTTGATAATGGCACAGGGAACATCAAAACGTTCACAATGCAAAATGACTTCTTGGACGAACACCACACCATCCAAAATAAATCTACCTTTGATGAAATCCGTTTGAGATTTATTAATTAACTCATCCATCTTCCCTTCCAATCTATTAGCCAAAACTTTTGTAATCAGTTTGAAATTTCAAAAAGGCTGATGGGTCTAAAATCTACTTTCGAAACGTTTCCTTCTTTCTTTGGTATTAAAACCACATTTGCATAGCTTAACTTCTCCAGCTTAATTGAACCATTATAAAATTCATTGAACAACCGCAATACATCATTTTTCACCCTATTTTAATACTTTTTAATGAAGAAATTGGGAAAACCATCAGGACTGGGTGCTTTGTCTCCAGGCATTTCATTAAGGGCAGCAACAATTTCCTCCTTTGAAAAAACACAATCCGACTCTGTTAAGCGTGATTCAATGGGATAAATCTTTTTCAAGTCAACTGAGATTCGATGATCAATCCTTTCTCCGAAAATTCCTTTATTAAAATCAGTAAAAGTATCACTTAGGTTCTATTGGTCATAAATCTCGTCCCCATCTTTCCAAACGCTGCTAATCAAGTTAGTTCTTCTTCTGCCATTAGCAACACGATGGAAATAGCTAGTATCTCTGTCTCCTTCTTTGAGCCATTGGGACCTTGATCTTTGCATCCAATAAATTTCCTTCTGATCCATCACATTATTCAGTTCCTTCTCCTTTCGTGACAATAACTCTTTCTCTTCTTCATTTAAACTACGTCGCTCCTCCAAAATATTGAGTTCTAGGATATCCTTCTGAAGTTTTTCTTTTTTTATGCTAAAGTTGCCAAACACTTCTTTATTCCATTTTGTCAAGAATTTCCGTAACAGCTTGAACTTGTTGCAAATGATGCCAGCCGCATCCCCATTATCTCCAAAAGTAGCCCATTTCCTACTTAACATATCATCAAATTATCTTCTATACACCACATCTTTTCAAATCTAGAAAAAACATTTCTTCTAAATAACTCCCCCGTATCTGAAACAAAAGAACAGTGGTCAGAAATAATCGAGGGCAACCATTTTTGATATAGATCTTCAAAGCTGGGGTTAATGAAAAAGCGATCAACCTTAACTAAGTTTGGGGGAGATCTACCATCACTCCAAGTGAAACATCTATTAGAAAGGGGTAAGTCAATTAAATTGCATCCATTCACAAATTCACTAAAGTCATCCATGTCACCTGCATAGTTGTCCTTTTTATTACTTCTTTCAAAGGTAAGCCTGGTTGCATCAAAGCCTCCTCCAATTACCATAGGCCATACATAAAATTGTGAAACTCAATCCCCTCTTTCCATAGAACCTTCCTTTCAATTTTAGTATTTAGTCCGTATGCGTTGGAAATCAAATAAAGAGTCTTGGATTTTCGACATTCCAGCGCAACATGAAAGCAGTGACTTTGCTTAATCTCTTGTTTAAAGATCCAAAGGTTACTATTCCATCCCGTGAACATGCAACCTTTACTCCCTACAGTAGGAATAAAGCACCAATCATCAATAACTCCCCAACCCATGTATCTAAAGACTTTATTTTCTGGGTTTTCAAGTTTGGTTTCTTGTAACAAAACAATATCAAGCTTAATAGATTTAAGGTAGTTTTTGACCCAAAGTCACTTATCATAAGTTCCTAGGTCTCTAACATTCCATGAGACAATAATCATGGGGAAACATTAGCCCTCTCTAGTTCTTTATTTTTAATATCACTAATTACATCAGCATTTAACATAAAACCAGAATTATGGGCTAAATCATACAATTGATCGCTAGATAAATTGTTAAGTAAGGTAAGGATAAAGACGCTAGAGGATGAGGCAGCCCCTAGCACTTCTTCGTAGCATAACCACGCCAGAATCCAAAGCTTTCTTTCCTTTGTCTTTGTTGGCTAAAGAGCATTCCCCAAAAGTAGTTAATGTCAAAGCTTTATCACCCATCTGGTTCAGATCTTGTGAAGAGTTTTCTTGTTCGTTCCTTCCCTCATCATCATCAATGGAGTTGCTATCTCCTAAATCACCACAGTCATCCAAGCCAACCCCGTCATTGTTTGGTACATTATCAACCCCAACTATGTTGCCTTCAGCATTAATTTTACCTGGGCTCCATTATCATAATTGCCAACATAATTTCCATTACCATTCCCTCCTTCAGTCATGTTCACATCATCCGATGAAACCACAAACGTATTATCAGTGACGCCATCATTCAATGCCTTCTTCAGACTATCATCGCAATCATTCATCCCCTTACTAGTTAAATTTTTTAATCTTCCATCACTACCCTTCACAAAGACTCGCCGCCTAAAACTTTGAATATCGGAGCTAGCTGGCGAGCCTCCATCAAATCGTTTGATTTGCACTTCAAGATTAAACCCTTCACAGAAACAATAATCGAAAGGGGAATCACTGTCGCCTCCTTAATCACCAACTCCGCCCTTAAAAAGTTAAAATCAGGTACATGCAATGCCCTATACTGCAACTTGTTGACATATCCAACTTTAGCCAAAGTTGTGCGAAGGACTTCAATTTTACAACACACAAGAGGCGCTTTTTCAAAGATACCAAACCGTCTCCTTCTTTCTGGATGTATAGCCCGATTGTGTGCTCCAACACATTAGATTGAAAGTTCCTTTTGTAGTGATGATTGTGTAGTAGTAATTCTCGGTTAGCAATTTAGGTGGAAATTTGATTACAAAATCATCCCCCAACCTCCTAACATTCCATTTCCAAAAAGGAGCCAAGCTGCCAGATCTGGATTTGAAAAGCTCTTCAATTTGCGCAATAGAGAAGGATCCGTGTTCAATCGAGATGATAACAATCGATCGCGCTCAATTGAATTCTTCTGGAAAATTTCTAGCCGAGATCTAAGAGCGATTTCTCAAATTCGCCATTTTTTAAGGAGGAACGTGAAAGGATTTACAATTAAAACCCTTATGACCAAATCTATTGCATTTAAAACATTAAATTAGAATACAATATGGTCGTGCCCAGTAATCTGTCGATCCGCATCTGAAACAGTCGTTATTCGATTTGATATTTCTGAGTTTAGCATCATAATTGTTAGATTTACGAGGCACTGGTTGGGGATTCGAGATTTTAGATCTATTAGAATATGCGTCTCGCTTTACAGCTGGATGTAATAGAATGTCCTTATATGATGTATCTGGAGCCTTGTCTTTAGTAACGTTGTCATTATGCGCAGAGATATGATTTGCAAGAGAAGATGCCAGAGAAGAAAATGCATTTTTTGAATTCGCCACAAGATTTTTGAAGGTCACCATTTTTGAATTTTCTCTGGTTCTAGAAAGATTGAGATAGTTGGTTTTTGAAATAAATGTAATGTCACTATTTTAAATTATTTGTCACCACTATGTTAATTATTTATCTCTTATGAATCTTAGTCTCTATAATGTATATTTATGTCTTTATACCTATAACGTTTCACATTTCTTAGCGGGACCCTACTTTGCGGAACTTTAAGAGGTCTGGGGTGTTTCATTTGGTATCAAAGCCTAAGGTTACGGGATCACTAAAATTTTATTTTGAAAGAAAATGCTTTTCAAAATTAAACATGTTTTTCCAAACCAAATATTATTTTAGAAAATGAAAGAATATCCTTCAAGTTGGTTACTACCTTCCTTTGACTCTCTCAAATTCTAAATTCTCTATCTTCTCTCTTTTGCATAGCATGACAGGGGCCCCCAGTCTTCCTGAAGGTGTCCTAGTTCTAGGTTGGTTTCATAGAAACATAGAAGCTACGACACTGACCGACGGACATAAGCCTACGCAAGTTCCTACACCTGCTGCTGTGATTCCTCCTAACCCCCCATCACCTATTGAATGCTTTAAGATTTGTAAGGACGTCGCGAATTTGGGTGGTGAGCCTTTCTTATACACTAAGACTTTTGTGGAATCCCATACTTGGATCAAGAATATAGAGCGAGATTTTGGATTGTTAGAGCTTAGGGATCGCCTAAGGGTTCGGTTGGATGCTTTTAAACTGAAAGAGGAAGCATCATATTGGTGTATTATTATTGAGGCTGAGGGTAGATACCTGGATTTGAATTGATTTCGAGATGAGTTTGGAAGGAAATTTCTACCGCAAGAAAAAGAGGGTATGCAGCTAGAGTAGTTTCTTGACTAAAGCTAGGAGTTCATTTTATCAAGGAGTATATTAATCAAATCAATGAGCTACCAAGGTTTGGGATGGACTTGGTCAATACTACAAATAAGAAAGATGTCAAATTTGCGAGAGTGTCGAATCAACCTCTCCAGGGATTAGCTATGACTCATGTTTCGATGGGAGTTACTTTTGAGGCATTAGTGGAGAGGCCTTTGATGCATACGGATAGAAAGGAAGAGGTTAAAGATGTTAAGGAAGGAGTAATTAGGTCCGTTGGCTCAAAGAAGAAATAGTGGGAAAACAATAAAGGTAAAAAGAAACAAGTTGGTGAATCTTAGAAATGACATATTAAGAAAGAGATTAAGGACCTCGGCTACAGGATAATGGGATATTTTGTCAAAGATTGCATAAGGATCACATGGAGAGGAAAGTGCTTTAATTGCGGGCAACCTAGGCATCTTAACAAGGCGTGTCCATAAAAAATAGGACAATAGGTTGGTTCATCGACTACACAGGTCCATGGTTAGAGGTAGCTTTGACTAGAAATGGTCCAGGTCGAGATAGGAAAGTGGTCGTAAAAGGTTTGATTTCTATCTCCAACTTTCCCCTTCACACTCTTTTTGATTCTGGAGCATTTCAATCATTTATTTCTAGCTCATTGGTAAACCGTTTACAACTAGATATCTCACTTTTCACTGATCTCATAATTGTTTCAAACCCTATAGGCTGTTCGGTGCAATTCCCTACGGTTTTTATAGGTATAAAAGTTTCTATTTAGGCATTGAGTTTGACTGTGATACATATGTATATGGATTTTCTGGGTATGGTATGATCTTAAGGACGGATTAGTTAGCCATGAACGAGGCTATTGTTGATTGCGAGAGGAGTGTAGTTCGATTGATGACTTGTAGTGGTAGGACCCTCGAGAAATCTTGCTACTTATGGGGGTCGGTCATGCTGAGTGTTATGTATTCCCTAGATACTTTAATTGATGTCATTGATTCTATACCCATTATGCTCGAGTATCTGGACGTATTTGAGGAGGTGATAGGACTACCTCCTAAGGGGAGATTGATTTCCAGATCTATCACAGTGAGAACGCGAAGCTTTGTTGCATTACATGTTTGTCATGTGGCTCCGAGGGAACGGTGATAGATTAGCAAGAAAGTGGGTAAACTTCTGAAGAAGGGATCCATTAGACGAAGTATCTCATAGTGGGGAGCACCGGTCGTCTTTGCTACTAAGGCGGACGGTTCTCTCAGTCTTCATGAAGATTGCAGAGAGTTGAATAAGCTTACAACGAAGAATCGCTACCCACTCCCTCAAGTTGATGATTTATTTGATCAGTTAGTTGGCGCATCAGTGTTTTCTCAATTGGATTTAGTCACTGGTTTTCATCAGCTTCATGTAGCGAAGGATAGTATAGACAATACAACTTTTAGGACTTCTGACGATTTCTTTGAGTGGTGGGTTATGCCATTTAGGCAGCCAACACACTAGTGTATTTTGTGGATATGATGAGCCAAGTGTTCATGGATGTTATTAGTAAGTTTATTGTTGTCTTTGTGGATGATCTTATGGTATTCTCCCGGAGTAAAGATGAGCACGCCTTACATTTGGAAGAGGTTCTCCGTACTCTCCACATGTATCGGCTTAAGGTGAAATTTTCCAAGTTCCATTTTTAGCAGAAAGAAGTGCATTTCTTGGGGAACATTGTTTCTCATGATGGATAAGCTATGGATCCTGCCAAAGTGGTAGGGTTACAGGACTGGAAGGCCCCTATGAACGCGACTGAAATAAGAAGCTTTCAATGTTTGGCAGGTTACTATAAAAAGTTTATTAAGGATTGCGTGAATTCAGCTCCGCTTACCCATGTAACCAACAAGAACTTGGTGTTCTCATGGGATGTTGATTGTGAGGTTTCTTTCATAAGATTGAAGAAATATCTTACTAGTGCACCAGTGCTGATGCTTCTTGATGGTTCGAAGAAATTTACTATGTGCACTGATGCATGTGGGACTTGCTTGTGTGCAGTTTTGATGTAGGAAGGTAAGGTAGTGTGCTATGGGAGCAAACGACTACAGGTTCACGAGAGGAACTACCCTACCCACGACATGGAATTGATTGTAATAGTTTTTGCACTCAAGTCATGGAGGCGTTGTCTACTAGGTGAGGGATTCAAGCTTTTTATGAATCATAAGTCCTTAAGGTATTTGTTCTCGCGGAAGGGCCTAATTCTGAGGCAACAATGTTGGATGGTGTTTTTGGCATCGTATAACTTCGAGATTGCTTATATCCCAGGAAAAGGAAATGTAGTTGCAGATGCCTTGAGTAGGCAGAGGACATCGTTGGATTTATATATCCATATTGGAGTTTATACCATTTGTAGATTATACCCCTAAATTGTTTGCACCTTGGATGTACAACCATCTTTTTTAGAGCAGACTGGGTTGAGGCAGCGAGAAGATCTTGAGCTAGTGGGAATTTTGGATAACCTTGGTAGAGGAGAGACATCTAGACATTTTCTCCAATATTATGTCGATAGTAGAATGTCTATCACACGGGATATTTGATGAGTGCAATTTTGCCTGAGGTACATCACACTCGAATGTCTATCCATTCGAGTGGTGATAATATGTACCAAGACTTGAAGAGGGTTTTCCGCTGGACCGACATGAAGAGGGATGCAACCAAGTTTTTATCAAAGTGCATGACGTGTTAGAGAGTAAAGGTGGAGCAAAAGAACCATAGTGGATTGCTCTATCCCTTAGATGTTCCACTTTGGAAGTGGGAGAGTGTATCTATAGACTTTATTGACGGGTTGCCAAGAATGAGGAAAGACAACAACAACATCTAGGTAGTAGTAGATTGATTGACGAAGAGCGCTCACTTTATTTCGGTTAAGAGTCAGAGGATAACTTCATGGTTTGGTTCTGCACAAATTAGAGAGACAATCCGACTTCAGGGTGTTCCTGTCATCATAACGAACCATAGAGATCCTATTTTCATTAGTAAGTTTTGGAGGAGTCCACAAGTGGCTTTAGGACGCAACTCAGGTTGAGTATAGCTTATCACCCTCAGACTAATGGGAAAACTGAGAGGATGGACAAAGTTTTAAAGGATTTAATGAGACTGTGTATCCTAGATTTTGGCGAGACTTGGGAGGAGCATCTACCCGGGTGGAATTTGCAAATAATAACAATTTCCAAGTTAGCATTGGCATGACACCCTTTGAGGCTTTGTATGGACGACCTTACATATTTCCTTCATGTTGGTGGAAATCGACTGATATACTACTTCTTGGGTCGGATATGATTAGAGACACCTCTGATAAGATTGACTTGATAAGGAGAAGAATAAAAATAACACATGTAACAGCATACACCTCTGTTCATGTAAGATATTGTCCCCAACTTAGCCCCCATATAGGAGTGGGATTTTGTTCCTCAAAAGGCCTCGGCATTATTAAGCGGCGGAGCTTTACAATTTAAGTTCCCACTTCACAACCAAATTTAATGATATAGGACTTCTAATTCTACTCCAAACTAAGGGGTGTTAAAATCTCCCCCCTTCAATCCCAACGTCTATGTTGGCTTACCATCTCTCACCATAATTCCGACTGGCTATTGGCTCTGATACCACTGTGGCATCCCACACCTCCGTTCACGCAAAGATGTTGTCCCCAACTTTGCCCCCATATAAGAGTGGGATTTTGTTCCTCAAAAGGCCTCAGCGTTATTAAAAGGTTGAGATTTTCTATTTAAGTTCCCATTTCACACCTAAATTCCATGATGTGGGATTTCTAATTCCACTCTAAATTAAGTGTTGTTACAACGTAAGACCGACGAAAGTCTTATGCGAACAAGAGGAAGGTTGATCTATAGTTTGGAATTGGTGACTTAGTCTTCGTGAAGGTATCACCCCTAAGAATGTGGTAAGATTTGGTTATGTAGGCAAGCTGGCTCAGAGATTCATAGGACCATTCCCGATTATAGAGAGAGTGGGGCATATGGATTAAGTAGTTCATCTACCCGAGAGACTTTCTAGAGAGCAAGATGTATTTCATGTTTCGCACTTGCAAAAGTGTCTACATGACTCAACGGTGGAATTGTAGCCTAGTATGTTGGAGCACAACAAGAAAAATGATTTTTTGTAGCTCTAAAAAACCACCACTAATCATTTTTGGTGGCGTTTCGATAATCGTTACGAGAAAACATGCCACTAAAAGTAAAAAAAATTGTTGCATTTTATTTAAACGCCACTGTAAATACTTTTATTGTAACGTTTTCCAAACGCCACCATAAATATTTCTATAGCACTTTAAAAATGCCATAAAAAGCTTTTTGATGCTGCTAATAAAATTTTCAATTTTACCCCTGATTTACGGTTGCGTTTACTAAACGCCACTACATGTATTTTTGTAGCGTTTTTAAAATGCTACTAAAAATTATTGATTAATTTACTATATTTTTTCCTGCAATTATTTCTTTTTAACAGTCTATTTTGTTTCAACATTATCAATCAATAATAATTCACATAATCATCATGTTCAAACAATCAGAAAAACAATTAACCATATAATCAAATAGAATATGCATAACCATTTCAATATAACAGTTTTCTGAATAAGTGACCAAACTCATATACAATAACCATTGATATACAAATTTACACATCTAATACAAAGAAAAAGTTATACCTAACTAGTACTTACAAAATGCTTGATTATGCATAATTCTTTGTTGCATGCACAAGTGAAACCTGGCACCCTAAAAGTTCAACTTTGCTCTTTGAACGTCCAATGCTTGCACAATTGAAAGCACAACACATAGTCAGATAGATCCTCCTCGACCTCACAACAAGATACAAATCTGCACATATTCCAAATCTGCAAACATAAATATAAGCTCGCCAATTGTTTCTGAACCCCTCCCTGATTTCACAACAAGATACGCAAATGTTATCAAGCTATATTTAACAAAATTATCTCAGACAAGAGAATGAAACTCAACTTGCAACTATTTTGAACAGACTTGAGACCTTCACCAGATAAGTTGGAAACGGACATCTAAGTTTGCAACAAGTGTCAAGTTCATAAAAAATACAACCGTATGTATTTATTCACGAAGATGACCTTTATAAATCCATTTTCATCACAGTACGTTTTCAACATGTTAATGCTTTTTAAATAGTGGTACTAGGTAGCACTTGAATTTACTAGCACAGTTTGTTATTTATCAATACAATTACAAACACATAATATCGTATAGAAGTATCAAAGAGGTCACGCAAGTGCAAAAAAAAGTAGCAGAAATCATTTGCTAGAGTTCAAAACTGTAAAAATGTAAAGGATAATAAACTTGGAAATTTTTCAGCATCTCCAACAAGAGAATCACACCAGTCTCTACAATATTCTTCTTAGTGTGACGAAATGCCCAGATTACAGAATCCATAACAAGTTTTAGTTGTTGTCAAAAGTTAAAATTACATAAAGATTGTTTTTAATTAAAAAAGGCATTATAGCATTTAGATCTCTGATGAATCTTTCTGTATCGACTTATTCTAATATAAAAGTTGAACCTGTTGAGGCATATCAGTACATTATAATGGAAAAACCAAGGATAGGAGCTAATATAAAAGTTGAACCTATTAACGTAAGCAATTATGTACCTACCTTTATATATGCAGTGTTCTCTCCAAGAGAGGCAATAAGAGATGCAGACTTATTTACCAGATTGATGCCTTGGTGCACTATGAAATAAAAGGAAAGTATATGGTGAATTCTGGAATAGACGACGAGTCAATAAAACATTTAATTATGGCTATGTTTATCCTGCTGTGCCACATCACAATGACGAGTCAACAAAACATTTAATTATGGCTATGTTTATCCTGCTGTGCCACGTCACAATGACACAGCCATATTTCACTTACCCAGAATAATGTATTTTACCGTTACATTTACTAGTATATATAACAGGTCTTTCTGTTCTATCCTGTATCAATAAAAAAAAAAAAAATTCTTATTGAATAAAATGACAAGATTTATAATTCTTCTAACTGTAGTTCATCCTTCCCATCTGAATCTTCAGCTTTGTTAACTTGGTATCAGAGCAAGCAATAGCCTAACAGCTACAACAATTCAAGTTGATTGAAATCAAGAAAGAACCATCTGGAATATCCCATCATACAATTATCAAAAATCCCCAATTCAAAAGGCATTAAAAGTTCTCACCACTTACCTGCATTTCGTGGACTCAGACCTGTGATCTATAATCATGTCTGAAGAGAACTCTGCTACTTCCAACATCAATGCTACCATGCCATCTGCCGAACAACTGATCAAAACAATCATCAGCCCACAAAGCCAATTAATCACCATTCAACTTGAAGAAATCAATTATTTATTGTGGAAACTTCAAGTAGAAACTGCCGTGCAAGGTTACGGACTGGAAGGCTACTTATATGGCACGCTATCAACTCCAGCAAGATATATAACTGAAAAAGAAAACAGAGTCATTAGCAACGACGAGTATACAAAATATCATAGACAGGAAAGACTCATCAGTGCATGGCTGTTGTCATCCATCAGTCCAAGCCTACTATCTCAAGTCATAGGCTGTAAAACAGCCAGTGATATATGGCTAACCATGGAGAAAGTGTTCAACTCACAGTCAGCTGCAAAGTCGCTATTTTATAAAAGACAACTACAAAACTGTAGAAAAGAAAATCTAACTATGAGAGAATACATATCCAAAGTTAAAAATATCTGCGATATGTTGAAGGCTGCTGGCAGCAACATAGATGAATCTGAACATGTATTGTCATTACTAAATGGACTGGGATATGAATATGAAGCCGTAGTAGCCGTCATAACATCACAAAAGGCAACACCGCCACTGGACAATGTCTGTGTTATACTACTCTCTCACGAAGCAAGGATCAACGACAAAAAGCCATCAGAAAGTGAATACTCACTGAACTTCACTACTAGTAATAGAGGGAAAAATCAAAGTAATAGGTACAACGACACTAGTCAAAGAGGTGGTTACAATAACACTAGTCAAAGAGGTGGTTACTCTAATCATGGACAAGGACGTGGCAGGTGGAGCCCTAACAACAGACCTAAATGTCAAATTTGCGAGAAAACTGGACACACTGCGGTGAAGTGCTACTTTCGATTTAACTCAAACCATGTACCAAATCAAGGTAACAACAGTCAAAGAGGAAGCAGTCCTAATGTTAACATGGTTGTGTCTCAAACAGAAGGGATAAATCAAAACAATAACAGCAGAGCTTATAGTCAAAGTGACAAAGCCAAAGGAGAAGACATTCAAGACGACAACTGGTATCCAGACTCGGGAGCAACAAATCACATCACTAGCAACTTGGAAAATCTTAATCTCGGAAACAAGGAGTATCGAGGTAATCAAACTATAAGCCTGGGTAATGGTAAGTGCGTAAAAATTTCTCATACAGGAAATGCTATAATTAATGGTAAAAAACAACTATATTTAAATAACCTACTTAGGGTACCCAATATTAAGAAAAATCTGATAAGCGTTTCACAATTTGCAAAGGATAATAATGCTTACTTTGAATTCTTCCCGAAATATTACTTAGTCAGGGACATACTGACTAAGGAAATTTTATTGCAGGGGAATACTATTAATGGACTGTATCAGTTTAAAGTTGATGGTCAAGACAACAATACTAAAGAGAAAAGCTGCTACAATTCTGTCATGCTACTTGAAGAAAATAATAAAAGTATTTTTGATAAATGGCATTACAAATTGGGTCATGCTAGTGTAAATGTAGTCAAAACAGTTCTTAGGAATAATAAAATTGCTTTTGATGATATATCATATCCCTACATTTGCACTTATTGTCAAATGGGCAAAAGTCACAAACTACCGTTTACAAACTCTTTAACTAACTACACACAACCATTTGAATTAATTGCTACTGATCTATGGGGACATGCCCCTGTTTGCACCGACTTTAACTACAAGTATTACATTTCATTTGTGGATGCTTGCACTAGGTACACCTGGATTTACTTCCTAAAAGCATAATCTGACACTTATGTTGCTGTTGTTAATTTTTCTAATATGGTTGAAAATCAGTTCAATACCAAAATTAAAGTGTTGCAATTTGATGGTGGCTCTGAGTATAAGAACCTAAGTGAATTTTTCGAAACTAAGGGAATTATACACAGAACCACTTGCCCCTACACATCTGAACAAAATGGCTTAGTAGAAAGGAAACACAGACACATCGTGGAGACTGGACTAACTTTATTGGCTCATGCATCGCTACCACTAAAATTTTGGTCAGAAGCTTTCAACACTACTGTATACTTAATAAATAGAAAGCCTACAACAGTGTTGAAAGACTTTAGTCCCATTAAAAAACTATATCACATCAAACCAGACTACCAAAGTCTTAAAACTTTCGGATGTTTGTGTTTCCCATACTTAAGACCATACAACACAAATAAATTAAATTTCAGATCCAAACCATGTACATTTATTGGATATGCTACAAAGCAAAAAGGATACAGGTGTATAGATGAAAATGGCAGAATTTTCATCAGTAGACATATGGTATTTAATGAAGAGGTATTTCCATATAAGAGTTCAGACATCAAAACCACAAATAAAGTAATCACAGGTAAGAGTAGCGTACCTGGCATACCATACTATACAGACTCTCTAGCAGGTACTAACAAAGCAGTGGCTGTTGAGGGCAATCGAAACTGCACTACCGGATCAGTTACACCCAATACCAGCAATGAAGAGCTAATCAGCCTCGCCAACTACTCACCTGAAAGACAACAACAAGAAGAAAATGAGAGCCAAAACATTGAAAGCGACATCAGAAGTACAACCAACAACAATATACCAGCAACCACAATCAACCAAGAAAGCCAATCAGAGACAAAATCATCAACAAATATTGGGCACCCGATGATAACCAGGGCTAAAAGTGGTATTTTTAAACCAAAATTGCTCGTAGCAACTATCAACTCAGATGAACCAGTTACATACCAGCAAGCTGCACAATATAAAAACTGGAGAGAAGCTATGGACGAAGAGTATAAATCTCTGGTGAATAATCAAACATGGGAACTTGTTCAACTACCAGCCAACAAAAATTTAATTGGATGCAGATGGACATATAGAACAAAAAGAAATCCAGATGGATCTGTTCAAAGATACAAAGCAAGGTTGGTAGCTAAAGGATATACACAAGAATATGGATTTGACTACAATGAAACTTTTTCACCTGTAGTCAAACCAGCTACCATAAGACTAATTTTCACTATTGCTCTCACCAAACAATGGAATATAAAGCACTTAGATGTCAACAATGCATTTCTCAATGGAGTGTTACAAGAGGAAATCTACATGCAACAACTAGAGGCTACATTCAGAATCCAAATTATGTATGCAAACTGAAGAAAGCGATTTATGGTCTAAAACAGGCTCCTAGATTGTGGTTCGACAAATTAAAATCAACTCTAATGACACAGGGATATCGGCCAACTAAATCTGACACTTCATTATTCCTCAAAAAAAATAATTACCATACAACATATGTACTAATATATGTTGACGACTTAATAGTAACAGGGAACAATGAAGGTGAGCTAAAGCAACTGACTCGGTATCTAAATAAGCAATTTTCAATAAAAGATCTCGGCAGTCTATCATATTTTCTGGGAATAGAAGCCCAAAGAAGATCAAAAATAGAAATGGTTCTCAGCCAAAAGAAGTACATAACTGAACTCCTGATAAAGACTGATATGCATGAAGCAAAACCTCAACCAACACCCATGATATCTAGTCAGCATCTCTCTAAAAACAGGGGAGAATCTATAAATAATATAAAGCAGTACAGAAGTGTTGTGGGAGCATTGCAATATGCAACCATAACACGACCAGACATTTCATTCAGTGTTAACAAAGTTTCACAATTTTTGCAGGATCCAAGGGACGAACACTGGAAAGCAGTAAAGCGAATACTGAGATATTTAAAGGGGACTATACAGTATGGCTTAACAATAAAAGGAGGAATAGACTTAAATATCACAGGATTCACTGACTCAGACTGGGCAGCAGATCCTGATGACAGAAGATCAGTAACAGGGTACTGTATCTATATAGGGGACAATCTAATATCATGGACATCGAAAAAGCAACCAACGATTTCAAAATCAAGTGCGGAAGCAGAGTACAGAAGCATTGCCAGTGCTACATCAGAAATAATATGGTTGCAATCAATATTAAAGGAGCTAAATCTATTAAACAATCAAAAAGCAACAATATGGTGTGATAACCAAAGCTCGATATACATGACAGCTAATCCTATTCAGCACGCACGAACTAAACACATAGAAATCAACATTCACTTCGTTCGAGAGCAAGTAAAGGAGGGAAAGCTACAAGTAAATTACATACCGTCTTACCATCAAAAAGCCGACATACTTACCAAGGCTCTCTTAGAAAAAAACTTTACTAGACTATGCGACGCCCTGAACATCAGGCCAATCGACACAAAATCAACGTCGAGTGTAGCTAACCAGCAACCAGAACTTCAAATCGACAGCTCGAAGCCAAATATTAAAGCTACAGCTCGAATGACAAGAGAGGAAGACTCAATTGAGGCTCACAGTTCAGATCCAGCACACTTAACTCAAGTACGAAGTGAATGGAGAAAAGATCAGAAACAAACTATGGTTCGACATGGCCAACCCTAGATTTTAAGGGGGGAAATAAAAGGAAAGTATATGGTGAATTCTGGAATAGACGACGAGTCAGCAAAACATTTAATTATGGCTATGTTTATCCTGCTATGCCACGTCACAATGACGAGTCAACAAAACATTTAATTATGGCTATGTTTATCCTGCTGTGCCACGTCACAATGACACAACCATATTTCACTTACCCAGAATAATGTATTTTACCGTTACATTTACTAGTATATATAACAGGTCTTTCTGTTCTATCCTGTATCAATCAAAAAAAAAAAAAAACCAATTTCTTATTGAATAAAATGACAAGATTTATAATTCTTCTAACTGTAGTTCCTCCTTCCAATATGAATCTTCAGCTTTGTTAACTCCAAGAGAGGCAATAAGAGATGCAGTCTTATTTACCAGATTGATGCCTTGGTGCACTATGGATGGTGGACATCTAACTTTGGGATTGTAATTGATCAAGAAGCTTCAATGACAATGAACGCCCAGTGCCTTCATAGCTTTCGGAAATGAAAATACATGATAGGGATCAAAATACCAAAAATAACTTACAGAAAGTGTTTTGGGCAAACAAAATGTCATAATGGAAAATCGCACTCACAACTAAATGATGTAAAGCCTAAATAAAGCAGGGAAAATACCCATTGATAGTAGATGAGAGGATGACTAAATAAGCTCTAAGTCAAGACTTCACAATGGGTAATGGAAATGCTGCAGCCTCACCAATGACCAAAAGCTCCATTTGGGAAAGCTTACCATAATCACTTAGCCTCAAATAATGTGAATCAACAAGTATCAATCAAAAGAGGAGAAAATATTCTTTAAAACAAATAGCAGCACAACGGAAAACTCAGAGAAACTTTTTGACGTATTTACGCACTTGTAGCAACAAGAGTAGAACTAGGCTGAAAACAATAAAATTGATCATTTAACTCGAAAAAAATTACTGATGGGTAGAATTAGTGATTAGTGTTGATTGTGATTTGATAACACATAATATGTTCATTATGATACATTTAATTAATGAATTAATAATGCATCTTTTGCAGTGTTATCTTCATTACTATCTACACTAAGCCCCTTAAAAAACCATGAAAATCGACTAATTACTTGTATTACTATGTTTCAAAAGCTTGGCTAGCATCATCTAATATGTCGCACATGTGCTAAACCAAAGGTTAATCCATTTTTAGTTTTACAGGTATATCCAATTTCCGCCAGTATAACTTGGTAATCATGCCATAGGTCGTCTAATAACAATCAAGATATTCGACACCATGCTTAATGTTTTACACCTAACACATTTTACTAGCGAATTGCTTATTCTCAGCTAATTGCCATGCTAACTGTGATACATTCAAGATGAAACCCCCTTTTTAATACATTTAATAACCATTTGAACCAATTCTTGATCTCAAATCAATCATACATAAAGTTGTGAGCATATCTTTTCATACTTAAAGCCAATTCATGCTTTGGAAACTGTAGATCTTGATATACAACTAATTAACTAAAATGGTGAACAAAAAATAGCTTTAATATGTAACATGAAAGTGCATAATTACCATCCCTTTCGGAATCCATCTCTGCGAGATTTTGTTTGAACAAGAACATGCTGCTTTGAGTTATTATAGTTAGCACTCGCAACGCCAACAAAACAAATAATAATTGCAAAATAAACAAATGATAATTTCAATGGAGGTATTAGTATTCTTGCTCATAAAAAAATTCAATTAATAGTCAACACTGTTTGTTCTAGAATTAGAAGGAAATGATATCTTGAATAAACTATTTCAAAAATCACAGAATGGTCTATAGAAAACAATTCAGTTTTCAAATTATTAATAATAATGCTAATTAAGAAAACAAATCGCATGGTTTGATTTTCCATACTCAGCTGTCCTAGACACGATAACCCTTTGATTGTATCAACAACATGTAGACAAATAGTTTGTTTCAATTTCTTTGAAGCGAAAAGTGTAATGAACAACATCAACAATAACAAAAACTACCATTTTTACTGAATGGCATGATCAAAATTCATTTTCTTTAAAATTTTCAGCATATTGTAACCAACTTTAGAATCTGCTATTTTTAAACAATGAAATATTATCTGGCGGAAAGAAACATATATGGCCGATACTATGACAGCATTACATGATGATTATGAAAATTGCATGCTATAAGTAAGAAACACATTTAAATGTGACATATGGTAAAGTAGTTTCTTTACTACCAATGCAGTGCTCATGTTATGAAATATCCATATTTATGACTCTTTTCTGCTATTAACAAGGCTTTGTGATGCTTCAAAACAATGTCCAAAATAGCTTTACGTGGATAGACAATGTTATATGCAAGTCCACTCTAACTTTATATTAATAGAAATCATCGTTCGCTGGAGGGAAAATGCATCAAACTCACCTTTGTCACTGCACGAAGAACAAACAAAAATGTGAAGTACATGTTTCCAACTCGATCAGGATATTGTAGAACATGATCATATAACAATTTAGGATTTGGACCCCACTGGTAATAATAAAAAAATTAGAACGATTCCTTCACTAAGCTAATTAGGGAGAAACTCAATACATGAATCACCACAAGATGCGAAACATACTATGTTTTTAGCCTCATCCAAAAGATAGCCCGAGGCTATATGAACAGTGATAGAGTAATGGAGACCAGAAATCGACTTATAAGAGCATCTCCAACAGCGTTACGGATCGTAACGCTATGACCCGTAACATGTTGGGAGATATCTTTGATATCTCCCAACAGGCGCGAGCCGATTTTACTAGCTCGTGGCATGCGAGTCGATTTTTTATGTATCGTACCTCCTCAGTCCTTCGATCGACCTTTGGTCGATGCCTTAGTGGAGAGATGGTGGCATACGACACACACCTTTCACTTTTCGGATTTTGAGCTAGGTATCACGCCAGCCGATTTTTACATGCTTACGGGGATTGAGATAGGCCGTCCAGATAGAGACCCACCTCCCTTTGATTCCTCTTTTGAGTTACCCGATTCCTACCTACAGTATTTGCCAGATTTGTCAGCGGCTCGTATAGCTAATGGTGCCGTTTCAGTCACATATCTACCTCAGTATATTAAAGCGCATGCCGGTGAGGTAGCTTTCCACGACATAGTATATAGGGCTACCATTATATATCTCCTTGGTTCGACGTTCATCACGAACCAACGGAGTACGATTAGGCTCTGCTACCTAGCAGCACTAGTCAATTTAGAGCAGCTGCATATGTTTGATTGGGGCTCTGCCATATTAGGATATATATATACACCGCTCTTGACTCCTATGCTTTTGGAGAGGTTCAGCAGATGTTTGGTTTTTGGTACATGTTGTCGTGCTAGTACTACGAGTACACGGCCAACATGCACCCACGCATACTACCCACCGCCAGTCATGCTGCTGAGACCTTTTTCCCACACATGCGTAGATCGGAGAGTATTCATGTAGTTCGGCGTGCTCCTGCTGGTGCGAGACATGACTTGATGGAGGCTCGTACCCAGTTAGATATGAGGGAGAGGGGGAACATGCTACGAGCACCTTGGGCTTCTTATTGGTTGTTACTTGCAGCGGATGGCCCAGTACCTGATGCCCATCCATTTGCCATTGCATGTCGCATATCTACTCGACGTGTCATCTTCTTCCCACCGGCCCACCTTCCTGTTTGGTACTTGGGAGACCGATGTTATTACTAGGGTATCGGTCAGTTGCCCGTACCCGTAAATCCACCTCTGCCACTTGAGATGTTTGGCCCGCAGCGTGTTATAGGGAGACAATATGTTGCTGGTTTGAGACAGGCAGGATGGGTTGATACGATCGATTTTCACATACCCGACGTAGAGTTTGATCCTTATTGGGTTCGGGTAGCTCCTAGACGGTACTTGCTGCTGGATTATATGCGGGGTGTGAACTCCGATCACATTGGTCCACGATTGGTTAGTGGTAGAGTTCACTCTCCGCCATTCACATTTGACCCGACCCCTTCACAGATCGCCGACCCTCCTACGGATTTCGCTCTAGCCGATACATTTCAGACATTTGATCTTAGCGGAGTACAGATACTTCTCCCTATTGTTCACCCACCTGCACACATGGTGCACGGTGTCCCTACTGCTGGATTATATCCGTTACAAGAGGTAAAGCTTGTACTTGTGAATTTACGTTGTATGTTATACGCTGTAAACACTGATTTTATATGCTCTATTTATGCAGTATGCACCACGATTAGACCAGCATAAGATACATATTGCGACTATTCAAAAGATGGCACTGCTACATTCTCAGTCCATGTATTAGGAGCACCAGGCGATTGTTCAGGGATTGCAGGAGCAGATCTTTGACTTACAGGCCAGATTAGCGGCAGCAGGGGGTGGTGATACTTCGGCATCAGGTACCATTATAGGGTCGTGTACTGGTGGAGGTTCAGGAATAGGAGTTGGAGGTTCAGGAGTAGGAGTTGGAGGTTCAGAAGGGGGTGGCAGACTTGGTGGGGGTGACGGAGTAGGAGGGGGTCACTAGTACAAAACTGGGTATTTGCGTCCACTCACTTGCATCTGTTGTATAAACAACAGATGTAAGTAGTACAATTTGCATCAGCTTATAATCCATATTAGATGCAAATAAGGGAAAATGAATTTAGTTATTGCTATTTGCATCTGTTTGTGAATAGTTGGATGCAAATAAGCGGTAGAATAGAATATTCTGCGTCTGCTAATTTGAAGTTGGATGCATAAAAGTACTTTTGATGTATGGAGGGAAAACAAAAAAAATTACGCGCACTAATCTTCTGTAATATTACGTCATTGGTGCGTCTGCTCGTTTACAGATGGACGCAACATATTACTCTCTTAAACCATCTGGAGGGAAAGTCACGCGCGTATGTATGGAGGGAAAACGAAAATAGTTTCCTGCATAATGCAAAATCGTTTTCCCCAACTTTCTTAACCCTAAATATATCTTCTTTCCTGAAGCACGTTCAACTTCTCTGTCATCTATTTGTGACCTAAATCTTTCTCCTATTGTCGAGTAAGAGGCGTCACCGATACCAGCAGCGTTTGATTCAAATCGATCAAGGCTTCTTCAAGTTCGTGAATTCGTAAAACCTCAAATTGGTACGCTTTACGTTAGATTCGTTTTTCTTTTGCGTGGATCTTGTCAATTTGGGTTAAGTTTTTGAGTTTCCGCTGTTAAATGATCGGAGATACCCAACATGAATTCCGTTACCAGAAAATATGGTATTCTGAATTGTACATATGGATTCAAAGTGACCCTGATTGCTTTGTTTGAACACAAACTATCAAACAGGGATTTGGATGTATTCGCCAAGGGTTTTCTCCTTTAATAGTTTTGTTGCATTATTGATATTCCAAATGAGAAGTGTCGAATATGTGTTAGTGGGGTACAAATTGCTGGCAGTTCAATGTTATTTTTGAATATCATCACGTTATGATAGGAAATTTAATTAATTATGGTGGTTTTAATGCAGTTTATACTACAGTTCAATGCACTTTATACCCTGAATACTTAGGATTTGTGCTGGCATGAATTCTTATTTTCCAAGAAGACATAACTTTCTTGCAAGAGAGAAGTCTTCATGTAGAACAAAACTAGAATATTACTTGAATTTTACAGGAAGCTTAAGCTCTGCTAACCTTTTTATCATCAATTTATTTGTAATTTACAATGACATGGCACAAAGATAGAAATCACACTTCTATGTTCGTCATTTAACTGCCGAGAAAAAGGTTTAGTTTCTTGTAATACTTCACAATCTTTGCTCATAGTGCTGCACTGCTACCATATCATGTTATCACCCACCACATTTTGATTCCACATACTACTTAATCAAGGAGGTATATCATCTACATATTAACGTTGTTATTCACAAAGAACACAATATTCCAAAATTTTTAATAAGGGACTCTAGTTCCTCGAATAATATCTATATTAAGTATGGCTGCATGTGTCACTACTACCAGACTTACAGACCTCTAGTTTCCAACTTCATTTGTTATGAGAAATCACTAAGCGAAATTAGCAAACCGTAGCAACATATCCAAGATGAGGAACTTGTTTTTAGCTTTTTTCCTTACTTACTAGTCATGTCCAAATAATTTTGATCCACACATACAAAAACGAGAAAATATAAGCATACTGAGCTAAGCAACCATTACTTTATTACGTCATTATTAAAATAAAATAAAATAAAATAAAACCCCAAGTATTACGTTAGTAATGATTTTGAAAATACCAATTTCTATCAAGGTAATAAGATTAGAAATCTTTTTTAATTGATAGCTTGATTAATCCAAAAATTAACAATGACAGATAAATAGTTATGTTCCTGAATTATCCAAAACCATGTTTCTATTATTAGATTGTGAAGGCATAAACTTATTTCAATTGTTAAAGCGGGCTATACATTCTAAAGGAAGTCATAGATCCTTTTTTGAATAATGCCATAATTTATTACAAGCAGCATGCTATTTTTGATGTTAGACATCACTAAATGTCACTTGGGCTACTGATTCCTAACAAGGAATACATAGGTTATTAGAACTGAGTTCAAATTAGCTAAGGTTGCATTGGTCTGCAATAAGAAGTAAGATTTATATTAATTTATTGTTTGTCTTTACTGTTATTTCTATTTTTTAACTTGTACTATACAATATAATGTTAAACCGGATGAGGGATCTATGTTACTTTGTTTGATATTTTATCAAACCCATATTATTGTTTTTGATCTGTGTTATTTTGGTATGTAAAAATAGCTAATTAATTATGTTCTGTTGTTTAATGTTACTCTTATTTTCATTATATCATCTTTACAATGGTTTAGCAGAGGAAAATTCAAATTGACAGTCCATCTTGGCAAAATTGGGCAGTCTTTTGGGATGATAACCAACAGTGAATACTAATGGACTTAAATTGAATCCTTCTATCTTAGTATGCTTTCAATTAATTATCCTTTTGTTGAATTGCAGCTGCCGTTTAGAAGTTGGGACATTGCTGTAGAAGGATTGAGAACTATTGGTCTTTTTATCCAATTGTTTGGTATAGTTCATTTAATGTTTTATTTTTCTGTAGTAGTGTATCTGTGTTAATGTCTAGTTTAGCTGTATTGAAACTGAGCTTATATTTTAGTTTGGTAGAGGACTAATGGAAGTATAAATATTAGAGCGGCATGTATGTCAGTATTGATATTTACAAGCCGAGTTGTTCAGCAAATGCTTCGTGTATACGCTGGAAATTTAGTGTAAATATTGGGTTGTCCCGGGTACAACATTGTTATGCTATTGTTAGTTAGTTAGTTGGTAAATCATTTTTTGGTTAAAATTTGTGTGTGTTGGCAATGTGTTCACTGTTTTCTATGGTAAATTATTAATAATATTTTTCTAGTTTCAACCACATTAGCAATGTATTCACTGTTTTCAATGGTAAATTATTAATAATATTTTTCTAGTACAAAAAAACCAGAATTCTGTAATTATTTAAGACAAATAAGGTTTGTTATTATATTTCTAGTATTAAAATTATTAGTACTATATTTTTTACATAAAGTATAAAGTGTGCTCGTTTTTTGATTTGAGCTGAGAAAATAAATGAACAATTGGTTAATGAATTAAACATTGATAAACAAAAGGTTACAAGTTATGTTTAAACCAATTTTAAAATAATTTTCTTATATAATGAGTCATTTGAGCTTTAATAAGAGCTTAATCCAATTTTAAAAATAATTTTCATGAGTGTGACCTACCAAGATAAAAGATTCTGCAAAAGAAGTATTTCTCAAATTGGTTAACATGAGCATCTAAAACACAATACTTCATCTTTTCAATGAGCATGGTGGATAGTGGAACCCCTTTTTTTTACTTTTTTCTTAGAACTTACTCTTTGTATTTTATTTGGATTCCTCATACTATAGGATTAACGTTCCATATATAAGGAGGATTGAATAACTAAGTTCAAAGATGAAAACATATTTACCTATAACACAAAGTATTACACATAAATGCAAAATTTAATGTTATTAGAGTTCAGGTTGGTGGCTTGGTAGTATGCTGATGACATCCACAAAAGGGTATGCAGAGCAAACGTGCAAAAATGACAGAACTACTCAGTTTATATAAATGTACAATAAAATAATATTTTGTGTACATTACTTTACATGTAAATTTAAATAACATATGTAACCTAAGGATTATGCTAAGTCTAATTATTATTTAACAAATTATTCAGAATCGCGATAAGATAATATTTGATATAGTAGTCATTTGAAATACTTGGAAGCAATATAAACCAAAATTAGCACGTTGGAATACCAGTAAATACGGGTGGAAAATAATTTACAACCTGAATTTACTACCACATCAACTTGGACTTGTACAGTTTGAATTATGTCGGATATTTAAGTAAAATTAAGTAAAGCGAACCAAACACGATAAAATGAAAGCAAAATGATTTCAAAATCTATTTAATAATCAATGGAGTTTTATCTGAATAAAGGTGCAGTTGAAAAGTAAGTTTGTCTAAACAGTTGGTATAAACTTCACCTATGCCAATAAATTTAGCTAACACCACATTTATCCAACAAATATCATGCTAAAGTCAAGGTAACTGCGATAAATTTAGACTATTCTGACCATTATTATGCATCAACAAAATTTTGATTAAAAAAATAATGCAGAATAGGATTATGCAATAGCGGGTATTGTAGTTACTCGGTTGTAAAGTAAGGCTAATTTAAATGCAGTAAAGTAAATTTTGGTGTATTGTCTTACTTAAAGATAAGGTGGGTTGATGAATGAAAATGTCGCTTATGTCGTAGAGTGTACAGTATTTTCCTTTTTGCATGTATAAGGATCAATTCTGTTATGTATAGAAATGAATTTAACAAAAGTGAATCACAAACACATTGTTTATTTTACAAAATACCATAGATTTATATATATTGTTTAATGTTTATACCTTCTTACTATTATTATATGAAAATACAAGAACAAGATAAGAAAAATTACTTCTACATTTTAATCAATATTTTGAAAATAAGACACTTTAATCATTTGGAACGGTCAAGTGGGAGAATTAATGTATGTATGGTCTAAGTGAGTTTGCTCAAGCTGTACTCATGTCTAGTGTAGAATTAATAATTGGATGCATGAAACAATAATTGATGATCCCCAATGATATGCAACTGTTTTCCCTACCACACAATTCATTGGATGAACTCACCAGTGGACATGACACATTGCAGTAGCTATCACAATGGCAACTGGAACGAGGTTGATTGCAAAATTTAGTGGCCTTGTCTTCTTTACATTACATAAAACTGATAACGATAAGTTGAACAAGGATAGAACTTGGGCAGCAACTGCTGGTGGAGCTTCTGTTCTATGTTCCCTGAAGTGTCAACAAATTGATTTTAAAGCTGGGCCCTAGAATAATTTACCTCATTTTTTCTGGCCAAATTTAGTCAGGATAATGCACTCCAATCCTTTTTGCACTTTAATTTTTGATGCTCGGATAATTGGGGGAAGTAGCATTATTCTCAAGATGAGAAGATTTTTTCTTCTTCTTCGTTTTTTTTAAAATCCCTGTATTTTAGGGTATTAAATGGTAAAAGGATTCAAATCCAACTTGGAATACATTACTTCACTTACATTGTCTTTCAGTTTCACCAGATAACCTGTTAACACAGGTATATGCTTTGGCTCCATTCTTAATAAACAATGATGGAAAATTTGAGCGGTGTATTTGATTAGGATTGTTTGTTAGAAAGAAAATCCGATTTGGCATTGCGAATGGAATATTAGAGCATTTTTTTTTTGGAATTTTAAAATAATTGATTTACAACTAATTATTTGTTTCTGTGTTTTCATTATGTATGTGTTTAAGTAATGAAACAAAAATTCAGAAATCAAAACACTTTTAAATTTATTACAGTGCCTAAAAAAAATACGAGGATACAACACATACAAAATAATAAATAACTACAAAATTTTGTGGATCCTATTTGGTGCCACTCGGCCGGTCTATGGGATACAGTGCCATTTTCTATGCTATTTTTCCGCAATCACGGAGAATTTTTTTTTTTTGCTAACTCGTCACATTTATTTAATATTGATTATTGGACTGCATAACAACTATATTTACTACACCAAAATAAAAAATTTCTTCTTTTCCTAGAAGTTGAAGGTGAGCCCATATTTGTGTAGCTTATGTAATTTCCTGTGAAATTTACGCTTAGTTGTGTTTGCGCTGTAAACAAATTCGAATTCAAATACTAAAGTTAAACTCAAGCCCAGAAACACGACTGAAGACAAAATCAATGATAAGCTTGTAAAAATAGCCGATCACAATATCTTAATCATCAAAACAGAAAATAACTAATCGAAATATGACTATCTCAATCACAAGCAATCTGGAACAACCAATTACTATAAAATAAAGCACATACCCTATTTACGGTGGTTACATTATGTAACACCCCACCTCAGCTAGGGTCACTCGCAAAGGAATGCACTAGCTGTAGAGGGGTATTATTGGTAAACATGTACAGAAATATTACAAGACAGAACATATAAAATAACGGAAGTAAAATCAACTTTCACATCATTAATAAATAAGGTCTAAAGCCTTTTACATCAGAGAATTTCTTACATGGAAACCTGTCTTGTAATAGTAAAGAAGCATAAAAACCTTTTCATCAATTATTCCCCAAGTAAAACAATAAAATAGCCATAGCCAAGAAAAGTCCAAGCCATGCGTGATGACCTTCAAACAGAAGAAGTCCAAACTAACAATAGCATTTCCTCCCTGTAACCTGGGGGGGGGGGAAACGGAAGACAAGAGGCGAAACAAAACGGGGTCAGTCATAAAGACTGGTAAGCCCTATCTACTATCAGTATATAAACTAGTAAAGTTAACTGGCATGAGGAACTGAGATGAACATAAGTATGATGACAAGATAGATAAGCTAAACCAAAATAACAGGATGAACTACTGTACCAAGATACACGAGTGTGTCATGATAAACTACGGTGTCAAGATAAATCAAGGTATCACATTGTCAGGTTTCTATCAAGTATACTATCCCAAGGTATCTACCCTGTATAACGTCCCACGGTATCTATCATGTATATTTCCCCTGGTTCTAACATGTATATTTGCTCTGCACCCCTCGTACTAGTATCCCAACCCGCGTCATGTGTTAACTATGAATGTCCCTTGCCCAATGTCATGTAATGGTCCATGTCAACCTAATATATAGCATATGTAGGTTTTCCCAACTCGTATGTTTCTTTCCATGTATAAGTTCAGTCCTTTGCCGTAGGCCATACGGGCTTTCCCATGTAAACGTTTTATCCTTGAGGTTATTTTGAACTGCTACCCTTGATCTAGTTATGTTTCCTTACCATGAACTATCGCGCGTTCACTTAGGATTTATGCCACCTAGGACCACTAGGGATTATGCTACCTAATGAACGTTTCCGTGTCTCGGTTTGGGTTCAGCCACCTAGGGCCACTAGGGATTATGCCACCCGTCAACCGCGCCCTTTATCCCACGTATGTATCGTGAACCGTTTTCCATGTCTAGATGCACATGTTTCTCAATGTGCCATCCGAGTTCCGTGCCAGGGCAAACCAAGAAATACGGAACTCGGTCGGGAGCTTTAAGTCGTCTGCTGATGCAGATATCAAGGTCTGTTTTTGTACCCGTGGCTATGGTCCCACGTGACCCCTCCCTCAACTACTGAAAGGCAATCCAAGAAAAATCATGTATGAGAACTACACTAAGGCCCATCGATGCCCACTTCCAGATAGCCAACCTCACCCATAACTCGATAGCTAGTATATGGTCTGTTGGTAGTTCCCGGCCTTTCCGTACGTACATGATTGACTAAAGATGGTAGGTAGTCGGCGACATGCTATCCCGGGGCAAAATCAAGTATCGTCGACTCCACGCTAATCCATCCCAGTCTTTAGTTCGCTCGCATAGCAACCAAGGCATACTCTTGGCTCTTCTACCGCAGACCTTAACCCCTGTGAGGCCGGGTTTCATGGACCACTCGCCACCTCACAGAGGGATACCAAGAGTACCCTCACATTACCCGAAGCTTTCACTTCGTCACCCAGTTCGCTGGAGCTTTTATCCTAGTCAGATAACTTGCTGCTCCTCGTAGACTAAGCGATGACCTACCGTACTAGGTTACTCATCTCTTTATGAACTAGTCCCATGTCCTTAGCTAAGAATTATTACTTAGTTACCCTTAACTAAGGTTTACCACTTAGCCCCTCTTTCCTCTATCCTTGTTAACTACGATTTCCAACCTAGTCCTTTGAGCTAGGGTTTTGTCAAATGGGTTAAGTGTTGTTATCCAAGTTCGTGACTTGACCCGCCTACAAATCATGTCAAGATTGGCTAAGTACTCAAGTTCAAGGCTTAGCCATACAAGTTGGTTAAGTGTACCAAGAAGCTCATGACTTAACCCTATCAAGTCAAATTGGTTAAGTATTTATTTGCCTTAACCCTATCAGATTTTCATGTTAGATTGATTAAGCATGGATTATCTTAATCCCATCAGATTATCGAGTCGGATTGGTTAAGTATGGGTTAGCTTAACCCCATCCACTAATCGTATTACAATGGTTAAGCCTAATCTTAAAAGGTCTTGTGACTTAACCCTTATCAGGTTGTAACAACCCGTATTTCTGATAACCTGTTATAACGTAAATGGAGGCAGAATTTAATTTATAAATCTGAAACAAGGGAAAAGGGCTATGCCATTGCGTTCGTCTCGGAAAAATACGCGAAATAGAGTCCGAGTTTTCGAAAATCGGAGTCCGTATGACCTGATTAAGGCCCAATGAAGTTTTCAGAAAATTTCAAGTTCAAAACAGATTTCGAATTTCGGGTTCAAAATTCGAAAAAGGGTCAGATTGGGCCAGGTGGGAAAATTCCCGCCAGAGCACCCAAGTCGACAGCCCTGTCGACTTGGGAGTCGACTTGGTTGGACCCAAGTCGACAGCCCTGTCGACTTGGCTGTCGACTTGGTTCAGCCGGGCAGTTTTGCCTGGTGCACCATTTTGGGGTCTTGGTTAGGTTTTGGGGCCAGATTCGGTTTTGAGGGCTGAGATTGGAACTAGGGTTTAATCCTAAGGCTAAAACTAATCCTAATCTCTATAAATAAGCCCCTAACCTAACCCTAAATCATCATTATTCATTCAAGTAACTAAACTATGGCAAAATCATTCCTCTCATGGCCTCCACTCTCTTCATAAAATTCCTAAGTCATTTCTATGAGAGATTTTCAATGCATACAAGTGTTTTCAAGCTTGTATGAGCATCATTAGCTTGCATTCAAGTCAAGTTTCCATATTTACATCATGAAGCAAGAGTTTTGATCATTTTGGCTCAAGGGTTTTTCTATTGGAGCTTGCATTTTGGGTTTATTTGATTGCATAAGGGCTTTGTCTCAATCTATATATATTTTTTTGTCTTCATAAGCATTGTAAGCCCTTTTCTACTTTCATATTTAAACTCTAAAGTTAAATGAATGATGCAAGTTGTGTTTGATCATTATGATATGCAAGTTTATCATGTTATGTTATGCAAGTTTTCCATGTTATGATATGCAAGTTTATCATGTTATGTTATGCAAGTTTGCTATGTTATGATATGCAAGTTTGCCATATGATACGCAAGTTATGTTATGCAAGTTTGGGTTGATCATTTTGCTCATGTTATCATGTTATGCAAGCTTATCTTGGGTTTATGAGCTTAAAGCTTCAAGCTTTATGCTAAGGTTGCATTTTGGCAACATGTAAGTTATCATATCCCTTATGATAACTTGCATGTGAGGCTAAATGCGAACTTATGACAACTTTTACATGTCATTTATCACCATGTATCACCAATATGCTAAGTTTGGTTTTATGCATGCTTTTGAGGCCTAAAAATGTAATATGCAAGTATATGAACATATGTACATTTCATATGCCACCATGATTAAACTTGTGGCTTCAACACCTTTATGTCATGATTATGCCAAGTTCCCTCTTTCTATCCTTTATGCGCTATTGCGATATGTAAGCGATGGGATTGCGTTTGGGGTTGGGTAAATTTAAAGGACATAAAAACATAAGATTGGGAATTTACCTATTAAGTTAGGTCTACCCATTGGGAATTTACCTATTAAGTTAGGTCTACACAAATTCTTGAAAAAAAAAACTTGTAATATGTTTTGGAAACATAATGGACATGACACTTAGAAAATATAAGTGTGGTCAACTCGAGGTTGGGTTGAGTTTGTAGCATAAATCTACCCGGAACCAACCGGCTTAACTAGTGGCTACAAACAATAGGACCCAAAGTGAGTAGTTGGTCAAGTTGTGCTTGAACCCGAGGTTAGACTAGGTTGTGGTGTAAAGCTACCCGGACCCGCCCGGCTTAACTAGTAACCACAACAAGGTCTAATGTGAGAGGTTAAGGTGCATTAAATTAATTAATGATACATGATAAGGTTAAGTAAATTTGATTTATGACACTTAACCAATTTGACATGAATGAGTAGGTTAAGTGAAACCGGGCTTGATTTCTTTATGACACTTAACCGTAAAATAGGACTAGTGGTTAGGGTTAAGTTAACCTACACTTAACCAATCTGAACTCGGTAATTTAACGAGGTTAAGTTGAACTATACTTAACCAATCCAACTCGGTAATTTGATAAGGCTGAGAACCGATTTGATACCTGGTCTGGATAAACTAACTTGATTGATAAATTAAACGAACCTGTTTTGCGGATCTGTAGGACCCACACCAAGTTAGGCAAGTTTGTAAATCTGTTATCTGATCCGTTAGTCTGAAAACTAATCGTCTGAATTTTGTATGTCTGAACCCTGTTAATAAGTTAATCTGAATCTGATAGTCTGGGGACACAAGGGGGAATACTTGTGTCATTTGTTGTTTGGGACCCATATTAGTCAGTAACCCTTTCTGGTATCAAAACTTTGACCCAACTGTAGGTAGGGTCCGGGCACGCTTACTGAACTAATTATAAGTGGTTCATTCTGATAATGGCGATGGGTGTTGATGGTGCGTTCCAACCGGGTCATGTGCGTGCATGGATCCCGGTCTGCCTCAGAGGATGTAAGACGCCGTGACATCTGTAAATATGCCTGTGCCAATTGGTTGCCACTTTAGGGAGTGATACACCCTATCGTGGGGCCGACATAGGGTATTTATGTATTAGGGAGCCGATCGCTTGGGTAGGATTTAGGGTACACTTAGCTCTGTCTGATTCTGTTGGTACCGTCTGTTTTGTTGGGTGGTAACACCCGTCTGTTTCTGCGTGGTACCGTTCTGTTAGGGTGGTAAAGGCCCATTATTGTTAGCATTCCGTTTCTGTGCTTTATCTGTTAGGGTGGTAAAAGCCCATTTTTTCCCAAACTCTATCTCTGTATGAACCATTCTGTTCCGTCCTGTTTCGATGTAAACATTGGGGTAACACCTAATCCTGTTATACTAGAATTGGTACCAAGAAGTTGGATCTTGATTTAAGTCAAACACCTGATACAGGGCCAAGTTTAGGCCAAGGGATAAATTCTTGTTTATACATGACATGTTAGAATGCTTGTACACCTGTGGTGAAAAACCTTAAACCTGATTATGCGATGACACCTTTATCTACCTTGTTAGTTAATCATCATGCTAGTATGTTGTTATCCTTATGTTCATCCCTGCTTCTCATGCCAGTTAACTTTATCAGTTTACATTGATTGTAGTAGGGCTTACTCAGTCTTTTTGACTGACCTATTTTTCTTTCGCCTCTTTTCTTCCGTTTCCCCCCCCCCCCCCAGGTTCTCAGGGTGGGAATATTGGAGCTTAGCTTGGATTTCTGATCGCTTGCTTGTGGGATTTTAGCTCATGTACGGTCTTGACATGAAGCTAGCTATGGTTATCACTTATTTTGGGGATAGTACTTATGTATTTCAGTTTTTCAGTGATGTTGTTTTTATCTAGACTTGTGTATTTGGAAAGTTGACATTATGTTGTACCAGACTTGTTTTGAAATAGTTTGAAATCTTCCGCTGTTTTACTTATCTTATTTACTCTGTTTACATATATACATATGTTCTTGTTCTGCCTTGATATATCATTATGCATGTTTACCTGATTCAAACGCCTCTCCAAAGTCAGAGTGCTTGCAAGAGCCACCCTGGCGGAGGTGGGGTGTTACACAGGTCCACCTATTAGATTGGTTAAGTATAGGTTACTTAACCTCATCAAATCATCACGTATAATTGGTTAGGTATAAGTTACTTAACCCCATTAAATTATCATGTTAAATTGGTTAAGTATTGGTTACTTAACCCCATTGAATAACCAAGTTTAGATTGGTTAAGTGTTTAACTTAACCCCATCGAATTCCCGTGTTTAGATTAGTTATGTATAGATTACTTAACCCCATCTAATTACCGTGTTTAGATTAGTTAAGCGTAAATTACTTAACCCCATCTAATTACCGTGTTTAGATTAGTTAAGTCTTAGTTACTTAACCCCATCTAATTACCGTGTTTAGATTAGTTAAGCGTAAATTACTTAACCCCATCCCCTAACTGTCTTGTATGGTTAAGTGTCATTAAGAAATCAAGCCCGGTCCCACTTAACCTACCCATTTGTGTCATATCGGTTAAGTGTCATTAGTCAAATTTACTTAACCTTATCATGTGGCATCAATTTAATTAATGCACTCTCAACCTCTCACATTAGACTTTGTTGTGGTTACTAGTTAAGCCGGGCGGGTCTGGGTAGATTTACACCACAACCTAGTCTAACCTCGGGTCTTAAGCGTGACATGATCAACTTCTCACATTGGATCCTATTGTTTGTAGCCACTAGTTAAGCCGGGCGGGTCCGGGTAGATTTATGCTACAAACTCAACCCAACCTCGAGTTGGCCATTTTCATGTTTGGTCTGGTGTCTTGTTACACTTACAACCCATACGTGTCAAGTTTCCAAGTCCCATGCTCATAGCCAAAGTTACATGTTGTCACGTTTATACCAACTTACCCAAATCATGTTTCATGTCATTAAAGTTTCCCCATAACCTAACCCCAACGCTTTTAAACTCGCATATACATTCACAACAACGCATAATGGATTTAAAGAAGGAACTTGGCAAAGGCATGAGAAAAAAGGTATAACGCCACAAGTTAAACATGGTGGAAATGAGGCATAAATGTGCTCACAAACTTGCATGTTACATTGTCAAGCCTCAAAAACATGCATAACATTCAAACTTGGCAAATAGGTGGTACATGGTCATAGATGACATGAAATGATGACAAGTAACTCGCATATAACATCACATAAGGGTTATGACTTCATATGCAAGTTAACCTAAAGGTTATGAGGGTTCTCATGTTGCATAATGCAACATTTCAACATAAAGGTTATAGCTTTTAACCCACAAGATCAAGGTAATGACTTTATAGACTTGCATAACATGATAGCATGTATCATACTTAATGATCAAACCCAAACTTGCAACATTCATTTAACTTTATAGTTAATATCTAAGAGTAGGAGGGGGCTTACAATGCTATGAAGGCACAAATCAACATATAAAACAAAGATTGAGACGAAGCCATTCATGCTATCACCCAAAAACCCCAAAAGAACAAGCTCCAAATGAAACCCTTGAACAAATATCAATAAAAATCCTTGCTTTGAAGAAGAAAGGTTTCAACTTTGGCTTTGAATGAAGCTTATGAGCTCTCATGCAAGATCCTTGCTTTTTGGTCAAGAAAAGGTTGCAACTTTGGCTAGAATGCAACTTATGAACTCTCATACAACATGAAATCACTCAAATGATCATAGAATCTCTCATGAATGAAGAAAAGAGGCTCCTTTACTTTGAAACTAGCTTAGAACATTTAAGCTATCATGAAGAAGAAGATGGAGGCCATGGGTTGAAGTGGAGGCCATGATGAGGAATCATTTTGGCATAGTTTAGTTGTAGGATCAATTTATGAGGGTTTTAGGAGAGGGTTAGGGGTCTTTTTATAGAAGAAGTCACATGTAGGAACCATGTAGGAACCAATCCTAGCCTTAGGATTAAACCCTAGAACCCTAGAACCAATCCTAGCCTTTAAAGCATGTCTTGGGGAAGAAGTCACATGTAGGAACCATTTAGGGCCTTTAGATTAAAGCTGAACCATGAGAACCATTCAAATGCAAAATCTGCATTCGACCGAATCGGCCCACGGGTTGACAGCCAAACACCCTGGATTAACCCCTAGTCGACCCAGCGAGCTCGGGTCGACCTCAAAAATCGGCCGGTTCGGTTATTCCCCTCTCCCAATTCGCTGTTTTGAACATTTTTGCATATTTATTTATTAAATTTTCAATTATATATATATATATATATCAATATATATATATTTCTCTGCGCAACCCATTTCACTTAATTAAGTATACTTTAATTTGTGAATTTTTATGTTCAAATTACGGGGTGTTACATTAAATATATATATATTTCTCTGCGCAACCCATTTCACTTAATTAAGTATACTTTAATTTGTGAATTTTTATGTTCAAATTACGGGGTGTTACATTCTCCTCTCCTTAAAGGATTTCGTCCCCGAAATCTCTAAGTCAAGAAGAACGTATCCTACCAACCAAACAACCATCTACTCAGACCATCAAACACTGGCATCATTGTCCTTAGACGATTTCTAATGCCATATGAACATATGCAGAACGTGTGTGTATATGCTCCTTAGCTAATGCTAATGATCAGGCCTGAATGATCTTTCTAATGCAAAATATGTTTAGTGTCATGAGTCCAACATGTATACGAATAGTCCTAGTCATATAAGTACTATATGCGTGCACAAACATTCATTCATATGCAACATCCGCATGATAACACATTCAATTTCATCCATAAACAAGTATAAATACTCGTGCATATGCAACATGAAACGTGACCGCGTCAATCTAGTATCTAATGTGTATTCGCGCATCCACGAGCAACCACTTGCAACCATTTGCAACCATATCAATCATAACATGTTTCAAATACATGTTTACATCCGTAGAGTTCTATCTAAGGTTCCTAAGATAAGATCGAGGAGATAAACAAGACAAACTCCTTACGGGGTTTGTAACAGAAACAGGACCGAGAGGATACCCACCAAGCGATAGCATGTAAGTAAGCTATACAAGAGAACCAGGGATCAACGATATACTCTTACAAAGAGACACGATGCGCGCGTCTAAGCCGCATTTCCTCGAGCTTAATTCCAGTGTGTCTTGACTGCCTTTGACTTCATGATTTCGTAGTTCCTTGATTCCTATTTCCAAGGTATGAGTCGGAACTCTTTTCACTGTCGCCTATCGTTCCACTTCCATTTATTCTTTCCCTAGTATACTTGGCTCAACCATATCTACGTACTCATGCAAGCTCTCCAAAATTCACTAGTGAATTCTGGATCTCGTTTACCAATGCCAATCCATGTTACCACGTGCACTTACTAGGGTGATTCCTATAACCCATGCTTAAGCGGAATGAACCATCCGTCTTATTGGCGGACGTTACTCGATTGGATCAGAGATTTCCGATAAATGCATCAAGAGATTCTAGGTAACTAACCATGACAGAACCTAAAAGGTTACACGAGACTTCGAAGGTATTACCAAAGCAAGCCAAGAGTCTGACTGCCCTCTTTTCAAAACCGAGAATGGCATCCCTTACTGGATAATCACTTTACCCCTAGAATCCATCCATAGCTCAACAATAGAAGTATTGCTTCTAATCTCAACACTTGGCATAGACGTTCTCAAATCCAACAAGTCATGAATAAATGGACCGACTCTCCAACCAGATTTTGGGACAAAAACTGGGATCCTCTACCATGCTAGTACTAAGGTCCAGAGACTCAACTATCCAAGCAGACTTAAATGATACGATGGTCAAGACAAAGTCTGGACGGGATGATAGAAAAGAACGACTAAACCTTTACCAGAAACGGTACCATTTCTTTTAGGTACCCTAGAAATGGGAGCGTACAATTGCCCTCTCCGATGATCTTGTCCTTGTCCTCCTTGATGGACTAAGCCATAGCAACAGTTGCTTATCCTTAAGCTCGCGTCCTTTATCCTTGTTCTTATTATCCCTTTTTATAACTTCAGTAACCGGTCTCTCGAGAACTTCCTCCATCGCACGGGAAAACACTTACGTAGCTAGACAAGGATTAGTCGCAGTTAAAACTACTGTGACTCCAGATGGAGGAAAGAAAGGGAAAAGAGATTCGATCAAGAGAACAAAGGATAGTGCTAATGGCTTTTGGGGAATAGCCTTTAAAAACTTTTCTTGAAAAATGCTTCTTTGTAAACGGTTTTTCAAATAGTTTTCAGAAGGTTTTAAAAACTTTTGCCCAGTCTGGTAACCTTCTCCTCTGATACCAAATGTAACACCCCACCACAACTAGGGTCACTCGCAAAGGAATGCACTAGCTTTAGAGGGGTATTATTGGTAAACATGTACAGAAATATTACAAGACAGAACATATAAAATAGCGGAAGTAAAATCAACTTTCACATCATTAATAAATAAGATCTAAAGCCTTTTACATCAGAGAATTTCTTACATGGAAACCTGTCTTGTAATAGTAAAGAAGCATAAAAACCTTTTCATCAATTATTCCCCAAGTAAAACAATAAAATAGCCATAGCCAAGAAAAGTCCAAGCCATGCGTGATGACCTTCAAACAGAAGAAGTCCAAACTAACAATAGCATTTCCTCCCTGTAACCTGGGGGGAAACGGAAGACAAGAGGCGAAACAAAACGGGGTCAGTCATAAAGATTGGTAAGCCCTATCTACTATCAGTATATAAACTAGTAAAGTTAACTGGCATGAGGAACTGAGATGAACATAAGTATGATGACAAGATAGATAAGCTAAACCAAAATAACAGGATGAACTACTGTACCAAGATACACGAGTGTGTCATGATAAACTACGGTGTCAAGATAAATCAAGGTATCACATTGTCAAGTTTCTATCAAGTATACTATCCCAAGGTATCTACCCTGTATAACGTCCCACGGTATCTATCATGTATATTTCCCCTGGTTCTAACATGTATATTTGCTCTGCACCCCTCGTACTAGTATCCCAACCCGCGTCATGTGTTAACTATGAATGTCCCTTGCCCAATGTCATGTAATGGTCCATGTCAACCTAATATATAGCATATGTAGGTTTTCCCAACTCGTATGTTTCTTTCCATGTATAAGTTCAGTCCTTTGCCGTAGGCCATATGGGCTTTCCCATGTAAACGTTTTATCCTTGAGGTTGTTTTGGACTGCTACCCTTGATCTAGTTATGTTTCCTTACCATGAACTATCGCGCGTTCACTTAGGATTTATGCCACCTAGGACCACTAGGGATTATGCTACCTAATGAACGTTTTCGTGTCTCGGTTTGGGTTCAGCCACCTAGGGCCACTAGGGATTATGCCACCCGTCAACCGCGCCCTTTATCCCACGTATGTATCGTGAACCGTTTTCCATGTCTAGACGCACATGTTTCTCAATGTGCCATCCGAGTTCCGTGCCAGGGCAAACCAAGAAATACGGAACTCGGTCGGGAGCTTTAAGTCGTCTGCTGATGCAGATATCAAGGTCTGTTTTTATACCCGCGGCTATGGTCCCACGTGACCCCTCCCTCAACTACTGAAAGGCAATCCAAGAAAAATCATGTATGAGAACTACACTAAGGCCCATCGATGCCCACTTCCAGATAGCCAACCTCACCCATAAGTCGATAGCTAGTATATGGTATGTTGGGAGTTCCCTGCCTTTCCGTATGTACACGATTGACTAAAGATAGTAGGTAGTCGGCGACATGCTATCCAGGGGCAAAATCAAGTATCGTCGACTCCACGCTAATCCATCCCAGTCTTTAGGTCGCTCGCATAGCAACCAAGGCATACTCTTGGCTCTTCTACCGCAGACCTTAACCCCTGTGAGGCCGGGTTTCATGGACCACTCGCCACCTCACAGAGGGATACCAAGAGTACCCTCAAGTTCCCGAAGCTTTCACTTCGTCACCCAGTTCGCTGGAGCTTTTATCCTAGTCAGATAACTTGCTGCTCCTCGTATACTAAGCGATGACCTACCGTACCAGGTTACTCATCTCTTTATGAACTAGTCCCATGTCCTTAGCTAAGAATTATTACTTAGTTACCCTTAACTAAGGTTTACCACTTAGCCCCTCTTTCCGCTATCCTTGTTAACTACGATTTCCAACCTAGTCCTTTGAGCTAGGGTTTTGTCAAATGGGTTAAGTGTTGTTATCCAAGTTCGTGACTTGACCCGCCTACAAATCATGTCAAGATTGGCTAAGTACTCAAGTTCAAGGCTTAGCCATACAAGTTGGTTAAGTGTACCAAGAAGCTCATGACTTAACCCTATCAAGTCAAATTGGTTAAGTATTTATTTGCCTTAACCCTATCAGATTTTCATGTTAGATTGATTAAGCATGGATTATCTTAATCCCATCAGATTATCGAGTCGGATTGGTTAAGTATGGGTTAGCTTAACCCCATCCACTAATCGTATTACAATGGTTAAGCCTAATCTTAAAAGGTCTTGTGACTTAACCCTTATCAGGTCCACCTATTAGATTGGTTAAGTATAGGTTACTTAACCTCATCAAATCATCACGTATAATTGGTTAGGTATAAGTTACTTAACCCCATTAAATTATCATGTTAAATTGGTTAAGTATTGGTTACTTAACCCCATTGAATAACCAAGTTTAGATTGGTTAAGTGTTTAACTTAACCCCATCGAATTCCTGTGTTTAGATTAGTTAAGTACAGATTACTTAACACCATCTAATTACCGTGTTTAGATTAGTTAAGCGTAAATTACTTAACCCCATCTAATTACCGTGTTTAGATTAGTTAAGTCTTAGTTACTTAACCCATCTAATTACCGTGTTTAGATTAGTTAAGCGTAAATTACTTAACCCCATCCCCTAACTGTCTTGTATGGTTAAGTGTCATTAAGAAATCAAGCCCGGTCCCACTTAACCTACCCATTTGTGTCATATCGGTTAAGTGTCATTAGTCAAATTTACTTAACCTTATCATGTGACATCAATTTAATTAATGCACTCTCAACCTCTCACATTAGACTTTGTTGTGGTTACTAGTTAAGCCGGGCAGGTCCGGGTAGATTTACACCACAACCTAGTCTAACCTCGGGTCTTAAGCGCGACATGACCAACTTCTCACATTGGATCCTATTGTTTGTAGCCACTAGTTAAGCCGGGCGGGTCCGGGTAGATTTATGCTACAAACTCAACCCAACCTCGAGTTGGCCATTTTCATGTTTGGTCTAGTGTCTTGTTACACTTACAACCCATACGTGTCAAGTTTCCAAGTCCCATGCTCATAGCCAAAGTTACATGTTGTCACGTTTATACCAACTTACCCAAATCATGTTTCATGTCATTAAAGTTTCCCCATAACCTAACCCCAACGCTTTTAAACTCGCATATACATTCACAACAACGCATAATGGATTTAAAGAAGGAACTTGGCAAAGGCATGACAAAAAGGGTATAAGGCCACAAGTTAAACATGGTGGAAATGAGGCATAAATGTGCTCACAAACTTGCATGTTACATTGTCAAGCCTCAAAAACATGCATAACATTCAAACTTGGCAAATAGGTGGTACATGGTCATAGATGACATGAAATGATGACAAGTAACTCGCATATAACATCACATAAGGGTTATGACTTCATATGCAAGTTAACCTAAAGGTTATGAGGGTTCTCATGTTGCATAATGCAACATTTCAACATAAAGGTTATAGCTTTTAACCCACAAGATCAATGTAATGACTTTATAGACTTGCATAACATGATAGCATGTATCATACTTAATGATCAAACCCAAACTTGCAACATTCATTTAACTTTATAGTTAATATCTAAGAGTAGGAGGGGGCTTACAATGCTATGAAGGCACAAATCAACATATAAAACAAAGATTGAGACGAAGCCATTCATGCTATCACCCAAAAACCTCAAAAGAACAAGCTCCAAATGAAACCCTTGAACAAATATCAATAAAAATCCTTGCTTTGAAGAAGAAAGGTTTCAACTTTGGCTTTGAATGAAGCTTATGAGCTCTCATGCAAGATCCTTGCTTTTTGGTCAAGAAAAGGTTGCAACTTTGGCTAGAATGCAACTTATGAACTCTCATACAACATGAAATCACTCAAATGATCATAGAATCTCTCATGAATGAAGAAAAGATGCTCCTTTACTTTGAAACTAGCTTAGAACACTTAAGCTATCATGAAGAAGAAGATGGAGGCCATGGGTTGAAGTGGAGGCCATGATGAGGAATCATTTTGGCATAGTTTAGTTGTAGGATCAATTTATGAGGGTTTTAGGAGAGGGTTAGGGGTCTTTTTATAGAAGGCTAGGATAGTTTTAGCCATAGGATAAACCCTAGAACCAATCCTAGCCTTTAAAGCATGTCTTGGGGAAGAAGTCACATGTAGGAACCATTTAGGGCCTTTAGATTAAAGCTGAACCATGAGAACCATTCAAATGCAAAATCTGCATTCGAGCGAATCGGCCCACGGGTTGACAGCCAAACACCCTGGATTAACCCCTAGTCGACCCAGCGGGCTTGGGTCGACCTCAAAAATCGGCCGGTTCGGTTATTCCCCTCTCCCAATTCGTTGTTTTGAACATTTTTGCATATTTATTTATTAAATTTTCAATTATATATATATATATATATATATATATCAATATATATATATATTTCTCTGCGCAACCCATTTCACTAAATTAAGTATACTTTTATTTGTGAATTTTTATGTTCAAATTACGAGGTGTTACATTAAATATATATATATTTCTCTGCGCAACCCATTTCACTTAATTAAGTATACTTTAATTTGTGAATTTTTATGTTCAAATTACGGGGTGTTACACATTAATGACTTGACAGTGTACATCCACTGAGAGAGACTTTCTTACCACGATAAGAAAAGCACAAGAGATTGGTACGATGATCACCAAACACTTTAGAATGAAGATCTGAAGATTAGAATTAGTTTAAGATAAAGAGAGAACAAGAGATTAGAAGCTCATGCATGGATACTAGCACCACTTTATGCACCAATATTATTTAGGTCCAACGAATAAGTTTTATCACGTACAGTATGAAATTAGTTGATTATATGAGGTTGTTTATGTAGAAAGAAATTACCAGTATCGGTTCAAAATTTATTGAGAATGCCTTCACGACATTGTCACTCACTCAAGAAAAGTTGTTGATTATTTTGTATGTTTTTAAATTGGAAAATGTAAAAATCATGCAATGTATTGTTACAACCGGTTTAACATACAATTTTTATTTTTGTTTGTGTGCCATTATTAATACATCAGACAATCTATGAGAACAAATAACAAACTGATATTTGTACATATAATTTGCATGACCTTTTCCAATGTGGGACAAATTCCAACTTTATGATATGCCTCTTTCATGTAACATTGGATTGGGGTCACCTAAGCATATCATTTTGACCACTTGTCCGATTTTCGTTTAACACGAGCTAGGGCAATCAAATTTATATAAAAGAAAATATTATTTGATCCGCATACGCTTGAAATGAACTTAACAAAAGTGAATCACAAACGCAACATATTGTTAATTTTTTTTGAAGTATTCAACTAAAGAGTTCATCAGTTATGATTCTATTTTCTTTAATTTTTTGTGTGCAGTCTCTCTAGCATTTGCACATGGATGGTACTTGGATGTATAACTTGAAACGTAACGAAAATGAATTTTTGCACAAAATGGAAGAGTTCATCAGTTGTGCATTGAATGATCAATTAAGAACAAAGGAAGATACTATTTGTTGTCCTTGTAGACGTTGCAACAATAGGAGGAGATTTTGTAACATAGAGCATGCTAAAGATCACATAATTCGCAATGGGTTTAAAGATAATTATGCACGGTGGATATGGCATGGTGAAAGCTTACTTAGCAGAACTCATTCTAGCGATCACGCGATTGATGAGAGCGATCAAGGAGATAACGTGAATAATGAGGTGAACGATGAAAATGATTGTGTTGATGAGATGTTTCAGGACGTTGAAGAACATTTGATGAAAGATCCAGAAATTTTTGAAAGAATATTAATGGATGCTGAAAAGCCATTATTTCCTAGTTGTGTGAAGTTCACGATATTATCTGCTGTGCTCAAGCTTTTCAATTTAAAAGCAAAACACGGGTGGAGTGATAAGAGTTCTACATCACTGTTGGAACTTTTGAAAGACATGCTTCCTGAAGATAATGGGCTTCCTAGTTCTAACTACGAAGCAAAGAAAATTTTATGTCCAATTGGTATAGGATACAAAAGGATACATGCATGTCCAAATGACTGTATATTGTATCGAAATGAATATGAGAGCATGCATGAGTGTCCCAAATGTGGATTATCCCGTTATAAGCCACGAGGGAATGTTCATAACGAATTAAATAAAAAAAGGGTGTCTGGCAAAGGTATTATGGTATATGCCAATTATACCAAGGTTTAAACGTTTATTTGCTAACAAAGAAAACGCATAAAAACTTGAGATGGCATGCAGATGTGAGGAAAGATGATGGGTTATTACGGCATCCGGCTGATTCTCCACAATGGAGAAATATTGATATAATGTATCCTAGATTTGGTGAAGAAGTTAGGAATCTCAGACTTGGTCTTTGCATAGATGGCATAAACCCATTTGGAAATCTTAGTAGTCAACATACTTGGCCGGTTCTTTTGGTGATTTACAATCTTCCACCTCACTTAACTATGAAGCACAAATACATCATGTTATCTCTTTTAATCTCAGGACAACGATGTAACAACCCGAATTTTTATAATATGTTAAAACAAGAAATCAGGGAAGAATTAAATTATAAGTTAAGAATCAATGGGAACGAGTTACGCCATTGCGTTCGTCTCGAAATTCTGCTTGAAAACGAAACCAAAATTTCGTAAATCGGAGTCCGTATAACCAAGTTATGGCCCATAGAAGATTTCAGAAAATTCAAAATTCAGCCCCAAACAGATTGGGCTGGAAAATTTCCCGCCCAGCCCCAGGTCGACTGGGGGGTCGACTGGGGAGTCGACCTGCCCCAGCCCCAGGTCGACTGGGCAGTCGACCTGGGTGTCGACCTGGGGGTCGACCTGGGGGTCGACTTCCCTGGTCGGCCATGTTGGCCTAGTGCACCTGTTTGCTCCTTTGGGTCTGTTCAGTTGGCCTATGACGGGATTTGATGGTTCAGACTAAACTAGGGTTAATCCTATGGCCTAAACTTGTCTCTACTCCTACAAAAACACCCTAAGGCCTAGCCTAAACCACCACAAATCAACCTAAAAACTAAGTGCTGCCAAAATGCTCCCTAATCATGGCCTCCATCTTCATCTTGAGAGCTTGAGAGTTCTAAACTAGATCTAAGGAAAAAAGGAGCAATCTTTCTCCATCAAATCAAAGGAGCTACTTATTTCTCAAGGCTTCTAGTGTTTCTACATCATTCCTAGAGCTTCTAGAACGTCTCTATCTTGTTCTATTTTGTTCTAGTTCTCATAGCCACGATTTGTAAGCCCCACTCTACTCTTAGATTTAAACTATGAAATTAATATGAACATGTAGCAAGTTGAAATGGGATTTTTGTGTAATATTTGTCTTGGGTCTATCATTGTATGCATAGATCCATTCATGACTCTTTTGATCTATGATTGTGGAACTATCATGAACCCAGTACCGTTCATCTTGATTTTTGGGTAGAAAGCTATGAGCTTTATTTGGGGATTATGCATAATGCAACATAGAACCCCTCATAACCTTGATGTTAACTTGCCTATGATGTTGAACTACATGCTAGTCACAAGTTTATCACTCTATGTCAACTATTACCATGTTATCACCCTATTTGCTAAGTTTTGATGTCATACATGTTTTGAGGCCAATAATCCTATATGCTAGTTGTGATGAACACCTTTGCCTCAAATATCATCATGTTTAACTTATGACCAACTTTACCACCTTATGCCCATCTTTGTCATATTGTTATGTTCCCCTTCTTGATCTATTTGTATTGATGTGGATTTACGTGCGATGGGAATACGTTATGGGTAGTTAGGCGAACTTGAAATGACATGAAAAACATGACTTGAAATGTGACATGAAAATTGATTATGCTTGAAAACTTGAATGCGGTCATGACATGTAGAAAACCATAAAGTGGCCAACTCGAGGTTGGGTTGAGTTTGTAGCATAAATCTGCCCGGAACCGCCCGGCAAATCCAGTGGCTACAAACAATAGGACCCAATGTGAGTAGTTGGTCATATTGCGCTTGAAACCCAAGGTTAGACTAGGTTGTGGTGTAAAGCTGCCCAGACCCGCCCGGCACATCCAGTAACCACAACAAAGTCTAATGTGAGAGGTTGGGCGCATTAAGTTAATTAATGCCACATGATAGGGTTAAGTCATGAACCACTTGGATACACTTAACCAACTTGACACATGATTGGATAGGGTTAACCACACTTAACCCGTTAAAAACCCTAGTTACGTGGTCCTTTTCAGCAGTAACCCTCTTAGATGTATCACGATACCCTAGGGACTAGGCTAGGGTGGGGCACGATTACTGGGCTGATTGTAAGCGACCAGAAAGATGGCTGAGTAGGTGCGCCAGTGTAGGTTCAGGCGGGCTATGGTCGTGCACATAGTCCGGAGTTGAAAAAAAAACAGACACGGGCACCAGTAGGTTTAGACAGTGCGTGCTTGATTTGTGTCAGTGGTTGGCACCTTAGGGCTTGATACACCCTAGGGTGGACCTAACACAGTTGACTACATTCCGTGATTGGGCCGTATGACACCGACACTCGACGAGTTAGGCTTATAGGGAGCCGATCGACTAGATCGTATAGTTGGACCTTGACTTGGGTCATCTCATGATATTGGGCCAAGGGATCATTTCTTGTTTATACTTGACATGGGTTAGAATACTAGTACTATTGGTGCAAAACTAAACCTTGTATATGCGATGCCACACTTGATCTACCTTGTTATCTATTTATCATGCCAGTTAGTTACCATCTTTATGTTTCATCTCAGTTTCTCATGTCTAGTTAACATCATTTGTTTTTATACTAATAGTAGGTAGGACTTACCAGTCTTTATGACCGATCCTTTTTCTTTCGCCTCTTTTCCTCCGTTTCCCCCTCCCCCCCCCCCCCCAGGTTCTCAGGGAGGGAACACTATTGCTTAGCTTGGACATTTGGCTTGCTTTCTTGACAGCTCATGTACGGTTTGGACTTGAGCTTGCTATGGCTTCACCACATCTATTTGGGGATAGTTTACTTTATGTTATTTTCAGTTTATGTTTCTAGACTTGTGGTAGTTGGAAAATGATGACTAAGTATTTTGATGTAAGTTGATTTTGGTTTTGGAATGGTTAACCATGGTTTATAAATTTCTACCGCTGCTTTATTTATTTATCTATATTCTGTCTTGTGATATCTCTGTGCATGTTTACCTAGACAACACCCCTCCAAAGCTAGTGCATTCTCTTGTGAGTGACCCTGGCGGAGGTGGGGTGTTACACACGACAACCAGGAAATGAAATCGATGTTTATCTAGCTCCTCTTGTCGATGATCTAAAACTTATATGGGATAAAGGCGTACGTGTGTTTGATGCATATACCAGAACTGATTTCACATTACGCGCCATGATTTTTTGTACCATAAATGATTTTCCTGTGTATGGTAATTTGTCTGGCTATAGTACAAAAGGTGCCAAAGCATGCCCAATTTGTCAAGACGATATGGTTGTTGAGCGCTTGCATTTTTGTAAGAAAAATGTATATATGCATCACCGTAGATTTCTCCCTATCAATCATCGTTATCATAAGAAGAAGAAGCCTTTCAATGGGGAGATAGAGAGTGGAGTTGCTCGTTTGCCATTAACAGGAAATGCAGTTTATGAACAGGTAAAGAATATTGAAAATGCATTTGGTAAAACTTTTCCTCTTATAGAAGGCTCGTGGAAGAAGAAATCTTTATTTTGGGAACTTCCATATTGGAGACACTTACAGATTAGGCATTGTCTAGATGTAATGCATATTGAAAAAAATGTCCGTGACAGTATCATTGGAACACTCTTGAATATACCTGGAAAGACAAAGGACAGTCAGAAAGCTAGACAAGATATGCTACGAATGGGTATTCGGAAAGATTTAGCACCGGTGAAGAAGGGCAAGCGTACATATTTGCCTCCTGCGTGTTACACATTGTCCAAAAAAGAAAAAATTAGTTTATGTGAGTGTCTTCGTGGTGTCAAGGTTCCGACAGGTTATTCTTCAAACATTAGCCGTCGTGTATCGATGAAGGATTTGAAATTGAACGGCATGAAGTCTCATGATTATCATGTGTTGATGCAACATTTGTTACCTGTTGCAATTCGAGGTATATTGCCTAAACATGTTAGGCATGTTATTACAAAGCTTTGCATCTTTTTTAATGTAATTTGTTGCAAGGTGATTGATCCTGCTATGTTAGATGATCAGCAAGCTGAAATTATCGTTACCTTATGCCAATTTGAGATGTATTTCCCCCCTTCATTTTTTGATATTATGGTGCATTTGGTTGTTCATCTGGTAAGAGAAATCAAAATTTGTGGACCTGTGTTTATGAGATACATGTATCCGTTTGAAATGCATATGGGAACTTTAAAAAGGAAAACGAAAAATAAATATAGACCCGAAGCTAGTATCGTAGAAGGTACTGTAGCCGAGGAGGTTATTGAATTTGTTACTCAATATTTACCGCGTATTGAACCTATTGGACTTTGCAAGTCTCGGCATGAAGGATGACTTGATGGTCAAGGCACAATTGGGTTTAAATCGACCTCAATTGGTGATGAAATGATGCATAAAGCAGAGCTACTAGTTTTGCAACATCTTAGTCAGGTCAATCCGTACTTGGAGGAGCACATGGCAATTCTAAAGTCTAAGAACTCTTCAAAGAATGAAAGGTGGTTGACAATTGAACATAACCACTCCTTCGTCAAATGGTTTAAAACCAAGGTAATGGAACAACTCTCTCAAACAAATCATAATATACCTAATACAATAAAATGGTTGGCATATAGGCCTCGACTTCAAGTAAAATCTTATGAAGGATATGGTATTAATGGATTTATCTTTTATACTAAGCGCCAAGATGAGAAGAGTAAAATGCGAAATAGCGGAGTTAGTGTTGTAGCATCTTCAAGAGAGTTTGCTAGTGCTAAAGATAATAGGCCTATAAAGGCGACATTGGCATATTATGGGATAATTGAGGATATTTGGGAACTTGAGTATAAAGAATTTGTTATCCCTCTATTTCTATGTAAACGGGCGGACAACCATCGTTGTACGAATGGATGAACATGGATTCACACTCGTTAACTTTGGTGCAGTGAGTCGTGATAATGATCCACTCATCTTGGCGAATCAAGCAAAACAAGTTTTTTATGTGACCGACCCAGCTGATCATAAGTGGTCTGTTGTTCTTCCCGGTAAAAGACGTATTGTTGGGATTGGTGATGTGCTAGATGAAGAAGAGTATAATCAATTTGATGAGAACCCACCTTTTTCCATCGGTGTAAGTCTACAAGAAGAAGAAGCTGAATTAAATGCAAATTATGCACGTTCTGATCATGAAGACGAGGTTTGGATAGTGGAGTAATTTGGTGTATGAGATCTAATATGAAGGCTGAGACAATAAGATAGTTTTTAAATTTTGGTAAAGGGCAATTTTGGTATTTTACGATCGGATCAAAAATATGTGTTTTTAAAATTTTTATTAATAAAGATGGATGGATCTAGTGTTTGCAATTTTTTTGTCTTTTAATAACTAATTGTGATTGTTCACATGTGCCGTTAAGACATAAGAGAAACCAATGTTCTAATAATAACGATGTGAATATGATAGATTGTTCACATCTTATTCACTGCCACAGCCAGAGAATTTGTACAAATAAGTTGTTCATGAACCATACAGAGTCTTAAAAACACAAGACCTATCTATGATATATTATATTTTAGGTTTCCATGGAAGACTAAGTATAAAACCAGCACTTACATCGTATAAAACGTTGCTTATTTGATGCGAGATGAACTCATTTCTGCAGGAGCCAAGCCAAACTAAGGAAGAAAAATTATAACGATCAAAATGTAACTTGTTATACAAAATGATCTAACAATAGTTCTTTTATACCTAAGTTTAGCTAGAGGATTTCAAACAGCTGTTATGCTCATTTGATCTATTTTTTTATGGAAAAAACCTGACAAAGGATCCAAAGTTTGAACAGAACCGAATCAACCACCATGAACCTAACATAACAATAGGTTTACCATTTTTGGTTTTTATATGTTCATCAATCTAGAAAATGAACGATGCATGTAAATTGTGAAAAGTAATCAATTTTAAAGACAAATTTACCATATAAAATTCAGTGGTTGAACCTTTAAGTCTGCTTGTGTTTAATTTTATGTTTGCATGGCGATGCCACAAGAAAAGAAGGAAAAATGAAATAAAAGTAGATTATTCACATCTATATTGTTAGAATATTGAATAATATAGCATAAAAATAGATATAATTTTTTTGCTTGTTGTTTCAAAGTACAAAATATAAACACTTGAAAAAAACAAAGTTAAATAACTCGTGTACAAGAGTCAGTAGTCAATGTTTTCAGAATAGTCAACTTTTACAACCAAACATTTTAGAACAATCAAAGTTTTTAAAACAACAGTCGATAACCAAGTATTTTAGAACAATGTTAGAACAATAGTCGAGATAGTGAATAGAGATCAAAATGGATACCATTATGGTCTATACTGTTAGTGAATAGAGAACAAGCCATACTATATTATATACAACCAAACATGCCAAATTATAGAATATTTTTCTATCATACACCTACATACATTGAGGCAGTATTTCAAAATAGAGATCAAAATGGATACCATTATGGTCTATACTATTTGTTATAAAAAACTAAAATATTGAAATGAAATAATTTTATTATGAAATTGGGGAAATATCAAAATCTTGCATCATTTACATTATTAATCAGTCAAGGTTGTTAAGCATATGCTGAAAAAACTTCAGCAAATATGAAATTAATCCTATCTATCTGCATGTTTATATTGAACTAAATTAATCCTATCTATCTGCAATATTAACCAGTCAAGGTGGTTAAACTTCTAGATGCCATATCGATTGTTCTGGTGTGCTGGTTTTGTTTATTATATGATAATGGTATAACTACCTTTCCACACTTATTGCTATCACTTTCTCTTATGTGTCAGTTAGTGTTGTAATGCAGATTGTAGGCGCATTCCCGTACGTATATTAGAGAGCACTAGAGACCCAATGACTTGTTCATTTATTATCATTCACAAATACTAGGTTTTAAACTATGCAATCAATGCATGTTTTTGTTAACAGACTGTGTATTTTGTGTGTTGTCATTATTCATTTTTTTCTTTTCTTCTTTATTTTATTTTATTAAACACTATTATTATTATTATTTGCATATAAAAGTAACATCTGATTTGTTTGCTCGTCGTGCAGGTCAATACCGAGAGGGCTATACGACATCCAATACTAGAAAGATTATCCATAGTGGTTGTAATAAATAAGGTAACACTGATTCTTTCTGTGCAATGGTTAACTCAAGTTTTGTACAGGGAAAAAAGCATAAATGCTCTATCCTTCAACCATACTGTCAAAGTATGGTAGATTACTTACTGTAAATATTGCAGTAAACAAGTTTGACATAAGAATGCTAAACTAATGTGATGCATCCACACTAGGGGTTGAATTCACATGTATTTGATTCATGAAGATAATGACAGTAGGATAAGATTGCTTAAACTTACATTTTAATATGCAAATTAAGTGATTTTTATTTAATAATTGATACAGGAATAATGGAATTGGAGCATGAACATAATGAGGAGCATGAACATAATGAGGAGCAGGGCTCTTCTTCGCAGCCATCTAAGAAGAAGCGTAGAGGTCCAACTACTGGAAAGAAATATAAAACACGCGAGCCAAAATTCCTTGAGTGGTCTGATAATGGCAAACCCATCGGAAAGTGGGCTAATTGTTTTAAGACATATATAGGCGATATTGTTAGAACGAAAATTGATATCACTATTGATAGCTAGGATGGCGTTAGCAATGGGCTTAAGGAAATTATCTAGGAAGATGTGCAGGTATTATTTATTTGCTGATCGATTTTTTTCATTGTAATTTCATATTTTAAATGTTTAACATTTTTTTTTTACCTTAGATTGAGTTTCAGCTCGATAACAAAGTGAAAGGCATTGTGTTAAGAACTGTTAGAGAAAGATGGAAGGACTTCAAAACAAGATTAGTTAGTGGTTGGATTACGAAGAAAAGAAAGCTTCCAACCGACCGTGGAGAGCCCTACGAATATTATGATGCTATCACACAAGCACAGTGGGAAACATTCAAAAAGAATCATGAAACCGAGGAATTTAAAGTATATTTCTTTTTTATTGTCTGTTTGCATAAATATTGAACAATGAACTAAATTATATATTTATTCAAAATCTAAAATAAGAAAAAAGCGAAAAGGCTAGGAAGTGTCAGGCATGCAATGTGCATCCTCACTATTTAGGGCAAGCTGGATATGCTAGGAAGAAGGCTAATTGGATAGTCGAAGCCACCATTCCTCAGCCACATTACCAAGTGGACTTGTTTTGGATCGAAGCGTTGATTGGATTATGGCAAGATCGAAGAAAGGAATTGATGGAAATTATGAAATCCCTAATGAGAAAACAAAGTTAGTTGCAGAAAAAGCGGTATGACTTGTTTTCAATTAAATGTATCACTTTATTAGTTATGAGTACTTCTGTTTTTGAGCATCTTGTGAACACCTACTCTTGCTACCGTCGACTAGTTTACAATTAAATAACTTTTAAAATTTATTTTGTGTCTCAACAATTTTTTATATGTCTAATTCTGGTTTATATTTTTTACCGATTTGATACAATGCAAAATCTGGTTATGTCTTTTGTTAGAGTTATGTCTAATTTTAGTTTTTAAGCCCAGCATAAGGCGAAGCAAACTACTTTATATTATTGACAGTAACCGATGTCGTTAAATTTTAATTGAGCTTCATTTTTTGTTGGTTTTCCATTTTATTCTGATTTTCCAATGATTTAGTTAATTTAATTTTATATAATCTTTTTTTCTTTGGGTTATTTCCGAAAATCAGGTTACAAATATGGTTTCTGAATCTGATTAACTTATTAAAATGTTCTTTTGTTCACACACACACACTTCATTTTAACACGACTTATCTGAAAAAAGACATGGTATATTATGAAATAATTGCATGCATAATTATATTAAGACATGGTATGTTGATAACCTGTCACCATGTTGTGTGTGATAACAGTAGCAACCGTAATTTAAAATAATAGGTTGTGTGGTATATTATGCAATAATTGTATGCATAGTTGTATAAAGACATATTATAAAAGGGTGTAGCAGTTTCGTTTGGTAGCAGATCTAATTTTTACCTTCATCAGCAAGCTATGGTTCTTCTCTTCCATCGGTAGACTCATTTCCGTGCTTCGCATATAGTTTATATTTTCAGTATTTTCAAATTTTCTGCAGTCTAAGCACAAAAGGGTGTAGATTCTTTACAGTTAAAATACAAGAAGTTTATGAACAAGTGCATTGCGGCCAAAAAAGAAGATATAAACAGTTGTATTTTGTAATAAAATAAAGTTAAACATGGTGAAAAGATATGGAAATGAAGAATAATTCTTCCTTTTTGTTGAATATGAACTTATCGTACGTAAGCTTTGTCATATCAACTTATTGCTTCATGGTTTCTGCTTATGACAATCTTGGTCGTGCCTTTGGTGGCTTCGTTTTTTAATCTACGATTACTCTACTTTTCAACCTATTATGACTCTTATTGTATTTATCCCGTGATATCTTTTATCACTACATGATAGTTCTCTCTAGTACTCAGTTTTGGAATAGCCATTTCAGTCAATATGATGCTTCTACATGGCCGTAAACTTACAACAACTTCTCCACTATTATTTACAATGGCTCATTCACGTTAAACTTGCGACAATTACGTTGTATTCAACCTGCAATAGCTCCTTCACTATTGACTTATGATAACTGCTTCATATTCAACATATGACAATTATGTTTTCCTAGTCAATTTGTAGTAGCTTCGTGTTTCATTTTACAACAATTTTCACCTTATAATTAATTTTCAAAAAAAAAGAAACGTTATGGTTAGGAAAATACCTGAATGAAGAAGGATTTGATTATGCGACTATGTGTCCTGACAGGTTGATGATATTATTTATGTTACTCAAATGCAAGTGCTTCAGTAGTCAATGCAAATGATGGTTAGACTTTGGCATTTTCTAATTAGCAATTGATTCAACCAATCCTCATGAGATATTGGTCAATCGAATAGTTTCAACCAATCCTCGGTATAAAGCTAGTCTCAAATGCAAGGCATCAGTTATATGTTTACCGGATGCTAAGATTTTTATGCTTGAATATAACTGTGCTTATGGTTGTATTAATGCCTAGCTAGAACCGCATTGTCTCCTACTCCTTTAAAAACAACCTTGTACGTTGAATTTCATAATCAGGTGGCATATCCGGCTCTGGAATAGGTGCTTCTGGATATGATTTACTTTTTTGGTAATTTGAATTTTAATACACTTGTTGTTGTTTACAGAATGATTTGAGACAAAAAGCAATCGAAGGGGAATGGACTCCGAATAGACACGATGATGTCTTAAGTCGTGCACTTGGAAAAAAAGAACATCCAGGCCGTGTTAGAGGAATTGGTGGGACAGTCGGTATCAAAGACGTATTTGGAGAGGGAGAGAAAACGAAAGGTCCAAGAGGTGTAATATCCGTAGATCAGCTATATCTTATTACCCAAGATTTAGAGGCTAAAATGAGACAAGAAATGGAGGTTAAAGTGAGCCAAATGGAGGGTATGATGCATTCAATGGTTGAGCAGCAGGTTGCAAGCATTTTGAACAAGGTTGGTATCCAAATGCCTATTGCAATGGGGGTCAACAACATATCATCGGATGGTCATCGCAGTAGCCATCAATCAATACACCCGACAAAAGTACAAGTTGCAAACAAAAGTCAAGTGACAGAACCCTTTGCAGAGTTACTGGTAAACAATTCAAAAGTTGATTTTAATTTACGTGTATGATTTTATGCATTCGGCAAGTATAAGTGAAAATTGTGCTTTTATTTTAGAAACCAATTAAATGTCGTCTAGCCATGAATTTGGATTCCAATATTATCGTTGTGGGCAGTGGCATTGTACATCCTACTTCAAACACTGGAGGCCAATGTCACAATCAACAAATCTTGGCTAATCATGTAAAGGTTGGATTGATGCAGTGGAGTCTAGTCATGAGGGAACCCCACTTCCAGTTCCAACTAAATATTTCAGCACGATAGGTGAAGCGATTGGTAGTTTTGTTCAATGGCCTAAAAATCTCGTGCTTCTAAGAGATGATACGGTAAATATAAATTTTTTGTTTAGTTAAGTATAGTGAAATAACATTGTTTGATATTACTGTTTATATTTGAATTAATTTGAGTTTTACATTGGAGTCTTCCAATTTATTACATCGATATTGTAGATATCAAATAATTGAGATATTGATATTTTGTTAACATCAAGCACCTTAAACACTTTTGAAGAGCATGATCGGAAGTAATAATGACAAGGTCATTAATGCAATAACAAAGGGGTCTACAAAGCGCAATACACTAGTGGATGAAGGAATCCTCAAAACTTTAACGAAAGAGTGCCGGTATTTTCATGACTTGGTAGTTCAAGGGCCATCAGATGATAACATCATTAATACAATTCAAGTGAATAAAGATTTATTTAAGTGCGACGAGGACTATGAAATCAAGATAAAAAACAATGACATTGTCCAATTTCTTAGTATGGCGTGGTTGAATGCATCATGGTTACAGATTTACATCATGTAAGCATTTCACTCCTATTATACGTATGCTTGAAAATATAGTATATCATATAGTATTATACCTAATTTTGTTCAAAAATAATCTTTATGTACCCTTATAAATTTACGAACTTGGTATGAGATGACAATGTAGGTGGTTAAATCATACATTCAATGACCTCAAAGTGGAGACCAGCGGGTTTATGTGTCCTCACAAGCTTTCCCAAGTACGGAAATCTCCAGATGCGACTAATTCATATATACTCAAAACCTGGCGCGAGTCGCAATCAAAAAGATTACTCTTAGCCCCGCACTACGAGGAGTATACACTGTAAACTTTTGTTAACTACCTTATTAAATTTGCTACTAAATTTAACCTTATACAAATTTTATACTATAGGAAACATTGTCTACTTCTTGTTTTCCATCTACAAAAGAGCGAGGTTTATGTTTTTGATTCTCGAGCCGAAAGCAAGCGTAATCTGAAAATTAAGGCGCAAGTGAACATGTAAGTTGTAGAATATCAATCTTAGTTTTATAAAATAACTCATTCTAATACGACAGTTTATGATTTTGTGGTTATACAAATTGTTTTAACATTTTCTTGCATGTGTAGGGCGTTTAAACTTTACAAAGCATATGGCTGCAAGTCTCTAGGAGCCACGTTGAATTGGAAAAATGTTACGGTGATTGATTTTCTACTACAAACAATTGTATTTCATTTGATATATAAATTCATTTTGAACTGACAATTAATTTTTCTTTTAATATTGTTAGTGTCCTAAACAATCTACATCATCAAATTGTGTATATTATGTGATGAGGTATATGTATGAGATAATAAAAAATCACCATCACAGCATTGACTTACAAAAGGTGCCACTTTAGTTTTTTTTTTCTTTTTCCTTCAATATTAATGTTAGTTAATTATATATGATTCAATTTTCAAAACAATCTCTTAATTGTAGGATTTTGTACGAGGTCATTCTTATAGCCAAGAAGAGATGAATGAAATTCAGGATCATTTATCTACTTATATCGTGCAAAGCTGGATTTAGTTGTCCTTTTATTTGTTGGTGGCATCGGACAAGGTAATTTATGTAAAACCTACTTGAACTACACATTGCTTCACAGTATGACTAGTGTTATTTATTTTTATTTTTATGGGGATAAAGCCAATATGCTACATCACTCAGTATGAGAGACTACCCATCTGCAATGCACGCTTGGTTTTAATATTGACATGCGAAGCACACTCAATATGACACAGGGACTGTTAAACTAGACTGCTAGTTTCAATCCTAATGAACTGATCCGAGAATCGGAACCCGAATCATAGTGAGGCTTCTGATGTGTGTGTGTGTGCAGGCAACGATCGGCTATACCTTAGCTGCTACACCTTAAATTCCTTGATTTCACACATTGGTTTCAATTTAATTGGTACACAAACCGAGTAGCCATAATTGCTGCTAAAGTTAGCAGCAATTTTGGTTGAAAGTTACACAAATCGAGTAGCCATAATTGGTTTCAATTTAATTATGAACTTATTGTTCCAATTTAATCAATTTAAAGTTAGACGCGATACAAGCAGTAGGAGTAGCCAAACCGAGAAGCCTGTGATCTACAGAGGCTTTGAAGTATCAAATATCTTATTAGACGTGATACAATTTCATATTCTCTACTTAGTTAATTTATTTACGTTCTCATTGCTTTATCCCTGGGCGAACACAAGTTGGTAATGTGACTTCACATTGAAATTTTCAGTAAATGAATGCATCATTAACAATCTAAAATCTATATCATTTTGATTAATTAACATATCTTAGTATTCTTTTTTTGTTCTGAACAAATCAAATGTTAGTTACAAAGGAAATATAATATAATATAACCATTTTGGTTAATTTATTTATGATGTGCCTGTGACCTTTTATCATGATTATTGAATGAGACCGGATAGTGAATTTATGGTCATTGTTAAAGGGATTCCACTTTTGAACATGAAGGACTTTGTGGCTGAGAATTTGGATGTTTTTTGGGTATGGGATCACCATACACAATGTAAATTTATTTTTACTGTTTCGATGGGGTCTGACCTAATTATTTTCCTCTCGTGTCTAGGGGTGAGCATTATTTAGTTAAACCAAATAAACCAACCATACAAAATAATTTTGGTCGGTTTGTTTTGGTTTTCAAACTAGATTGGATTATAATTGGCTGTGTAAAAAAATCGTTTCGTTTGCTTATCGGTTTAACCGAATTTTTATTGTATTTTCAAGTTCATCGATGTTTCAATAAAAATTTCGGATCAGTTTAGTGATAAAACTATAATTTATTTATCACTTTTGTGTCAAATTACTATTAGAAAGCATGAGGATGATGAATAATAATACTTTAATAGTGTATGTATATTTTATTTCAAATTGCAATGGATATTTCAAACATAAAGCGTAAAACATTTTTAGTTCGGTTAAATCGAATAACCGACCAAACTTAATTAGGTTGGTTTGGCTTTCGTTTTATTGGTTTTAGTTTGGTTTAACAACTTTCATCATTGCATAAACCAAACCAACCAAACTTTTCTCCCTGCTCATATCCAAATGTGGAGTCATTAATTTAACAATGACCATCTTCCATAATAACACATAAGAATATACACAATTTGAATCATTGTATTCGCTGATGCATTTTTTCTAGGTTGTAAAAGTTTTCATAATGTAATTCTTCCATGATATTTAAGCTATTCGAACACGATAGGTAAATAGCATATGGTTGAAACTTTTCACTTTATCCATCGCTAGTGTAATGGCACACATGATGTAAGGCATGTGTATACATCATCTTCATCATTATATAATTTCGTTTATGGTAGTTATAAGCGGCATTTGTCCAGTCCCTTCTCTTTCCCTCGTTTTCCCTCACATTTACCTCTTTTAATTTTCTACTCTCTCCATCAAGCAAATATAAGAGAATACCTTGCCACGTATGGTAGAAGGGACAGCAGTGGAATTTCTGTGCAATCAATATTTTTTATCGATAGAGATGAAGGTAGTATGGAAAAATCGTTTTGACGGTGCAAGCTATGTGCTGACTGCATAGCAGAATCGTCCAGCAATGATACAAGTGGCAACAATCTCATTAATAAAAGAGTAAATTTCAAAATACTCCTAAACCATATTCATTCAATTTCTTCTACAAATTATCAGATATATGTAATTTTTATTAGGCAAAAATGAATAAAATTCAGCTAAAAGCAACTTTACACATTTTTATGGCAACAATCACTAAATGTCAGTTGATAATTCAATTTATCAGTTGGCAATCAACAACAGTGCACTGGCAATTAGTGATTGGTTTACCATTATTTATCATACAAACTTTCAAGCATAATCTCTCAATAAAAAAGTGAGGCCAGACAGAGGGCAAATTGAATTTAAATCCGTAACCCCTTTTTTATACGAAAATTGTGCCGAAACGTTTATATAATAATAAGTAACATATTAACCACTTTACATAATCAAATTGAATTTAAACCTATGCTGAGTTAAGAATGGTGAAATCCACTAACCGCTCAAGCAATTAAGTTGACAGTTTTTTACCAAATTGCGTTGCATGTGTTGATATGGAACAGCCTGGTACTCTGCATTATGGGTTGATGGAGAACAGCCTGGTACAGTGCAATAATCATGCTGTTAAATACTCACATGCCATAGATGTAACTTTTTTATGTCTAGAACTGAATTAACCCCGGTTGTAACAAAATATGGTAGATGCTCACCACAACTCACATGTAACTGAAGTAACCCCAGCTTTGACGTGTAGAAAAATAAGTAGAAATGATAATATATTATATGAATGTAATAAAGTTGAATTAAAAGCCCTGTAAATTTCTTTCTGGACAAATAAGTACAGAGATAACCATAAGACAATGTTTTTGCTATTTAACTAGATAATTAGTACCAACAAATGGTAGGTTCAAACGGAAAAGTAAGCCCTTCACACCCAGTACCATTAATTCCCTTCATTCGTAGATATATTTCCTATATATGAACACTTTATTTATTGATAATAATGTCTACTACCATCTAATAATAAATTTTAGTCTGAAAAAGTTTCATAACTAGAAAATGATCCTAGACCACTTTCTACTAAAGCATTTCCTCAGAAGTAATTCTACAAGCGACGAAATCAAAAGGGAATAGTTCCTCAGAAGTAATTCTACAAGCGACGAAATCAAAAGGGGCCCTAATAGCTCATCAAATTTGGTTTCAGAAAATAGAAACCAGAAACAACACATCTCATATTTAATGTAGTTTACACAACCATTTAAATTGGGTACATGATTATGTAAAGAGTTTCTTACATGTTCACTGTTGACCTTATATTGAATTTAAGTCAGGGCTTTGGGGTAATTTAGAATCATTATTCAGAACAATGTATATACCCAGCCGGTTTATTTATATCGTACAATGAATTGGCCATCTCGTTATCAAGGAATCAAGCCTGCTACTTTGCATTATGCACAAGTTTTAGGTAGAAAAACACTTTTGACTCATACTAACATTTGTTGCAGGTTATTCAACCCCTATTGAACGGTTTTAGGACAGTTTTCAGTTTAGTTTATATTATTAGCTGTTGTGTATTATGAACAATTTTCAGTTTACAGCTTTTAATTATTGATTAAATGATCTCACTTGCTTTCTTGCAGGAGCCGATGGTGCCATAATTGCTGCTTGATCTCAATCCGCAGTTACTTCCAGTTAGCAGACAGTGCCATAATTTGAAATGTATGATTATATTTTAAGTTATTCAATGAACTATAGAGGTTTACACGATGTGTCTGTTTTGGTAGTATGTTGAATAACTGTTTTGCATTTAAACAATAACTGTTTTGCATTTAAACAATGAACTTATAGTAGCAGTGATTGCGTTATTTTTCCATTATGCAACTAGTCTGTTTTGTATTGTTGTCAATATTCAGCTACTTTCCCTGTCTGCCTTTTATAATATTAAATATATAGATATTGTCTGCCTCGTACAAGAAGCTGGCCATTATTATTATTTAAAAAAAAAAATCATATTTGCGTCCAATGTAGTATTAAACTAGACGCAGATGCATTAATGAGCAGAACCCAATTCCAGCACTTTGCGTCTTACGAAGTGGCGAGGTAGATGCTAATGAATTCTAATTTGCGTCTGACATATTATATAATGGATGCAAATATACCCATTTCACGTCTGTTGTACCGGTTAGGCAGATGTAAATACATTGGTATTTGCATCTAATACACATAATAACAGACGCAAATCTGTACAATTTGCGTCTGACCAATAACAGATGCAAAAAAAATTAGCATTTGCGTCCATCTCATTTGCATCCATACTGGGTCAGATGCAAATAATGTGAAATATTGGATGCAAATACCCTATTTTGTGCTAGTGGGTGGCGGAGTCGGAGGCGGTGACAGAGTAGGAGGGGGTGACAGAGTTGGAGGGGATGACGGAGTTGGAGGGGGTGACGGAGTAGGAGAGGATGACGGGCTTGGAGGTAGTGATGACGGGCTTGGAGGTAGTGATGACAATATTTCGTATTATGACCCTTCTGATAGCGGGGACGAGATGTCTTTGGAAGGTGAGGATGATGCCGCAGATTTATCATGATGTATATTTATGTATGTCACGGTGTATATATATGTATGGCTCAATGTATGTATGTGTATGTCTCGATGTTTGTGATTGTATGTTATTTTATTATGTGTTTTGTGATATGTTTCGTTTCATATGTTCTGTGTATTGTTTGCTCGTGTCATATGTTCTGTGTAATGTTTGCTCGTTTCATATGTTCTGTGTCGTTCCATATGTTCTTCGGTAAGTGCCAACACTGGTACTTCGGCAAGTGCCAAGTTTGGCACCTTGCCAAGTGCCAACACTGGTACTTCAATATGCAGGTAAGTGCCAACACTAGCATCTTGCCAACTGCCAACACTAGTACTTCGGCAAGTGCCAAACCTGGTACTTCGCAAGTGCCAAGTTTGGCACCTTGACAAGTACCAACACTGGTTCTTCGGCAAGTGCCAAACCGGGTACTTCGCAAGTGCCTAGTTTGGCACCTTGCCAAGTGCCGACACTGGTACTTCGGCAAGTGCCAAACCTGGTACTTCGCAAGTGCCAAGTTTGGCACCTTGCTAAGTGCCAACATTGGTACTTCGGCAAATGCCAAACCTGGTACTTCGCAAGTGCCAAGTTTGGCACCTGGCCAAGTGCCAACACTAGTACTTCGGCAAGTGCCAAACCTGGTACTTCGCAAGTACCAAGTTTGGCACCTTGCCAAGTGCCAACACTGGTACTTCGGTAAGTGCCAAACCTGGTACTTCGTAAGTGCCTAGTTTGGCACCTTGCCAAGTGCCGACACTGGTAGTTCGGCAAGTGCCAAACCTGGTACTTTGCAAGTGCCAAGTTTGACACCTTGCCATGTGCCAACACTGGTACTTCGGCAAGTGCCAAACCTGGTACTTCGCAAGTGCCTAGTTTGGCACCTTGCCAAGTGCCAACACTGGTACTTCGGCAAGTGCCAAACCTGGTACTTCGCAAGTGCCAAGTTTGGCACCTGGCTAAGTGCCAACACTGGTACTTCGGCAAGTGCCAAACCTGGTACTTCGCAAGTACCAAGTTTGGCACTTTGCCAAGTGCCAACACTGGTACTTCGGCAAGTGCCAACACTGGTACTTCGGCAAGTGCCAAACCTGGTACTTCGCAAGTACCAAGTTTGGCACCTTGCCAAGTGCCAACACTGGTACTTCGGCAAGTGCCAAATGTTCTAATGTTCAAATGTGAACGACCCTCCTTTTTAACTCCTTTTTACTCCGTCTTGTCGCTAAATGTTCAAATTATGTGCGGGTAAGTGGGCGACCCTCCTTTTTAACTCCTTCGTGTCCTTAAATGTTTAAATTATGAGCGTAAGTGGGCGATCCGCCTTTTTAAATACGACGTGTACGTACGTATAAATAATACGGGTTAGTGGACGACCTGCCTTTTTAACTCCTTTTTAACTACGACGTGTGCGTACGTATAAATAATACGTAAGTTAACTCCTTTCAATTGTGATTTAGCACGTATTCAAGTTGTAATTGTCGTTGTTGTAAGCTTGTAAGTTATGTAATGCAAAACATTTATGTATTGCAAAGTCCAACGGTCTAAACGTATGTGATGCAAAGAGCAATAAACCTCTTACTAATAAAGGACACTCTGTCCAATAAAGGGCACTCTGTCCAATAAAAGACACTATGACCAATAAAGACGCACTCTTACCAATAAAGGAGCACTCTTTCCAATAAAGAGAAGAACACTCTATCCAACATAAAGTAGCACTTGGTTCAATAAAGAGACACTCTTACCAGTAAAGGAGAAATCTGTCCAATAAAGAGGAACTCAAACCAATAAAGGAGCACCGTAAACGATAAAGGAACCCTCTTTCCAATAAAGGAGCACATCATCCAATAAAGGAGAACACTCCACCCAATAAAGCTACCCACTTACCAATACGAAATACCTTATATATAACAGTCACATTCCACTTCATATCTCAAATCAAAACTTGTTCAAAAAAATAAATGGATTCCAGCTTTACAAAATGCTTGCTGGCTTTTGCTAGCGGTTCAGAGGAAGATGAAATCCTTCAAGAGGAAGCAGAAGAAATACAAGAAATACGGGACCTATACCGTGAAGCGTATGGTTCATCGTCCACAACTAAAGGGGGATCGGTTCCTGGAAGGAGGTTTGTACACCGAAATCATGCTAAATACCGCAACTCTTTGATGCAAGATTACTTCGATGACGATTGCACTTATGGGCCTGATACGTTTCGCAGAAGATTCAGGATGCGGAGAAACCTATTTCTTCGGATATTGGCTGGTATTCAAGGTAACAATGATTACTTTAAGTACAAACAAAATGCATCGAAGACACAGGGGTTGTCCGGTGAACAAAAAATGGCGGCCGCTATGAGAATGTTAGCTTATGCCACTCCAGCCGATGCTTTAGATGATGCATACCGCATAGCAGAGAGCACGTCACTAGAAACACTTGAAACTTTCTGTCAAGCAGTTGTGGACGTCTATGGAGAAGAATACTTACGGTCACCGAACGAAGCAGATGTAGTGCGAATCAGAGAGATGCACAAAAGCAGGGGTTGGCCGGGAATGTTAGAAAGTCTGGACTGTATGCACTCGGAATGGAAGAACTGTCCTAAGGGATTACAAGGTGCGTACAATGACAAGGAAAGACGACCAACCTTCATTTTGGAAGCTGTGGCATCGTACGATCTATGGATATGGCACGCTTTCTTCAGAATATCCGGTTCTAATAACGACTTAAATGTTATAGAAAGATTAAATCTATTCAATGATCTTGCCCAAGGCCAGGTACCTCCTTTAACATTTACCATAGGCCAAAATACTTACAACCATGGCTATTACCTAGGTGATGGCATTTACCCGAAATGGAGCACCATTGTTAAAACATGTCCAAATCCTTTAACTCCTAAACAAGTCCTGTTCGCGGCGATGCAGGAGGAACAAAGGAAAGAGGTGGAACGTGCTTTCGGTGTTTTACAATCTAGATTTGCAATGATAAGTAATCCATGTCGGCTGTGGTCCAGGAGTAAGATGTCTACAATCATGTTTGCTTGCATCGTTCTTCACAACATGACTATAGAAGATGAAGGAGATATGGATGAAGAACAACGTCACTGCGATTACGAGGGTGCTTCGCTACCACCGCAAGTGTTCCGACAAAACCTACCACTAACACAAGAGGACTTCAACATTCATTTGACCCGTCAGGTTTTGTATAGAGATGCAGAACTCCATAACCGGCTGCAGAAGGATCTTATAAATCATTTATGGAACCACTACGGCGATACCTAGTTATGAAGAACCATTATCTATTTTCGTGTTTTATTTTGTGCTTGTCCAAACTTATCGATCATGTATGCAGTGATGATGTTGTCATTTTCTATTGTACCAACTCATTCTATTGTATTTTTAAGGGTTATTAATCATCTATTATTACGTTTCAAAGTTTATTTTATAAAAAAATTAAGGGTTTTGTTGTTGTATATATGACAAAATATGATAGGATTAATTGACATAAATAATCCAAAGTTTAACCGGTCCGCCCATATTAATCCCAAGTTTGCGTTATTTAAAAATAATCCTAAGTTTGGGGGGTCTCTTCCCATATTGATCCCATTTCTTCAATGACCTGTTATAGAAAGTTTCAAGTTTTAATCGTTTGCTAATTAATAACCTTTGTTAATTAATAGACTTTGTTAACTTGATAAACCCGTTTTAGTCGTTCAAGTCATTAAACTCCCCTTCTTAATCTTCTTCCTCCCCACTGTAAACCCGCGACCTGTAGCTATTCCAAACCCAACTCAGCCATGAATTTCAATCTTCACTTCCTCCTTCAATACTCCACTAAAATCCATGCCACCACCTCCATCGTTCTTCTCTCTGCAAGTCCTTCCTTCCCCACCCCATCACATACAACTCACACTCCCCAGACAAACCCTGACTTTTAGCATGATTTGTTGCCATACCATTATACTTAGGGGCGGGCATTTATCCGACCGAACCGACTTAACCGATTTAACCGACGTCGACCGAACCGCCTTAACCGATTTTTTCGGTTAACCGAACTTTTGGTTAACCGACCGACATTAACCGCTAAAAGTCGGTTCGGTTAACGGATAACACTTTCATTATCCGCGGTTCCGCACCATGTTTCAAACGAAACAGGTCGTATTCATATTTACCGTAACCAACCTGAACATTTCATGCCTAAAAAGGCTAAAGTGGAAAAGCATACGCTGCTTTAATTACCTTTTCCTCTCGTTCTGGAAATCACTAGATCCGCCTTCATTTCATGTATAGATAATTACAATTACTCAGCAGATCTAGTCTAACAATATCGAATTCAAATGTTAGTTTTTCTTTTGTTATTCATATGAGAGCATCTCGATTAGATCGATGATAGGTTTGGTGCCCGATTAAAACGCAATTGAGGATTTCCTATCGTTGCTTGTGATTTAAAATGTTGTCAGCTCTGGCAACAACTGTGCTGGCCATGAAGTTCGAAAATGGCTTTAGACCTAATAAGGAAATATTATATGTTGTATTATCATTTATCTGAGTGCTGGTTTGCTACTTTGCTTACAATGTTCATTTGCTGGCTCTGATGGATATATGTTACCCATTCACTTGTATACTCTAATATATGGATGGTGTTACTTTCTCTTGAAGTAAAATTGGATGATAATTATTATCACACAATTTTATTCTATTGTGTTATCACATTTACAAGTTTTGCTAGATTTCAGGTTTGTGTATATTACCATTTTGGCTAAAGTCAATCTCTTTGGAGTAGGAAGAAAATTGTGCATCAAGCCATCAACCTTGGATCTTGAAGTAAATGATGCTGGACTGAGCAAATTGTACATGTACAGTCATTGTAAGTTTGTAATAATGTTGTACTGAGTAATTGAGAATTGAAGTAAATGATGCTTGCGAATTGCAAAATTTTGTACTGGAACAATTGCTTGTAATGCATTAACGTATAATTTCAATTGTTGACATGGTATCATAGTCCTTGTGTTGCAGTTTTACTGGTTAACTGATGAATATAGGCGGTTAACCGATTAATGGTTAACCGTTCTTGTTAATTGGTTAACCGCTTAAATAGAGCGGTTAACCGCGGTTAATTTTTGGCGGTTCGGTCGGTTAACCAGAGCCATAATTAACCGAAGTTCGGTTAACCGAACCGCTGTTGTTTTGCGGTTAACCGAAAAAATTAACCGATTGAATCGGTTAACCGACCGTGCCCACCCCTAATTATACTCATGCCTATTCCTCAAAACTGGCGGACAATCGATCGTCACCTACAGGCAAACCATATCACCACACACATCTAACTCCCCTCTATTATTACTTCCACCGAAATCACCACCAAATACACAAACCACCACACCAACATACCTAATCAAAAAACTCGCCTCTAAAATACAACAGCGTTGAGCGCATGCGATGTGCTTCAACTGCGACGACCTGGGCATATCTGCCCCAAACCGCCGATCTGTACTCCTCCTACTTGATCATGTCGAAATTTCCAAGAAGCCAGTCCAAAGTACTGCAGAAACCGATCCTGACCAAAATCCCGAATTCCCTCTCCTAAACAGCCGAAATCGACACCTTCCTCCACTTAGTCATCGATTCTGCCAACCCCCGTGTGCTCCTCCTACCAATTCAAATCAAAAACCACCCGATTTCAGCCCTATTTGACATCGAAAGCACACATAACACAACTACTTACAGCCACGCCTTGCAAATTTTCTGGGAATAACCGTCTAGACGTCACTCTTCATGGAGACAGTTGGGAACGGTGAAAAAAATTCTTTTCTTCCCCTTTTTTATGTTCGGCTTGAACGCAGAGAGATGAAGAGATGAGGAGCTTAAACACGCGATTTTGCACCAAAATTTTTTGAAGCAAAGATGGGAGATTCATTCCTTTTGTTGGATTAGCGATAAAGATTCAGAATTTTTTGAAATTAGTTTTTGCAGCGAACGAAGATTGGGGAAGAAATGGTTTAACAGAAGAGATTAGGATTGATTTGGGAAAGTTACTGGCTATAACAGGTCATCGAAGAAATGGGATTAATATGAGAAGAGACCCCCCAAACTTGGGATTATTTTTAAATAACGCAAACTTGGGATTAATATGGGCGGACCGGTTAAATTTTGGATTATTTATGTCAATTAATCCAATATGATATTATAGATGAGAAAAAAATAAAATTGGCCACGAGCCGATTTTATCGGCTCCTGAAGTCGCACGCCGATAAAATTGGCTCGCGCCTTCACTAGCCGATAAAATCGGCCCGCGCGTCCCATTCAGAACTCTGAATTCAATCCGTAACATTTTGCTTAATGTTACATCACATAACATCTGTTGGGTGCAAAAACATGCCTTATTCAACCCCGTAACATGAATTGAACCATCTGTTGGAGATGCTCTAAAGTACCCTTTTTTTCTGGACAAAATTCTCCAGAAGCATCTGCATAAAGAGAAATCAGAACAAGTGATAAATAGTCAGTCACACCAAATGAACGGTGTCAGTATTCTGTTGTAAGATATATTACATCCTGCACAATTTTCAGCATCCCGTACAAGTTAAAATTCATTGCACAGAAAGGTCAGGTTAATAAAAACAAGTTTACACTTCCAACTACTTGTATTGTTTTGTCGACATTCATTCTTCAGCGAGATATTTTCCATAAATTGTTTTTAAAAATAAAAAAAAAGCCAGTGGAAGTGAAGGGTGGAAAATAAAAAGAGTCTGGTGAAATAATTAGAATAATCAATCCGCTACACAACTAATACACAGGAATTTTCTCTCTAATTTCATTGACTCATTGATTAACATACATGTATACCAGTATACCCTTCTATTCAGTGTTCTATCTTATGATCATGTTAAATAATACCAAGAGTTTGCAAATTAACAAAAAAGAGTGTGATTGATGTGAAGCATAAACAATGTATAAAGAGGCCACAACTATACCACAGAGCATGAAAATCAGTGATGTAAAACTGAAGAAATTAATGCAAGTATCTTGTGGAAACAATGTAATGGTATAATGGTATTCAATACTATAATATAGTTATTCGAAGACAGCTATTAAAGTTGGACAGAAGCATGGACTCACACTTTGGACAATTTTCAGTGTAAAGAGCATCCCGTATCCTCCTGGCTGATGGACCCACATAACCCGTATAGCGCTCAGCGTTTAGCTGGAGATTCACACAAGTCATCTTAGCTGCAAAAAAAGGGTCATTGATGCATTAACAAGAAAATGTGTACCTATGAACCACTAATACACACATACATACATGGGGGGTGTATACGTATACATATGTGTGTTTGTACATGCATTACACACCCCTTGGAAACATTTTAGTTGCACACACGTTTTTAAAGCCCATAGCAGGAACATGTATGGAAAAAGAAAAAGAAACGGATATGGAAATAGAACTGAAAATACAACCACTTAAATACATCTATGATTGAGAACAAGATGCAAATGTGTTTTAGAAAAATTAATACTATCACGAAATTCAATAATTGCTTTAGGCATATAGATTACACTAGAACCTATAGTATTTGATACGTCAACACTAGAAAATACATAAACACCATTATAACTAATGTAAGATACCAAACTAGTTGAGTAGCCCACAAACAGGCACTGCAGTCATTTTGTGAAGTAAAATTTAGGGTAAAACAAAATCCCCTTTTAAAAAAAAAAATCCTTATAAAACAGAGAATAAGGTTACTTCTACCTGCACTTAATGAACTTGCAGCTAAACAATGGATCTGACTCCTGAGAATATTGAGTAGAAATTGATTTAAAAAACATAACCAAGATATCGTTGGAAGAACGATTAAACAACGGATATGACTGGAGCAGTAGTGCTGACTAATAAACCAAAAGGTTTCCCAATAATCCGAAATTCATACGATCATATACTGATAATCTCTAAAATTCATACGATCTATCTAAATATAGTTCGAGGTTTGATCTGTTAATCGCCTCCTTTAATCTGTTAATTGCCTCCTTAGAATAAGTAGAAAATCTATTAGCAAATTCTAACCAGTTCATCGCCTAACCAAACAAGTAGTACAAGCCTAATAATTTGTTTGTATGGCAATTAGGTTACCTATTTCATAGTAGAGATCTCTCAGCTTCTTCTTCGTCTTGGTCCAACAATTTGATCCTTCGTTTCTTCCTAGCGTACTTTGCTTGTGTGGCTCTCCTAGCCTCCCTTCTTCCTTTTCTTCCTTGCACGGCTTTTCTTCTGCCTTCATTGTTTTCTTTCCTTAACGAGTTTTTGCAAAAGAGGATAAATGAAAAAGGAGCGGCCAAAATAAAATTTCCCAAAATTTATGGCGGGATAGTTGGTTACGTTTTTATTTTCAATCAGGCGGACTTATTTTTACGAAGCGAGGGAGCTGAATTTTTTTTGCCACGATTATATTATTTGTGAAAACACCTTTTTTTTTCATTTGCAAATAAAAGCCACTAATTTTTGCAGCAAAAAATCATTTTTCTTGTAGTGGAGGATGTGAAGATTGAGAGAGAGACATCCATCCATCGAGTGCCTACACATAAATTACGAGATCAAGAAGTTTAGGAATAAGTATGTGCAACTTGTAAAGATTCATAGGAAAATGATGCTAGAAAAGCTACATCGGAACCTGAAGAGAAAATGCACATTTCTTATTCATTTCACTATGATGATACGCTTCAATCTTTTTCCATCATTAGTTTTGAATAGGCTCTATGTTTCTTATCCTTTGAATCTATAAATCTTAGGATATAACCCATGGATGACAGGATATTGTTGAAACATGCTATGAGAACATGTTATGCATAATGTATGCAAGCGGATGCAAGTGTTTGAAAGTGGATGCATATGCACACACTAGGCATTATTGGGAATCGACAAATAGGACATCATCATTTGGATATGGATGTATGTGTATTTTTCTTTATTTTCATGGATTATTACCATTTGGTTGAAGCATTTGAATGATGGTTGAAGCACGCATGTAGAACAATAAGTTATTATTAGGGCTTTTTGCATACATTTGAGTGCATGGCACTGGCATCATTGCATAAAAAGGAGGTAGACCAAATAAGTAAACCGCCTAATTTCTTGCATTCGTTAGGGTCGTATACACTACACTATTACATAGCTATATGAAAAGCATTATAAAGTTTAAAAACAATGGAAGCTAAAGGATGATGATTTGAGTGTACGGTTGTAGATAGTTGTGTTAAAATATTTATCTCATTCGCTTACTCTTATAGATTTCAAAGACAAAATCCTTCAGTGAGGGGAGAATGTAACAACCCGAATTTTTACAAATTTTTAATACCCTGTAATTATTTAATTAATAAGTTGTTAAAATTTTAGAATTTGACAACGGGACTTGCACCATTGAGTCCGTCACGATTTTCTGGTCCTGATACATGTATGGTTTGTGAAAAATGGGCGTAATATGAATAAGATATGGCAATTTGAAGTTTTGAAATTTGAATAACAAGAGGAAAAAAGAAGGATATGTTGGGTCGGGATGACCCATAGCTCACCCAGGTCGACCTACGGGTCGACCCGGCCACTAATTAGGTCGACCCACCTGCTTTCCAAGCACAATTACATACCTGTCACGAAATTGAGATAACGGAGATGATTTCTCCAACATGTTTTGTCGACATGGCATTTTCCTATTCACATATTTCAAATGCAGAGCTAATGTGACAACCTCTAATTGGTCCGAGGACATTGCTGGCTTAGATTTAATCTTTAAATCTAACGGCCTATGATCATCAACACTACCTATAAATAAACCTCCAACTCCTCCATATTCTTCGCAACACAAATTTCTTCCTCGCTTTGGCTCGACTTTATTTTTAAGATAGGTCAACCTAAATTTTAAATTTTAGGGGAATTGAAATATGTTAAACAAAAATATTTTCTCTTATGTTTGTATTTTAAAGGTGGAATCTGCTAGAGCTATAAGGGAAGCTTTTCTGGTGAGTTTTATAATTATTATATTTTTGTTATGTTTAGGTAAATAGGTCTAATAGTAGTTGTAGTTGTTATTTATAGTTTTATTTATAGTTTCTTACAGTTCTGTTTATTTTCCGTAAGTTATAGTTTTTCTATAAGTTTCTTTCTATAAATTATTTTTCTGTCTTTCTCTTATACTTTTTTACTTAGTTACTGTATAAATTACTATAAGATATCTTGTTAGTCTTCTTTACTCCTTTCTGCATCTGATTTGGGGCTAAACTGACATGAAATGTTAAAAAGAAGGAATTTAGACTGAAAATAGGCAAACTTGATAAGAATTGCCAAATGACTGTGACACAGGCTATGACGGAAAATGGATTAAAATATATTTACATAAATATGATAGATTGTGCAAACGCAAAGAATCATAATAAATAAATGAGGTTTAGGTGCACATATAAATATAACATGTTATAAATGAACAAAATCGGCATAATAAATTGAACTGTAAATGATGTTAAGTTATAAGCCTAATTCTATTGTTCTACGGTGGCCTCGTAAGTAGGCAATTCTAAGGCTATAGTTTCTATGGTTCTATGGAGGCCTCGTAAATGGACAATTCTATGGCTATGGTTTCTATGGTTTCTATGGTTATTCTATGGTGGCCTTGTAAATAGGCAATTCTAGGTTTTTATGGTAAATCAACAGTGGTTCTAGTCAAATAGGATTTGAATCAAGTAGAGTTTGTTTTTTTGGGGATCCATACCAGGTAGCATACCCTTTATCGTGGACGGTCTCGCACTAGGGAGGAGGCTAGGGCACGCTCATACATTAACAACCAGGAAAAACTGAACCAATTTAAAAAATTTATTTTGGCTATTTCAATAAATTTTGGATAGTTAAAATAATCTATTTTAAATAATAATGATTAAAAATTTATTTTAATCGAAGTTAGAGCGAATATATTTATTTTGATTTCAAAAGGAATTAGGAATAGTACGGTAGTTGGAAAAGTCAAACCTGAACTTTGACTGAATATACCGGATTCAATTTTTAACGGATTTTAGTGAAACCAAAAATATTTAAATCTATTTGAAAATATCTTTCCAAAGAATCTGAAAAATCGAAATTTCATAGTGGGAATCAAAAGTTATGGCCAGTTGAATAATCAGAATGGTCGCTATAGTATAATTTATAGCCCGTATAAAAGGCCATTTTTCAAATGACCTCTGTTTTCGACGAAACCACTTTTGTCGGATCCAGAATGTCAAATTATTGCTAATTTTAATTTTCCAGAATTTTTGAAATTAATATGTAAGCGTGGCAAAAGAAAATGTGTTTTGTCAATTTCGGTCAAATTTAATCGACTTGAAAATGGTCATTTTTCAAATGGACTCGGAATTCGACGAAATTAATTTTGTCAGGATCGTATCGTCAAAACAAAGCCAGAATTAATTTTTCTGGAATTTTTTGAATCCATACGTGGCCCCGGTGAATTTAAATATACGATCGAATTAATTTAATAAAGGATTTAAATTTTAAATTAAAGAATTCAGGCCACAGACAGTCGTTTGGGCTGACGAGACCTAGCCCATTGGATCCATAACAGGGGCTATTGGGTAGGATTAACTCGTGTTGGACTGAAGTTGGAATTGTTTAGGATTTATGGATTTTTTTTCTAAAATTTACAATAAAATTATATAAAAATACATTCATCTTCCTAAAACCCTAAAATACATATCGTATCCGCCGCCCCCTTTGAAAATCCATGGCCAGTAAAGCTCCCACCTTTCTCCACAAATTCCCGTCAATCCACACAATAAAATCTCCCACTCCAGTTGAGTTTATTGTAGAGGATTTCACCACCTTCAATTTCATATGGGTAGATCATTTTTTGATGGCCCGGACTTCGAGAACGAATGCACCAAAGCCGCCGCCGTTCCACCGCCGCCCCGACCTCCATGCACCACCAAGCTGGGCCCCACCTACGGCGCACGTGCGCCTCGTCCTCCTCTCCGATGCTGTACCACCCGATCTTCGAACCATTGCACCATTCGATCACAAAATTGAAACCTAGATTTGAATGAAGTTGAAAACACCACGGCCTTGGTTTTGTAAAGAGGAAGAAAAGGTATAAACCATATTTTATTTTAAAATGTTAATTACACAAATTAAATCATAACTTATTCATACTGATTCAGAATAACTCGATTTTCGAAGCGTTGCGATCGTAGAGACGAGATCTACGATTCTAGACTGAAAAGAAGCGATTCTGAGCTGGTTGAATTTTGGGTCAAAATTGCAGATCTGAACTATTCAGATTCAAAAGAACTGTGAGAAATCCTATTTTATTTTCATTATTATTTATTTTAAAATAATTAGTATAGATCATAATTGTATTCTCATTTATTCGCTGTATATGCTTTGTACGTGATTTGATTTGTATGTGACGGTTAATATGGATCTGTTAATTTAAATATTTTGTTAATATAGATCTATATGTGATGTGTTAATCAGAATAAATAATTTCTATTGATATTTTGTTGAATCATTTATATTCAATAAAAATGGTGCATCATGTTTGTTTATTGAATTGAATTAGAATTTTCAATTCGATAAAAATCTCACCTTCGTATATTTGTTGAATTGAATTAGAATTTTCAATTCAAAATCAAAATTTCACCTTCGTTTATGTTATTGAATTGAATTAGAATTTTCAATTCAATAAAATTTCACTTTGTTATGTTATTGAATTGAATCAGAATTTCCAATTCAATAAAAAGATCACTTTGTTATGTTATTGAATTGAATTAGAACTTTCAATTCAATACAAAATATACCACTTCGTTTGTTGATTTAATTTGAATTTTCAATCAAATAAAAATATCAACTTTGTCATTGTTTGATTGAACTAGAGCTCTCAATCAAATAAAAATATTGTTTTTGTTGTTATAATTAAACTTGCAACAAAAATGGACATTTGGGTAAATAGAAAAATTTGTTAAACAAAAATTCTTATTTTTGTTTATTGAACTTATGACGCCAAAAATAAAATTTATGTAAATAGAGAAAACGTTCATGTTCTCTTATCAAAACAAATATTCATTAAAATACACAATCTTAATGCTAAGAATGTGAATAGATTAAAAAGTTACATTTTTATTTACATTTTCGATGTAAATAGAAACATAGATTAAAAAGTTACATTTTTATTTACATTTTAGATGTAAATAAAATCATAGATTAAAAAGTTACATTCTTATTTGCATTTTAGATGTAAATAAAAATATAGATTAAAAAGTTACATTTTTGTTGGCATTTTAGATGTAAATCAAAGAGTAGATTAAAAGTTACATTTTTATTTACATTTTAGTTGTAGTAAAAATGATAGAATCAAAAGTTGCATTTTTATTGTCAAATTAGAGACAACAAGAAGATAGAATTTAAAAGTTATATTTTTTATTTACATTTTAGTTGTAGTAAAAATGATAGAATTAAAAGTTACATTTTTATTGTCAAATTAGAGACAGTAAAAAAAATTGTAAAATCAAAAGTTACATTTTTATTTCCATTTTAGATATAAATAAAAGAACAAATCAAAAGTTACATTTTTATTCACAATTTTGATGTAAAATCAAAAGTTAAATTTTTAATGACATTTTAGATATGTAATTAAAAGGATAGAATTATATGTTTCTTTATATTGTCATTTTAGAGACAATAAAAAGTATAGTTTTAAAAGTTGTATTTTTAAAAGTATAGTTTTAAAAGTTATATTTTTATTGTCATTTTAGAGACAATAAAAAGTATAGTTTTAAAAGTTGTATTTTTATTGCCATTTTAGAGACAATAAAAATAATAGTTTTAAAAGTTGCATTTATAATGTCATTTTAGAGACAATAAAAGGGATAAAATTACATATCACATTTTTAATGTCATTTTAGTTGAAATAAGAAAAAAATGGATTTAAATGTCACATTTTTAATGTGATTTTAGTTGAAATAAAAAGAATAGAATTAAATGTTACATTTTTATTGACATTTTATAGGCAATAAAAAGAATAGAATTAAATGTCACATTTTATGTCATTTTAGTTGAAATAAAAATAGTAGAATTAAAAATCATGATTTTATTGTCATTTGGTTTCAACAAAAAGAGTGAACAAAAAAAATTAATTCTTCAATGTAATTTACTTTCCAATGAAAAGATTTAGACATTAAAACATGATCTGTTTCAAAGTGTCACTTAAATCATGTTAGTAAGGATTAAAAAAAATCATATGTAATGTCTCTAACATGAATATGAACTATACTTGGCTTGCATGTGGTTGATGGAAAGTAGTTGAAATCGCCAAACGATTTATATTTATATACATATATAAAAATAAATTAAAATTAAATGAATCGCACGCGTAATTCGCGTTTCGGCAGTCATAACTTCAAATGATTATACCAAAAGATCCAACCGTCGGATTTTATAAAAACTGAAACCGCCAGGACCTCTTTGGGAAGATCTTTCCAATGATATAAATTTTGTCAAAATCCAACGGTTAGATTTCAAGATAAGTGTAAATCAAAATTTGGTTAAAACAGCGCCAGGGCCGCCCATCGACCCAAAGCGTCGTTAAATAAATTTGGCTATTTTTAAACAAATAAAAATAGCGATTAATCGTTATTAAATACCATTAACGATATGAAATGATTTTTAAACTATATATATATATATATGCGAGGATCATTTGAAAAGACCAAGTTAAATCTCATTTCAAATGGTCATACGACGATCTAAATTGAAGATCATAAAAACTGCGATTGAAGACCAACGATCTTCACATCGAAAGGATAACTACTAATGCCCGACATTGGCGGGCTACCAATAAAGGGTTAAAGTGGTAGTTGTCCGGACGTACTTGTTGATTGTTCGGATATGCGAGTACCTCTCTTCCGTATTGGACATACGGGACGAGGAATAAGGTGACTCCGGTTTCGTTCAGACCCAAAACGGACAGGTAAATGGATGTGTGTCCGACATTGAATTTCATTCCGTGTAATTAAATTGATTTCTATTAATATATATCTATGGTGGCGGAGAATTTATTCTCTTTCTTAACACCCTTTTTTGAGACGTATGAGCTCAAAGGTTATATATTGGTATTTATCGATCGCATGGTGTGAATTGTCAATGTGACATGCCAAGATGCAATTGATCGAGGCTTATGTTGAAAAGCAGAGCCTTGTGGATGATCATCAAAGCATATCCTATTTCGGCATAGTTTTGTGTAATACGTTACCTCGCGAGCCTCACACCCCGGTAGAGTCAAAAACGGGACAAGGGAATGCAGGGAGTGCACCCGTTTCTTTCTAGCTAGAAGTGGTGTTTGGGTTTTTACATGGCCCAGCATTTTTACTTATGTGGTTGATGGAATGAGGCGCCTCAGATTTATTGGTCGCCAATGGCCAATTTATAGGTCCAATAGGATCGACGAGTGTGTGTTCAGGAATTGTCAATCCACTAAAGTATTTGTGGACCGACCCTGTTGTATCCAAGGGTTCGCCAGCGTCCAAATCCTGAGGCATTGCTAGAGTGTCTCGAATCGGTAAGGAGATCGTTCCTAGCCTTGACTCTTGATGGAAACCCACTTTCAATACGACATTACGGTTTTCATGGTAAACCTATGTATGGCGACATACTATATGGTAGCTATGCCGTCTAGGATTGATACATTTACTTTGAAGTATTTTTGAAACATATTAGGCACTAATAATAATATTAAAAATATTATTTTCTACGTATCAAGCATTTTTTATCATTATAAGGTAAAAATCTATCCTCCGGTTTGCGTTGCATTGTGGATGGGACATGAGTCCTATAATGATTTCATTTTCTAAAAAGCATTGCATTATTTTTGACTTAAAATTATAAAACTTATGCACTGGCAATCCAATGGAGTAAACCCATTTTGCGTTAGCGACGTGGTCCAGTGATTAGCTATATTATTAGTTTAGTAAGATTTCTCATACTAGTCCCATGACTGACTCGTAGTTTGTTTCACTTTGCAAACTCGGGTGCCCTCTTTCCACACGGGCAGCCAAATGATAGGTGTTATGGATATTTTCTGGACTGGAGCTTGCTGATGAAGAGGATGAAGAATCTTTTCTTTTTATTTTTTATTTCCTTCTTGAGATAGTATTGGGCATTGATGTATTTTGGGAGATTGAGAATTTCTTTCTTTCCTTGTTTTAGACATCTATTTTGCTAAGTGTATCTTGTACTGCGTACTCCGATATCTGTGATGTTATGTTGTGATGACATTTCCATTTCCGCTACAATGATTTATATGTTCTTCTATTATCTGATATTTGTTATTGTTTTAATTATGTTATGCTCCTATGATTATCTTTACTTTCGTACCACAGAAGCTTGGGTCGTCACATTTGGTATCAGAGCTAAAGTTTAACCTTAGCTTCGGAGTATAACATTTTTAGAACAATTCGTCTAGATAGAATCAGTAGTATTCTAAGACGAGTAGCTCATTAGAGATAGGATTTAGTAATTTCCTAGAATGAGCACAGCAGAATAGCACATATTAATCAGTCATTAATTCATTATCATCTTATCATATGTCTCTACTTTTAACCTTTCCTTTGAAATTATCGTTTCTCTTAATCTGACTCTTTCCTTGATGATACAGACTGATTGAGAAATGAGTACGAGAACCAGAACTAAAGGAAGGGGTCGAGGTGGAGCAGCAGGTAAGGGCAGAGAAAGAAATACAGTCCCAGCTTCCCACGACCAACCTAATTTGGATGCTGAGGAGCCACCACCACCACCACCTCCACGTACTTTTGATCTAGACAATGTGGCAAAGAAAATCAAGAATCTAGGAGGCGTGCATTTCACGGGCCAAGAGATGGTGACAGAGGCACAAGCATGGCTTAAGACAATTGAGCAGATCTTGGGAGGATTAGAACCAGAAGATCATAGGAAGCGATTTATGGAGACATGGTTCCTGAACGACCAGGTTCAGATTTGGTGGGAAACGACTGTGATTGATGGTAATGAAGCTGATGTAACTTGGGAGAAATTTAAAGAGCTATTCAATGAGAAGTTTATTCCGTCTCATGAAGTTGAACGCCTTCATGATGAGTTTGCCCACCTCCAACAAGGAAGTATGACTATTGGTGAATATGTGAAGAAATTCGACGAGCTTTCCAGATATGCCCCTGAGCTAGTTCAAGACCCGCTTTAGAAGAATAAGAGGTTTATTAATGGTCTTGCGAGGAGGTATCATAATAGAGTGACGACACACATTGAGCGTCCATTTGCTAAAATGATCGAGATGGCTTGCAGATATAAGGAGATTGACCAAAAAGGTTCTCAGCAAGATCGAGAAAAGAATCAAGCCAATAATAAGAGAAAGGAGTCTGACAAGAAACCTGAGGCGGGCAGCTTTTCTACTGCCAAGCCCCAAGAGAAGAAGAGGGACAAATCTAAGGTCAAGTGTTTCAATTGCCAGAAGATGGGGCATTTTGACTATGAGTGCCGAGCCCCGAAGAGACCAAGAAGGAATGAGTTTGGACCGAGTCAGAACAGTGGACAGAATCCCAATAGCCCAAGGGAATGCTTTAACTGCCACAAGCTTGGACCCCTTATCAAGAATTGCCCTCTGCTCAAGAAATATGAAGTGGCACATGTCTATGACGGAGCGGCTGCACCGGCTTCTTCTGAAGGAGCAGGTAAACCTGATGTTTTAGGAGGTACTCTTAACATTAAGAACATTCTCATTACGGTTTTGTTTGACATTGGAGCATCTAGAAGTTTCATATCTATTGACATGATTTAAAAGCTTAAGTTGAAACCCGGCAAACTTAAAGAATCAATTAGAGCCCATAGCCCAATAGGAGGCTCACTTATTCTCGATCAGTACTATAGAGTGCTTGTTTCTTACTCTCACTTCCAATTTCCTTTTGACTTGATCGTTATGATTTTTTATGGATATGATATCATACTTGGGCTAGACTGGTTAACGAAGTATGAGGCTGAGTTGCTATGCGCTGAAAGAGTAGTCAGAATTAAAACCAAATTCGGAAATATGATGACTATACCATGCCACGGCTCAGCCACAGATAGGAAAGAATTTTAGTCTTCTCTGGAAGTCACTCCGGCTTCTATTGAGGATATTCCTATCGTCAAAGACTATGCGGATGTGTTTGAAGAAGTAGACAACTTACCTCCGCGCAGAGAAATCGACTTCAGAATTGACTTAGTTCTGAATGCTAGGCCGGTTGTACACCCTATTCGGAGGATGTCACTGAAAGAAAAGGAGGAGCTGAGAAATCAAACTAAGAAACTTTTGTGGAAGGGTCTGATCATACCTAGCTTCTCGAGCTGGGGTGCAGCAGTGGTTTTCGTCCCAAAGTCATACGGTACCCTTAGGCTATGTGTGGACTACCGTGACCTAAACAAGCAAACGCTGAAAAATAAATACCCACTGCCACACATTGATGATCTGCTAGATCGCTTGAATGGAGCACGGGTATTCTCTAGGATGGACCTAGCTACAGGTTTCCACCAACTACGCATTGCCGAAGAATGTGTGCCTTTGACAGCTTTCAGAGGACCATACCTATTTTATGAATGGCTAGTGATGCCCTTCGGCTTATGCAATGCTCCAGCATACTTCGTAGATCTGATGAATAGAGTCTTCCATGATGTTTTAAATAAATTCGTGCTGGTGTTCCTCGATGATATCCTAATCTTTTCTAAATCCACCGCTGAACATGAAAAGCATCTGAAAGTAGTCTTGAAGATTTTGCGAAGAAACGTGCTGAAAGCCAAATTCTCCAAATGCATCTTCTGGCAAGAAGAGGTGAAATTCCGCGGCCATGTTGTAACAAAGGAAGGCATCTCAGTAGATCCAGGGAAGATCTCGTCTATCCAAGATTGGAAGCAACCTACCACGCCCACAGAAGTCAGAAGTTTATTAGAACTGACTGGCTATTATCGGAAATTCATTAAGGATTTCTAGAAATTATCATGTCCATTGACGAAGCTGACTAAGAAGCATACAAAGTTCATTTGGGCACCCGAATGTGAGGCAGCTTTCCAAGAGCTATAACGGAGGTTGATCACTGCTCCTGTGTTGACCATTATTGATGGCAATCAGGATTTGAAAGTCTGGACAGACGCTTCTAGAGAAGGTTATTCTTTTATCTAAATAAACATGTTTTAGATGACATTTTTCATGTCAAATCTTATTTTAACATGTTATCCTTTTATCTATTTAAGGTATTGGTGCAGTGCTAATGCAAAGGGACAAATTATCGCATATGCTAGCCGCCAATTAAAACCACATGAGAAGAATTACGCCACTCATGATCTCGAGCTAATGGCCATAATATTTGCTCTAAAGATATGAAGGCACTATCACTTGGGCGAGAAATTCGAGATGTATACTTATCACGAATCCTTAAAGTATTTGTTCACCCAAAGAGATTTGAACTTGAGGCAGCAGCGTTGGGTTGAATTCCTTGCACCCTATGGCCTGGACATCTTATATACTCCAGGGAAAGCCAATGTAGTGGCAGATGCACTCAGCAGGAAGAATACGGCCAGCACCAATCTTATCCTTGCCAATCTCATTATTACACCTTCCTTGATCGATAAGATCTATACTCTTTAGAAGAATGATGAATTTATTCAGAGAATCAGCAAAAGAGTCAGGGAAGCTGAACCCACGAGTTTCCAGATTGACGACAAAGGGGTTCTGAGGCTATCAGGCCGAATTTGTGTTTTGAATCTTCCTTAGCTCAGAAAGGAAGTAATGGACGAATGTCACAAATCTAAGCTCAGCATTAATCCAGGGTTAAGTAAGATGTATCATGACCTCAAGCGCACATTTTGGTGGAGATCTATGAAGAGAGACATTTCTGTATATGTTGCTAGATGTCCCACCTGTCAGCAAGTCAAAAGCGATCAGCAAAAGCTAGCAGGTCTGTTGCAACCACTAGGGGTTCCAAGTTGGAAATGGGACGAAATTTCTATGGACTTTATAGATGGCTTGCTCCGTACTAGAAAAGGGAATGGCAGTATATGGGTGATTGTAGATCGCTTCACAAAGACTGCCCATTTCATCCCTGTCAAATCCAATAGAACAGCTCGGAGTTTGGCACTACTTTATTTCAGAGAGATTGTCAGACTACATGGAGTTCCCAGTAGCATTGTCAGTGACCACGATCCGATATTTGCTAGCAAATTCTGGGAAGCTTTCCAAGAAGAGCTAAGGACTAAATTAAATATGAGCACCGCTTATCATCCTCAGACAGATGGCCAGACTGAGAGGGTGAACCGTATATTGGAAGACTTGTTGCGAGTATGTATTCTAGATTTTGGTGGGTCATGGGAAGATCATTTGCACTTGGTTGAATTCTCTTATAATAACAGCTACCAAGAAAGCTTGCAGATGTTTCCATTTGAAGCATTATATGGCAGGCCATGCAGATCCCCCGCATGTTGGGTGGAACCTAGTAATCAATTAGTATTGAGCCCCGACATGATTCGCGAAGCATCAGATAAAGTTGATTTTATTAAGAAGGAATTACTGGATGCCCAAAGCCGACAGAAGAGCTATGCAGACGCTCGAAGAAGGGATTTAGAATTCTCTATAGGTGATCTTGTATACTTGAAGGTTTCCCCACTGAGATGTGTAATTCGATTTGGGAAGACTGGGAAGTTGGCTTTGAGATTCATTGGTCCATTCCCTATTCTTGAAAGGATTGGAACTCTCACTTATAGAGTGTAGTTGCCCGACTGGTTGCCAGGGGTCCACGATGTATTTCATGTATCCCAACTCCGGAAGCATGTTCATGATCCAGATTTAGTTGTGGAGGAAGCAGCACAACGAGATTTGGAGATTACCCCGGACCTAGCAGTAAGGAGGGAACCAGTGAAAATTGCTGGCAAAGAGACCCGAGTGCTGAGGAACAAGATGATCCACTTAGTCAAGGTACAGTGGAGCGGGGATCCTAGAGACTGTACGTGTGAGACTGGGGATAACATCAAACATGCCTATCCCAAGTCCAGAGTGGACATCTCCGAATGAGTCTTGTGTCGAGGTACATTTACAATACTTGACATTTTCCATTTTGTTTCCTGCTTTACTATTGTTTCCTTTTCGGGGACTAAAAGCTTTTAAATGGGGGAGATTGTAATAACCCGGAAAATCTGAACCAATTTAAATTTTTTATTTTGGCTATTTCAATAAATTTTGGATAGTTAAAATAATTTATTTTAAATAGTGATGATTGAAAATTTATTTTAATCGAAGTTAGAGCGAATATATTTATTTTGATTTCAAAAGGAATTAGGAATAACATGGTAGTTGGAAAAGTCAAACTTGAACTTTGACTGAATATCCCGGATTCAATGTTTAACGGATTTTAGTGGAACCAAAAATATCTAAATCTGTTTGAAAATATCTTTCCAACGAATCCGAAAAATCGAAATTTCATAGTGCGAATCAAAAGTTATGACCAAGTGAATATTCAGAATGGTCGCTATAGTATAATTTATAGCCCGTAGAAAAGGCCATTTTTCAAACGACCTCCGTTTTCGACAAACTGCTTTTGACGGATCCGAAATTTCAAATTATTGCTAAGTTTAATTTTCCAGAATTTTTGTAATTAATATTTGAGTGTGGAAAAAGAAAATATGTTTGGTCAATTTCAGTCAAATTTAATCAAATTGAAAAAGGCCATTTTTCAAACGGTCTCGGAATTTGACGAAATTAATTTTGTTAGGATGGTATCGTCAAAACAAAGCCAGAAATATTTTTTCTGGAATTTTCTGAGTTCGTCTGTTGCCCCGATGAATTTAAATATACGATCGAATTAATTTAATAAAGGATTTAAATTTAAATTAAAGAATTCAGGCCACAGACAGTCGTCTGGGCTGACGAGACCTAGCCCATTGGATCCGGAACGTGGGCTATTGGGTAGGATTAACTCCTGTTGGACCGAAGTTGGAATTGTTTAGGATTTATGGATTTTTTTGTAAAATTTACAATAAAATAATATAAAAATACATTCATCTTCCTAAAACCCTAAAATACATATCGTAGCCGCCGCCCCCTTTGAAAATCCATGGCCAGTAAAGCTCCCACCTTTCTCCACAAATTCCCGTCAATCCACACAATAAAATCTCCCACTCTAGTTGTGTTTACTGTAGAGGATTTCACCGCCTTCAATTTCATACGGGTAGATCATTCTCTAGTGGCCCGGACTTCGAGAACGAACGCATCAAAGCCGCCGTCGTTCCACCGCCGCCCCGACCTCCCTGCGCCACCGAGTTGGGCCCTACCTGCGGCGCACGTGCGCCTCGTCCCCCTCTCAGACGCTGTACCACCCGATCTTCGAACCATTACACCATTCGTTCGCAAAATTGAAACCTAGATTCAAACGAAGTTGAAAACACCACGACCTTGGTTTTGTAATGAGGAAGAAAGGGTATAAACCATATTTTATTTTAATATTTTATTTTAAAATGTTAATTACACAAATTAAATCATAACTTATTCATTTTGATTCAAAATAACTCGATTTTCGAAGCGTTGCGATCGTAAAGACGAGATCTACGATTCTAGACTGAAATGAAGCAATTCTGAACTGGTTGAATTTTGGGTCAAAATTGCAGATCTGAACTATTCAGATTCAAAAGAACTGTGAGAAATCCTATTTTATTTTCATTATTATTTATTTTAAAATAATTAGTATAGATCATAATTGTATTCTCATTTATTCGCTGTAAATGCTTTGTACATGATTTGATTTGTATGTGATGGTTAATTTGGATTTGTTAATTTTGATATTTTGTTAATATAGATCTATATGTGATGTGTTAAGTAAATAAAAACACAGATTAAAAAGTTACATTTTTATTTACATTTTAGATGTAAATAAAAACATAGATTAAAAAGTTACATTTTTATTTGCATTTTAGATGTGAATAAAAACATAGATTAAAAAGTTACATTTTTGTTGGCATTTTAGATGTAAATCAAAGAGTAGATTAAAAGTTACATTTTTATTTACATTTTAGTTGTAGTAAAAATGATAAAATCAGAAGTTAAATTTTTATTGTCAAATTAGAGACAACAAGAAGATAGAATTTAAAAGTTACATTTTTAATTACATTTTAGTTGTAGTAAAATGATAGAATTAAAAGTTACATTTTTATTGTCAAATTAGAGACAATTAAAAAAATGTAAAATCAAAAGTTACATTTTTATTTCCATTTTAGATGTAAGTAAAAGAATAAATCAAAAGTGACATTTTTATTGACAATTTAGATGTAAAATCAAAAATTACATTTTTAATGGCATTTAATATATGCAATTAAAAGGATAGAATTATATATTTCTTTTTATTGTCATTTTATAGACAATAAAAAGTATGGTTTTAAAGTTGTATTTTTATTGTCATTTAGAGACAATAAAAAGTATAGTTTTAAAAGTTGTATTTTTATTGTCATTTTAGAGACAATAAAAAGTATAGTTTTAAAAGTTGTATTCTTACTGCCGTTTTAGAGACAATAAAAAGTATAGTTTTAAAAGTTGCATTTGTAATGTCATTTTAGAGACAATAAAAGGGATAGAATTACATATAATATTTTTAAGGTCATTTTAGTTGAAATAAGAAAAAATAGATTTAAATGTCACATTTTTAATGTCATTTTAGTTGAAATAAAAAGAATAGAATTAAATGTTGCATTTTTATTGACATTTTATAGGCAATAAAAAGAATATATTCAAATGTCACATTTTACATCATTTTAGTTGAAATAAAAATAGTAGAATTAAAAATCATGATTTTATTGTCATTTGGTTTCAACAAAAAGAGTGAACAAAAAAAATTCTTCAATGTAATTTAGTTTCCATTGAAAAGATTTAGACATTAAAATATGATTTGTTTCAAAGTGTCACTTTTATCATGTTAGTTAGGATTAAGAAAATCATATGTAAAATCTCTAACATGAATATGGACTGTACTTGGCTTGCATGTGACTGATGGAAAGTAGTTGAAATCGCCAAACGAATTATATTTATATACATATATAAAAATAAATTAAAATTAAACGAATCGCGAGCGGTAGTTCACGTTTCGGCAATCGTAACTTCGAATGATTATACCGAAAGATCCAACCATCAGATTTTCCCAAAACTGCAACCGCTAGGACCGCTTTAGAAAGATCTTTCCAATGATACAAATTTTATCAAAATCCAACAGTCAGATTTCAAGATAAGTGTAAATCAAAATTTGGTTAAAACAGCGCCAGGGTCGCCTATCGACCTGAAGCGTCGTTAAATAAATTTGGCTATTATTAAATATATAAAAATAGCGATTAATTGTTATTAAATACATTAACGATATGAAATGATTTTTAAACTATATATATGCGAGGATCATTTGAAAATACGGAGTTAAATCTCATTTCAAATGGTCATACGACGACCTAAATTGAAGATCTTAAAGACGGCGATTGAAGACTGGCGATCTTCACATCGAAAGGATAACTACTGATGCCCGACATTGGCTGGCTACCAATAAAGGGTTAAAGTGGTAGTTGTCTGGACGTACTTGTTGATTGTTTGGATATGCGAGTACCTCTCTTCCGTATTGGACATACGGGACGAGGAATAAGGTGACTCCGGTTTCGTTCAGACCCAGAACGGACTTGTAAATGGATGTGTGTCCGACATTGAATTTCATTCCATGTAATTAAATTGATTTCTATTAATATATGTCTGTGGTGGCGGATAATTTATTCTCTTGCTTAACACCCTTCTTTGAGACGTATGAGCTCAAAGGTTATATATTGGTAGTTATCGATCGCATGGCGTATGTCAATGTGACATGCCAAGATGCAACTGATGGAGGCTTTTGTTGAAAAGTAGGGCCTTGTGAATGATGATCAAAGCTTAGTCTATTTCGGCATAGCTTTGTGTATTACGTTACCTCGCGATCCTCATACCCCGGTAGAGTCAAAAACAGGACAAGGGAACGCAGAGAGTGCAAACGTTTCTTTCTAGCTAGAAGTGGTGTTTGGGTTTTTTACATTGCCCGATATTTTTACTTATGTGGTTGATGGAATGAGGCGCCTCAGATTCATTGGTTGCCAATGGCCAATTTATAGGTCCAACAGGATCGGGGAGTTTGTGTTCAGGAATTGCCAATCCACTAAAGTATTTGTGGACCGGCCCTGCTGTATCCAAGGGATCGACAACGTTCGAATCCTGAGGCATTGCTAGAGTGTCTCAAATCGGTAAGGAGATCGTTCCTAGCCTTGACTCTTGATGGAAACCCAATTTCCAATACGACATTACGGTTTTGATTGTAAACCTATGTATGGCGACATAGTATATGGTAGCTATGCCATCTAGGATTGATACATTTACTTTGAAGTATTTTTGAAACATATTAGACAATAATAATAATATTAAAAATATTTTTTTCTACATATCAAGCATTTTTGATCATTATAAGGTAAAACTCTATCCTCCGGTCTGCGTTGCATTGTGTGATGGGGCATGAGTCTCATAATGATTTCATTTTCTAAAAAGTATTGCATTATTTTTGACTTAAAATTATAAAACTTATGCACTGGCAGTCCAATGGAGTGAACCCGCTCTGCGTTAGCGACGTGGTCCAGTGATTGGCTATATTGTTAGTTTAGTAAGATTTCTCATACCAGTCCCATGACTGACTCGTAGTTTGTTTCACTTTGCAAACTCGGGCGCCCTCTTTCCACACGGGCAGCCAAATGACAGGTGTTAGGTATGAATATTTTCTGGACTGGAGCTTGCTGATGAAGAGGATGAAGAATCTTTTCTTTTTATTCTTTTATTTCCTTCTTGAGACATTGTGAGAGTATTGGGCATTGATGTATTTTAGGAGATTGAGACTTTAATTCTTTCCTTGTTTTAGACATCTATTTTGCTAAGTGCATCCTATACTGCGTACTCTGATATCTATGATGTTATGTTGTGATGACATTTCCATTTCCGCTACAATGATTTATATGTTCTGCTATTATCTGAGATCTATTATTGTTTTAATTATCTTATGCTCATAAGATTATCCTTACTTTCGTACCACGGAAGTTTGGGTCGTCACACATACTGTGCTAGGTAATAACATGTCTAAAAAGGTGGGTTCGGGTGCGTTCCGACGGTATAATGTGCATGCATTGAACCGATTGAGAAAAATAAGACACAACATTGCATGTGGTAATGCTAAGTTTTTCTTTGCTGATGAGTCGGGTTTAACAAGCCCACGACCCATAGTGGGTACAGGTTAGCACTCTATGGTTTATTTGCAGTCGATCAATGGGTAGTATTAGAAATACTGTCCTAATTATATTATGTTATTGCAACACCCCGTAATTCTAAAACATGACATAAGAGATAATTAAAGAATAATTAATTATTAAAGGAAGAATTAGAGGAAACGGGTTTCTCCATTGCGTTCATCATAGAATTCTGCTTGAGATAGAGTCCGAGTTTGCATAAAATGGATAATGTATGAAGGAGATATGGACGAACAAAGTCAGGCAAAAAAAACTCGGAAACAAACCAGAATGCACTGGCGCACTTCACCAGAATGCACTGGCGCACTTATGAAGTGCGCCAGTACAAAAATGCACTGGCGCACCTGCCAAGTGAGCCCATGCCGAGGTCTGTCCAGCATAGAATTCTAGAGTGTTCTGTGATGACGTGTCTTCCTCTGATTTGCCAGATGTTGTGTCTTTGAGCTATGTGGCTCTGATAACCCCTATGCTAATCTAAAGGCCATGGTTTGTCTAACACATCTATATAATCACCTCAAACCTAAACCCTAACCTCATAATCCTATTCTATGATGCCACCATGTTGTCCATCTCTAAGCTAGCCCAGCCTCCATCTTCTCCAAACTAGAAATCAAATTCAAGGTTAAAGAGAAAGATCAAAGCCTACATCAACGGATTAGCTTATCAACTTCAGAAATCAGATTCCAAATCTTCTCTTCTTTCTTAATCTCTATGAGTTCATGTAGCTTTCACAAGATAATTAAACTAAAGTGATTGTGATAAGTTGTAAATTGTGATCATATGATTATGCCTATCTTATCAAATTTGCAAGTTGTCATCTTTTTTGGTTCATAGCCTATGCTTTTCTGATCAATTCTATCATTTCATGCATGTTCGTGCTCGTAAATTTATGCTTGTTTTGATACCATGATTCTCTTCCCTCTTCCTTTTTCATTTTATGAGTTAGGCTAACTTCGAGCCTAACATATTATGCGAAATTCGCACATATATAATGCTTGAATGATGGGTAAAAAGTTTGGGAAATGTTGAATAACATATGATTTGTAAAAAGGCATAAATTGATGATGGCTATGGTTTAGGAAAAATTGTATATAATAAGCAAACATGAGACTTGACGTAATTGGGTTTGGGTGTAAACTTGTGATAATTTGGTAAGTTCGGTTATTTCTCAGATTTGGAACATGTAATAGGAATCATGACTTGTAATGAAACGAATCTGGAACTATGCCCAATTGTAAATTAATCAATTCTGATTCATGCTTATCCTTTTTGTCAAAACTGAATTACTTATGCCTGTGAGACTGTTGTGATGGAACCTATCATGTTGCACACCAAATTAGTGATTCTTTTAAGTTCAATTCTATCGAATCTTCATGCCTATGATGTAACTTGCTCAGTTTAGCCGTACTTATTGTTAATGTACAACATGTCTATTTGAAATATGATTCTTGAGTTGGGTACACCTTTACATGCCTATTTTGTTCCTTATGTCAATTCTTGTGTTTCTCCTCTATCCCTCTCCGTTTTATTTTTGGACCATGTTGTACATGCAATTGAAACATGGGGAATTGGGTATAACTTAATTAAGTAATTTTGGGCATAACAAGTAAATGTGGCATAGCTTGAGTTGACCACGCTTATGGATAATTTACATATAAATCTAGACCTGGACAGTAAATATGTAAATTGGCTAAAAGATGAACATGCCTAACACGAGGTTAGATTGAGTTGCAGTGTAAGACTGCCTGGAACCGCCCGGAACATCCAGCTACCGCAACAACAGTTCTAATGTGAGAGGTTAGCGCATTAAGCCTAAAATCTGAGGTTAGAATGAGTGTGCGGTAGAAGTCTGCCTGGAACCGCCCGGCACATCCAGCAACCGCAAACAACAGTTCTAATGTGAGAGGTTGAGGCATTAATGAATGAATTAATGCTAATGAACGGACGTGCTAAGAATGGTGGGGTTAAGTTAACATGGGTAAGAAGACAACTTAACCAATATTTCATGAACAAAGTGGATAGAGTTAAGGCAAACTTAACCAATAATACATATGGACTTAATAAGTAAAGGGGTTAAGTAAATCTTGGTGAGGTGGGTAATATTAGTATATATAGGCCTACAAACTTAACCGTTAAATAAACATGCGTGAATCAGTGGGAAGGTTAATTGAAAAATGGATAGGTGACACTTAAACAATACACCATGTTAATTAAACAAATGGGTGGGGTTAGGTTAAATTGAGAACATTTATAACATGTTGGTTAGGAAACCCTAGTAACGGGGACCCATTTCAGCAGTAACCGACAAAGATGTATCACGGTACCCTGAACTAGGCAGGGTGGGGCACGATTTTTGGGCTGATTATAAGCGGTCAAAATAGCGGCGGGTGGTGCGTCAGTGTAGGTTCCGACGGAATATGGGCATGCACGTGCTCCGGAGTGGAAAAATCAGGCACTGGGCATCAGTAGTCATACACTGTGCATCTTGAATTGTGTCGAGTTGCCATCATAGGGATTGATACACCCCATGGTGGGACCAGCACAGGTATCGACAAACAAGCGGGGTCGAATGACACAAGTAATAAATACATGCGAGTTAAGGAGCCGATCGATTAAGCGATAAGAGGATAGTGTGGGGATATCTAGTATTTATTATAGGCAAGTAAGGATTGTATGGGGTGGATACCTCTTATTAGATGTTACGCATGAGGACTATCAATTACAAGATGGGGATCAACTTTCAGTATGGAACTAGTAACAGTGCGATATATTTAGCATTGATGCAGTGTAGTAATTACACTATAGTGACTAGAAGCGCAATCAACGTTTATCTTATTCATCTTGCCTACCTTGTCATGCATGCTTATGTACAATCATTTCTTACTTTCTAGTTTATGTTCTTATCCTGTTACTTTAATGATTATATTGTTAAAGTTAATGGACTCACCAGACTAATGTCTGTCCTAGTTTGTTTCGCCTCTTTTCTTCCGTTCCCCCCTCCCCCCAGGTTCTCAGGGAAGAAATAATCAAGCTTAGTTCAGATGTCTCTTTCTTCCAACTTGAAGTTGAAAGATGTATTGCTTGGCTTTGATTCTGCTTATGGCATTTTCTGTTGGGGGTTATGGCTTTACAATTATGTACTCTGAAGGCTTTTTTACAAGACTGATATTATGTACTTGGTTTTGTTGTTTTGAAGGTGTAACCAAACCTATTTCTGTTTCCGCTGCAATAAAGTTATAAATTTTTCAAGTACTGCTTTATCCGTCTTGTAATATTCCATTCTGTTTACTTATAACGCTCCGCGAAACTTAATACATTCCCTTTGTGAGTGACATTAACGGACGTACGGTGTCACACTTGGTATTAGAGATGAAGGTTATCAGAATAGATAAAAAATTTTGAAAAACCATTTTCAAAAGCATTTTCATAAAGAAGTGTTTTTTTTAAAAAAAAACATGTTTTAAAGGAGTTTTCAAGAGAAAGGTTTATTATGAAAAACATAATCCCTAAAAAGCCATATATCTTTCTTTCGATTCTTTGTTTCGAATTCCTTCCTCTTTCCCTTTTGAATCTCTTCCTCCGCATGTAGATTCTTTTTCTAAGTTATGTAAGGACTTACATGCGATGGGCGGAAAACCGTTTCATAGGACTGAGATGTTTGTCGAAGCTAGAATTGACTCAAGGAAGTGGAGGATTCGTTTGGTATCTTCGAGATAGATGATGAAAGGATGGTTCAGCTAGCTGCTTGGTCGATGAGAAGTTTAGGCAAAGGAGCACAATCCAAGGATGAGGAATTTGTTGATATGGCTTTAATCCACGAAGAAGGTAAAGGATAAAATGGAAAGAATAGTTAACCCTATGACAAAAGAAGGTGTCTTATTTGAGGTATAACGGGCCATGTAATTAAGGACTGTAGGAAGAAGAAGAAGCCTGGTTGTTTTCATTGCAATGAGGCAGGACATCTGATTAAAGACTGCCTGAGGAGGCAAGGACAAGGGCAAGGGCAGAGGATAGGACCTGCTCCCGTAGGACAGGTTCATGCTCTCATGGCACCAGGACAAGAGAGAGATAGAAACGTTTTTGTTGAAAGTTTGATTTTTTTTCCTTTTTGATCATCCTGTTCGAACTTTGTTTGACTCTTGCGCTTCGCAATCGTTTGTATCTGCTTCGTTAGTTGAAACACTGCACCTAAATACTAGTCTAGTTGTGGATCCCATTGTAGTCTCAAATCATACTGGTGGTTCGGCTCACTTATCTATGTTTTGTCGGGATTTGAGAGTGTCTAACTTGGGCGTTGGGTTTGTATGCAACGCCATCGTTCTTGGTTTCACGGGCTATAGCTTGATTCTAGGGACGGATTGGTTTGCCAGGCATGGTGCCAACCTAGACTGTGAAAAAAGTGTAGTTAGACCGCTGACTCATCGTGGAAAAACCCTCGATATTTCTTGTGACCCTAGGGGTTCAGTGTTGCTTAGGTACCTAGAATCTCTTGACGCATTCATCGATGATTTGAATTCTGTCCGTATAGTCCGTGAGTATGGTGACATCTTTGATGAGGTTCGGGGTTTAACCCCAAGGCGCGAGATAGACCTACGTATATACTTAGTAGATAATGCAAAGCCAGTTGCATTACCAATGCGCCACATGACTCGGAGAGAGAGGAAGGAACTCAGTAAGCAAGTAGGGGAGCTACTTGAGGAAGGGTGTAACAACCCGCAAAATCAGGACCAATTTAAAATTTTTATTTTAGAAAATTTTAATGAATTTTGACAATATAAAATAATTTATTTAAGTAATAATGATCAAATTTGATTTAAATCGGAGTTAGAATGAACGATTTAATTTTTATTATAAAAAGAGTTAGAAATAGCGCGGTAGTTTGAAAAGTCAAACTTGAACTTTGACTGACTGTACAGGATGCAAAATTTAACGGATTTTAGTGAAACCAAAAATATTAGAATCTATTTAAAAATATCTTTCCAACGAATCCGAAAAATCGAAATTTCATAACGGGAATCAAAAGTTATGGCCAATTCAATATTTAGAAAGGTCGCTATGAAATTTATAAGGGCCAAAATGCTATTTTTTGCATACGAAAAAATTTGAACTCGAAACCACTTCCATTGAGTTCAGAATGATGTTTCTACATTGAAAAACAGTAAACACTTATATATTTTGAGTTTCGGGATTATTTGTTTAAAAATATATTTTTAATATTAAATATATTGGCCTTAAAAATAGCCATTTTTCAAACAGTCTCAGAATTCGACGAAAATAATTTTGTTGGATTCGTATCATCATAAGAAAGCTAAAAATATTTTTTTTAGAATTTTCTGAGGTCGTATGTGGCCCCGACACATTTAAATGTACGGTAGAAATTAATTAATTAATTTAATTTTGCATTTTTAAATTAAAACCGAAAAAAAACGTGTAGACATCAGAATTGGTCCTTGGGACATAGCCCATCGCGTACAGAAGGCCTCAAAACGTTAAGATCGACAGTAAGCAGGCCCAAATCCGAGAAAGTCCGAAAATCCACTTTATTTCACGAATTTCGAAATTTATATTATTTAAATATTATTAAATTTCTGGCCGAAACCCTAGTCCTGTTCATGGCAGCCGCCACCCTTAATTTCGAAGGCCAGAAAACACCGAACTTCAAATGCTAATATCTTTTGATCCGCTCAACGAAAATTGGCAAACTTGGTACCAAATCGAAGAGAATTTCGAGGGCTTTAGATCTATACGGCTATGATCATCATTAGGTTCACGGATTTCACGAATTTCGAGGCCAAAGCCGCTGCGTTCGGGCTCGATTTCTGGAGCATGGGTCCCACCGAGATGGCCGTGGGTATGGGTGAAGATGGAGTCGAGGTAGGTGGTTCGGGTGGTGGTCTCGGATCGGACGATGGTGGCTTGTATTGGGGTGCGTGTAGAAGGAAGGAGGAGCGGCTATGGGTTGGTTCGGCCGTGAGAAACACGATGGGAAGAAGAAGGTTGCGTCTCTTTTTTTTATTATTATTTTATTATTTAATTATTTAATTACCCGATCTTTAAAAATTCATAACTCTTTCATACGAGGTCCGTTTGACGAACCGTAAATTGCGTTGGAATCAAAAAATTAAGAGCTTCGCGATGGCGTAGACCGCAGTTGAAAAGGAGACAGTAAAATTTTGGCCAAAAAAATCTAGGTGAGAATTCTAATTTTGATTATTTAATTAATTATAAATTGTTTTCTCGCGTTAAAATAATTGTATTATTATATTTATTCAATTCCGAAATATTCTGTGTTGTGTGAATTATTGATTGTGCTTGTGATGTGATTTGCTGTGTACGATGTGTTAGATTTGCATTGAAATTGCAGATATTATTAAATTTATTCTCAGTTAGAGAATTAGATCTAAAATTAGATCTAAAACATAGTTATGTCAGATTTAATCGTATTTATTCAGATTTAGATGTTGAAATTTATTTTGTATAAATTAAATATTATTTTTATTTATTGATTCAACAATAGAATTAGAACAACAAATAAAATATTATTTTTATTTGTTTATTTACAATAGAATTTGAACAATGAATAAAATACATTTTCTATTTGTTTAAATTAAAAGGAATGAATTAAGAAGAATATATTCTTAATGTAAATTTGTTACATTAAGAAGAGTAAATTAAAAAGCATATATTTTCAATATGAAATTGTTTCATTAAAAAGAATGAAATTAAAAAGAATACATATTTTTTTTCTTTTTTCATATTAGGATTGAAATTAAAGATTTGATTTTTATTGTCTATTGTTTTCAATAATAGTGATTTCAATAAAATGACATACTATTTGTCACTTTAATTTCAATAAAGGCGGTAACATTAGAAATCTCATTTTTAATGAAATATTGTTTCTGATTAAAGAAGTAATATAAAGAATTTCATTTGTAAGGTAATAGTGATTTCAATAAAAGAAGCAATGTAAAAGATTATATTTTTATGTGTTGATTGTTTTCAATAGAAAGATGTTGCATAAAAGGATTATATTTTTAATGTGGTGTAGATTTCACTGTAAAGACGAAAATAAAAAGATTATATTTTTATTTTCATTTTGTCGCCATGAAAAGTTCATAAGCTAAGATTACATTTTTATTGTAATTTTATCCATTGTAATAAATAGAAAAGATTACATTTATAGGTAATGAAAGAATGAATAAAGAAGTTATTATTTTCATTGTAAAATAGAAAAGGTCATATTTTTACATTGTAAAATAGAAAAAGACATATTTTCTTTGCATAACAAAAGTTACATTTTTATATGTGCTTTATATATGAATTTGCACTGTATGACAAAAAAAAAATTGCATTTTTCTATGATATAAAAATGTAAGTTTACATTGCATGATTTAAATTACATTTTTCTATATAATTTAGAGATGAATAACAACGGTAGAATGAAAATTACATTTTTACATTTTTACATGTAATTAAAATGTGAATCTGCATTGTAGGATAAAAATTACATTTTTCTATGTAATTTAGATATGAATTTATGTCGTATGATAGGAATTACATTTTTCTATGTAATTAAAATATGAATTCCCATCGCATAATAAAGATTACATTTTTTTTATGTAATTTAGAGGTGAATTAGAACGATAAAATAAAAATGACATTTTCTATGTAATTTATATATGAGTTATAACGGTATGATAAAAATGTAGAAATATATTTGCTTACATTTTCTTATGTAAGTAAAAGAATAGAAATTGAAAATGCATTTATTTACATTTTCTTATATGAAGAAAAAGAATAGAATTTAGAAATTTATTTATTTACATTTTCTATAGTAGGAAAAATAGAATTGTTAATGTTGAATATTTTATCGTCATTTTGAATGCGGTAAAATAGAATGGTTAATGTTGAATATTTTATCGTCATTTTGAATGCGGTAAAAATAGAATTGTTAATGTTGAATATTTTATCGTCATTTTGAATGCGGTAAAAATAGAATTGTTAATGTTGAATATTTTATCGTCATTTTGAATGCGGTAAAATAGAATGGTTAATGTTGAATATTTTATCGTCATTTTGAATGCGGTAAAAATAGAATTGTTAATGTTGAATATTTTATCGTCATTTTGAATGCGGTAAAAATAGAATTGTTAATGTTGAATATTTTATCGTCATTTTGAACGCGGTGAAAATAGAAGGGTTAATGTTGTCATTTTTATCAACATTTTTAGTGCGATAAAAGTAGACAATGTTAGTGATTCATTTTTATCGACATTTTTAGTGCGATAAAAGTAGACAATGTTAGTGATTCATTTTTATCGACATTTTTAGTGCGATAAAAATAGACAATGTTAGTGATTCATTTTTATCGACATTTTTAGTGCGATAAAAATAGACAATGTTAGTGATTCATTTTTATTGACATTTTTAGTGCGATAGAAATAGACAATGTTAGCGATGCATTTTATTCGACATTTTTATGCGATATAAATAGCGATGTTAATGGTACATTTCTATCGTCTTTTAGTTGTGATAAAAAGAACAAAATAAGGAGAATCTTTTTATTTACATTTTCTATGGTAATGAAAAAGAACAAAATAATGTGAATCCTTTTATTTACATTTTCTATTGTAAAGAAAAATAAAAAAATTGTGTGAACCATTTTATTTACATTTTCTATTGTAAAGAAAAAGTAAAAAGAGAGTTATATTTCTTATTTGCATTTTTAGATGCAAATAAAGTATAGAGAGAAAATTATACTTTTATTTGTCATTGTTTTGTTAAATAAAGGTAAAAGAGTTAAAAAGACATTTCATTTACCATTGTTTTGTTAAATAAAAGTACAAGAGATAAAAGAACATTTTTATTAACATTGTTTTGTCAAATAAAAAGACAAATACATGAGATACACTTTTATTTGTGTTTTATGTACAAATAAAAGTACAAGATTAGAAACACACTTTTATTTGCATTGTATTTGTTGAAATAGAATCATTAGCAAAATGAGTGTATCACTTTACTCATCTTTGTTGAAAACAGAAATTATGTGAAAATATGAGAATCACTTTTATTTGCATAATATACTGTAGAATTTATACGCAAATATAAAAATCCAATTTTATTTGCAAACTTGCACTAGAATTTATATTCTAATATACAATTGTATTGTTGGTCAAAATATACACTGAAAAGTATTGGTAAGAAACTTCATACAAATATAATGGAATATATATTCCATTTGTCATCCGCAATAAAGCTGTATAAATAAATTACTGTTTATGTAACTTTAGAAGTATATAGGGAAGTCATAAGAGTAAAATACATTTTACTTGATATAAGTGTCATGTTAAGTGAAATTGAAATTGGTTAAACCTATTAACCAATTCTATATTTATTTATTTACATGAACTGTTGTTGGCTGAAAACCCCACACGGGTATTGGGACGATACTTGACTGACACAAATCCCAATGTTTAATTATATGTCTATCGATTGATCGACAGGCTGCGATGAGCGTTATTGTTTTATTTTAATGCTCACACAGTTGACATTGTCACTCTGGTTGTTAATGGATGGATTGAGGATTATTTCCTGTTATTACCCTATACATGAAATGTATGAAACCCATATGACCCAAATTATATGGTACATGGTTGAGTCACATTCCAATGCGGAATTTCTTTTTAAATAAAGAATTTCTATATAATAAAAGGATTTTTGTAAAATAAAAGATTTTGTATTATAAAGTATATTTTACATTCAGAATCTTATATATATAGAATATTTTATTGATTATTTTAAAATGTGTTTTTTTTTATATAGTAATGATTTAATATCTTTAGGATAAACCTTTTATTTAAGATTATTAGATTTTAGCCATTATGTTTGGTGATTGATATGTCGATTGGATTTGTAGTGGACGATGTTTTAAATAACATTTATCCTTTAATCCAATTTACATTGAAATTACTATTTGAAATTTATAAATCTATTTTATAAATTAAATCAAAATTGGAATATTAATAAACCTTTTTAGAAAGATTAAAAAAAATTAATTTATTTTATCTTTGATAAAATTAATGAGGACCTTTTAATATAAATAATAATTTTTATTTAAAAGGATATTCAAAGTTGGAATGTGGCGTATGGTTGATTTTAATTACAAATACGCGAGTTATTCAGAAAGACCGGGTCCAACCCATTCTGAATAATCATCACGACGATCAAGAGTCGAAGATGAAGACGGTGACTGAAGACCGGAGAGCTTCACATCGTTTGGTTGATGGTGACTGATATCTTGAATTGGGACGGATCCCCCAAGGCAAGGTAAAAAGTGATGATCTTCCAGACGTACTGGAGATCGACGGATACGTTGTTTCGTTCAGACCCAGAACGGACTTGTAAATGGATAGCATGCCTGACATTGAAATTTATTTCATGTAATTAAATTGGTTTTTATTTAATATATAAATGCATGGTGGCGGAGGATTTATTCTCTTGCTTAACACCCTTTTGTATGTTAAATATTTACCGATCGCATGATATGAGTTGTTGATGTGGTATGCCAAGTTGCACTTGATCAAGGCTTATTGTTGCAAAGCAGAGCCTTGTGGGATGATCAAAGCATAGTCTATTTAGGCATAGCTTTGTGTTACGTGACCTCACGAGCCTCACAGCCCGGTAGAGTCTAAAACGGGAGAAGGGAACGCAGGGAGTGCGCACGTTTCTTTCTAGCTAGAGTGGTGCCAGGGACCTACCAGCGCTGGCATTTATTCATTGTGGTTGTTGGATTGTTCGAGGCCTCAGTTTATGCGGTCGCTACTGGCCGTAGTATAGGTCCAAAAGGACCGGGAAGCGTGTGTTCAGGAATTGCCAATCCACAAAAGTAAGTGTGGACCGGCCCTGCAGGATCCAAGGGTTGGACAGAGTACCAATCCTGGGGCATTGCTAGAGTGTCTCGAATCGGTAAGGATCTCCTCCCTAGCCTTGACTCAGATGGAAACCCAAATTTCCAATACGACATCACGCGGTTTTGATTGTATACCTATATATGGCGACATAGTGGGATGGGGCACTCATGCCGTCTAGGATTGATACATTTACTTTGATGTACTTCAAATTGGTTGCACACTATTATTATATAATACCGGGTTTATCGTATCAAGCATCTTTTGATCATTATAAGGTAAAACCCTATCCTCCGGTTTGCGTTGCATTGTGTGATGGGACTTGGGTCTTATAATGGTTTCATTTTTCTAAAAAGCATTGCGCTATTTTGACGATTTACTTTAGTCATGCACTGGCAATCCATAGGAGAAAACCCGTTCCGCGAAAGTGGCGTGGTCCTGTGATTAGCCTTATTTTATTTTATAGGTTAGGTAGAATTCTCACACCAGTCCCATGACTGACCTGTAGTTTTGTCCACTGGCAAACTCGGGTGCCCATATTTTCCACACGGGCAGTCGAGTAGCCATTTTTGCAGATATATTAAACAGGATTCTGGGTTGAAGCTTAAAGCTGTGTCCAGAGATAGAAAGTCTTCCGCTGTGTTCTTCCGTTGCAGTATATTACATTTTTGTATTTATCTTCCGCTGTAATTATATTCCAATGTACTCTGATATGTATATTCTGTACTCTGATGTAACATTTATTATAGTGTTATAAAAGTTTTCTGTTGTTGTTTTAATATGTTGTATGCCCAAAGTTAAAGTATTCGTAGATTTTCACTTTTTGGGTCAGACCTGTGTGGTTTATGGTCGATTCAAAGGGTGGGGATTTGCGGGTCTTTACAAAGGGTTCATAAGAAGAGGTATTTCAGAATGGAGTGCTTCAGTTGTTTTTGTCTATGAAGGTTGATGGTTCGCTTAGATTATACGTGGACTATAGGGAGCTGAACAAGCTCACGAAGAAGAACATTAGCGTTGCTGAGGATAGATGACTTATTCGATCAATTGGTTGGCGCTTCGGTTTTCTCGCAGTTGGATTTAGCTATAGGATTTCATTAGCTAAGGGCGGCCGAGGACAGCATAGATAAGACTGCATTTAGGACTCCCGATGGTTTCTTCGAGTGGCTCGTCATGCCTTTTTTGTTTAACAAATGCACCCGCATATTTCGTAGACTTGATGAGTAGGGTGTTTAGGGAGTTTCTAAACAAGTTTGTGGTAGTCTTTGTAGATGGTATTTTGATTTTCTCTTGAAGCGAGGAAGAGCATGCCCTACATCCAAGGAAGTCTTAGAGACCCTACGAGCGCATCAAATCAAAGCTAAGTTCCCCAAATGTCATTTTTGGAGGAAAGAAGTGAGGTTCTTAGGACACGTGGTCTCTAAGGAAGGGATAGCAGTGAACCCTGCGAAGGTGGTGACAATCCAAGATTGGAAGGTTCCTATAAAAGCAACGAAAGTAAGAAGTTTTCTAGGGTTAGCGGGCTACTATATGATGCTCGTTAAGGACTTTGCGAACATATCAACCCCAGTTTTGATTTTTCTAGATGAGAGGCAAACCATTCACAGTATATACGGGTGCATGCGGGATAGGGGTTGGAGTAGTTTTTGATGCAAGAGGAAAAAGGTGACATGCAAAAGGCGGTAGGTATGTAGTTATGTTTGAGCATCGCGTATCATCCACAGACGGATGGACGGACAGAAAGGGTAAATAGAATCCTTGAGGATCTTTTTAAGGTTATGTACCCTAGATTTTGGAGGAACGTGGGAAGATCATCTTCCTTTGGTGGAGTTCGCCTACAACAATAGCTACCAAGCTACCATAGGCATGGCACCCTTCAAAGCTTTATATGGAAGACCATGCTGATCACCAACTTGTTGGTGGGAGTTTACAGACAAGCTTGTACTTGGGCCCGACATGATTAGAGAAACTTCAAAGAAAGTGGACTTGATACGAAGACGAATGAAGACCGCACAAGATAGACAGAAGTCCTATGCGGATAAAAGAAGGACCGACCTTGAGTTTGAGGTTGGAGACAGGGTGTTCCTTAATGTATCTCCTTTGAGAAATGTCATTCGCTTTGGGTACGTAGGAAAATTGGCACCAAGATTTGTAGGGCCATTTCCTATCATTGAGAGGATTGGGATAATTGATTATAGAGTAGAGCTGCCCGAAAAATTGGCTGGAGTTTATAATATCTTTAATGTTTCTCATCTATGAAACATGAGTCTGCAGAAGTTGTGGAGCCAAGCATACTAGAGGAAGTAGAAGAGGAACGAGAAGCAACGGTGAGGAGAGTTCCAACTCGTATTTTGGGAACAGAAGTGAAAAAGCTATGCAATCGTGAGGTCAAGCTAGTTAAAGTAGAATGGGGTGACGCTGAGGAAGATGCGACTTGGGAGACCGAGGACAGGTTACGCGCAGCCGACCCTTATCTTTTGCAGCGTACATCCTTGATCTCTTTTTCCATAAGTTTATGCATGCTTGTATCTATCTTTTAAGTATATCTCCTCGGTCCTATTCTTGATCCTTAAGTAGAAGCCAATGAATATAAACATGAATTTGAAACATGTTATGATTGATGGTTGCAAGTGGTTGGTGGTGGTTGCTCGTGGATGCATATACATACACATTAGGTACTAGATTGACTCAGTCACTTTCATATTGCATATGCATATATGTATGTGTATATGGATTGAAACTTGATGTATTATCATATGGATGTTGCATTTGTATGAATGATTGTGCACTCATGTAGGAGTTATAAAGTATGATTAGGAATAATTGCATACATGATGGACTCATGGCACTGACATAATTCGCATTAAGGAGGTCAACCGAATCAGTAGACCGCCTGATTTTGCATTAAATAAGGCATATACACACACTATGCATATGATCATGAAAGCATTAGAAATCTTTTTAAGGACAATGGATGCTTGTGATAGATGGATGAATAGATGGATGATTGGATGATAGGATACATTCTTCCTAACTAGAGATTTCGGGGACGAAATCCTTTAAGTAGGGGGAATGTAATACCCCGTAATTCTAAAACATGACATAAGAGATAATTAAAGAATAAATAATTATTAAAGGAATAATTAGAGGAAACAGGTTTCACTATTGAGTTCGTCTTGGAATTCTGCTTGAGATAGAGTCCAAGTTTGCGTAAAATGGATAACGTATGAAGGAGATATGGACGAACGAAGTTAGGCAAAAAAACACGAAAATAGACCAGAATGCACGGGCGCACTTGTGAAGTGCGCTAGTACAAAAATGCACTAGCGCACCTGCCAAGTGCGCCCATGCCGAGGTCTGTCCAGCACAGAATTCAGGTGTGTTCTGTGATGATGTGTCTTCCTCTGATTTGCTGGATGATGTGTCTTTGAGCTGTGTGGCTCTGATAATCCCTATGCTAATCTAAAGGCCATGGTTTGTCTAACACTTCTATATAATCACCTCAAACCTAAACCCTAACCTCATAATCCTATTCTACGATGCCACCATGCTGTCCATCTCTAAGCTAGCCTAGCCTCCATCTTCTCCAAACTAGAAATCAAATTCAAGGTTAAAGAGAAAGATCAAAGCCTACATTAACGGATTAGCTTATCAACTTCAAAAATCAGATTCCAGATCTTCTCTTCTTTCTTAATCTCTGTGAGTTCATGTAGCTTTCACAAGATAATTAAACTAAAGTGATTATGATAAGTTGTAAATTGTGATCATATGATTATGCGTATCTTATCAAATTTGCAAGTTGTTATCTTTTTTGGTTCATAGCTTATGCTTTTCTGATCAATTCTATCAGTTCATGCTTGTTCATGCTCGTATATTTATGCCTATTTTGATACCATGAATCTCTTCCCTCTTCCTTTTTCTTTTTATGAGTTAGTCTAACTTCGAGCCTAAAATATTATGCGAAATTCGCACACATATAACGCTTGAATGATTGGTAAAAAGTTTGGAAAATGTTGAATAACATGTGATTTGTAAAAAGGCATAAATTGATGATGGCTATGGTTTAGGAAAAATTGTATATAATAAGCAAACATGAGACTTGACGTAATTGGGTTTGGGTGTAAACTTGTGATAATTTGGTAAGTTCAGTTATTTCTCAGATTGGGAACATGTGATAGGAATCATGTCTTGTAATGAAACGAATCTGGAACTATGCCCAATTGTAAGATAATCAGTTCTGATTCATGCTTATCCTTTTTGTCAAAACTGAATTACCTATGCTTCTGAGACTGTTGTGATGGAACCTATCATGTTGTACACCAAATTGGTGATTCTTTTATGTTCAATTCTATCGAATCTTTATGCCTATGATGTAACTTGCTCACTTATTGTTAATGTACAACATGTCTATTGGAAACATGATTCTTGAGTTGGGTACACCTTTACATGCCTATTTTGTTCCTTACGTCAATTCTTGTGTTTCTCCTCTATCCCTCTCTGTTTTATTTTTGGACCTTGTTGTACGTGCGATTGAAACGTGGGGAATTGGGTATAACTTAATTAAGTAATTTTGGGCATAACAAGTAAATGTGGCATAGCTTTAATTGACCACGCTTATGGATAATTTACATATAAATCTAGACCTGGACAGTAAATATGTAAATTGGCTAAAAGATGAACATGCCTAACACGAGGTTAGATTGAGTTGCAGTGTAAGACTGCCTGGAACCGCCCGGAACATTCAGTTACCGCAACAACAGATCTAATGTGAGAGGTTAGCGTATTAAGCCTAAAACCCGAGGTTAGAATGAGTGTGCAGTAGAAGTCTGCCCGGAACCGCCCGACACATCCAGCAACCACAAACAATAGTTCTAATGTGAGAGGTTGAGGCATTAATGAATGAATTAATGCTAATGAACGGACGTGCTAAGAATGGTGGGGTTAAGTTAACATGGGTAAGAAGACAACTTAACCAATATTTCATGAACAAAGTGGATAGGTTTAAGGCAAACTTAACCTATAATACATATGGACTTAATAAGTAAAGTGGTTAAGTAAATCTTGGTTAGGTGGGTAATATTGGTATATATAGGCCCACAAACTTAACCGTTAAATAAACATGCGTGAATCAGTGGGAAGGTTAAGTGACAAATGGTAGGCGACACTTAAACAATACAACATGTTAATTAAACAAATGGGTGGGTTAGGTTAAATTGAGAACACTTATAACATGTAGGTTAGGAAACCCTAGTAACGGGGACCCATTTTAGCAGTAACCGACAAAGATATATCACGGCCTGAACTAGGCAGGGTGGGGCACAATTTTTGGGCTGATTATAAGCGGTCAAAATAGCGGCGGGCAGTGCGTCTGTGTAAGTTCCGACGGAGTACGGGCATTCACGTGCTCCGGAGTGGAAAAAGAAAGCCCTGGGCATCAGTAATCATACACTATGCATCTTGAATTATGTCGGGTTGCCATCATAGGGATTGATACACCCCATGGTGGGACCAGCACAGGTATTTATGAACAAGCCGGGCCGAATGACACAAGTAATAAATACATGCGAGTTAAGGAGCCGATCGATTAAGCGATAAGGGGGTAGTGTGGGGACTTCCAGTACTAAGTATGTGTAAGTAAGGATTGTATGGGGGTGTATACCTCTTACTAGATGTTACGCCTGAGGACTACCAATTACAAGATGGGGATCAACTTTCAGTATGGAACTAGTAACGGTGCAATATATTTAGCATTGGTGCAGTGTAGTAATTACCCTATAGTGATTAGAAGCGCAATCAACGTTTATCTTATTCATCTTGCCTACCTTGTCATGCATGCTTATGTACAGTAATTTCTTACTTTCCAGTTTATGTTCTTATCCTGTTACTTTAATGATTATATTGTTAAACTAACTGGACTCACCAGACTAATGTCTGACCTAGTTTGTCTTGCCTCTTTTCTTCCATTCCCCCCCACCCAGATTCTCAGGGAGGAAATACTCGAGCATAGTTCAGATGTCTCTTTCTTCCAGCTTGAAGTTGAAAGTTGTATTGCTTAGCTTTGATTCTGCTTATGGCATTTTCTGTTGGGGGTTATGGCTTTAAAATTATGTACTCTGAAGGCTTTTGTACAAGACTGATATTATGTACTTGGTTTTGTTGTTTTGAAGGTGTAACCAAACATATATCTGTTTCTGCTGCAATAAAGTTATAAATTTTTCCAGTACTACTTTATTCGTTTTGTAATATTCCGTTCTATTTACTTATAACGCTCCACGAAACTTAATGCATTCCCTTTGTGAATGACATTAACGGACGTGGGGTGTCACAGTTATGTAATCGTAAAAGTGCAAACGCTCAATTTCTATCAAATGAGATGACAATCAACTTTACTAATGATTTTTATACATCATTCCTACATGTTCACCTACTAGTTTTGCGCAGACACTTGCCCTATCTAACACTAACTATTATTCCGTCTATTTCCTTTACTTAACAATCGTGCTAGTACTTATACACCTTACTCGTTTTTACGTTTAACACACTCTCCCTTCTTCTTTCTCTTTTCTTCTCCCTAGGCTCATAGGGTGGAAGTGTTTAGTGTGGATTGTTTAGCAGATTTCTCTTGGAAGCTTATCTTTGTAGCATATTTATTCTCGTCGCTATGCTATCTTATTCCACGTTTTGGTTGTTATGATGACTTATTGAGGGAACTTTCTTATTGTATTCTGATTCTTTGACTGAGACTTTTTTTTTCATGAGACATATGGTCTTATCATTTTGAGACAGTTGGTTTTTGAAATAAATGTAATGTTGCTATTTTAAATTATTTTTCTCTATTGTGTTAATTATTTATGTCTTGTGAATCTTAGTACATATGATGTAGATCTATGTCTTTATACCTATAACGCTTCACGTTCCTTAGCGGGACCCTACTTTGGGGAACTTTAAGGGGTGTGGGGTGTTCCATTTGGTATCAGAGCCTAAGGTTATAAGATATCAGAGGCTAAAGGTAAATATATTTTTCCAAACCAAAGGTTTTTTAGAAAATAAAAGAATAACCCCTCAAGTCAGTCACAATCTTCTTTTGATTGTCTCAAATTATAAATTCTCTATCTTCTCTCTTTTGCGCAACATATCTAGGGCCCCCGATCTTCCTGAGGATGTCCCGATTTTAGATTGGTTTCATAGATACTTAGAAGCTACGATACTGACCGACGGATAGGAGCCTACGCAAGTTCATGCACTTGCTACAGTGGTTCTTCCTAATAAAGAATCCAAAAGGCGTCTTCTCCATTTTTCATCAGCAAAATTTTACTAAAAAATTGCCATGGATTTTACTAATAAAGCAACTTGAAATAATCTGCCATGACTACCAAAACCTTTACACTTGAAGTGTTCACTCATTTTTTTTATTAAATAAATTGTATGCATGTGTATGTGTGTGTGAAAAATGAAGCAACCCAATAGCCTCTCTGTTCTCCACCACACATTCGGTTTCTCTCTCCCACCTCTAATTCTCTCTCACTTCACTATCTGATTTTAGTATAAATGAAAGGAGAAAAACATCGAGGCTGTTGGGGTATATATATATATGTATATATATATATATATGTGTCGATATATATGTGTGTGTGTGTATATATATATATATGTGTGTGTGTGTGTGTGTGTGTATTAATGGAGGTTCAGGAGAATTTAAGCGGTGGACTTATTAATGACGACAAGCAGATATTTTTTGCTTGCTTTCGCTACGTGCAAGTCCTCTTGCTATATATCATCTTTCCTCTATTTTTCAATTGGATTCCTTTTTGTAAATAATCGCTTTGAGATTTTTGTTAATCTTCAATGATTTTGTATCATTGATAAGCCAAATCTTTATTCCATCTTCTAACCCTAATTTCCACAATGGTCTGATCTATTAATCCTCCTTTAGATCCACATGCCAGCTTGATGTCCTTCTACCTCAATCTTCAGATCTGATTAGTTTGACTACAGATTATCAAGCCGCTGTTAACTTGGGGTTCTGCATGGTCGGCGTAACTGATTAGATTCAGTTCGGAGTTATCCAACTGATCTTCCACTGTTGAGCGTGATTGAATTATGTTTTGTTTAGACAAGATGCTTTGGTTATGGTATTAGGATTAATGGATTCTGAGTTTTTTGCTTTTCGTTCTGTGTATGAAGGTTTTATTCGGTGCTTTGATTTGGGGAAGAGATTTGGTTTTACTACCATTCCATTACATAAGTTTTATCAGATCTATACAATTTGAATGGTCAAAATTTGTCACCCCAGTTGGTTCTCTGATATTTGGGATAATCTGAGTGACTATCTGCGTTTTAAATATGGAAAAGAGAATATGGATTCAATATTTTGTATGCGGGTGTTTAGATCTCAACTATGCTATATACGGATTTCAATGAATTGGTCAATTGGAGAAAATTATTGTTGGCCTCTTCATTGTTAAAGCCTTCCAGGGATTTCTTCCTAAATTCTATTTCATAGATTCCAGTAAGCTATTACATTCACGACCTGTCTTAGTTCCTTGATGATCAATTAGAGCCCATATTTGAGCGGTAGTTCCTCCTAGAGCTCATAATGTTGCAGTCAGCTCCCTTGTGTTTAATTTCTTGTCTCCAGCTTCTCTATGTAACCATTTCAGAAGAAGTATAACTGTTCTTCTCGAAGATCATCTACACCATGTAGTTTCTATGGTTGAGTGTGCATATTCTTATGGAATCATTTTGGTGTTTGATAAACTCCATATCTTTGTTTTGCTGTTAAGAGCTAAGCTAGTTGCAGCTGGATCTCTCCCAATAACTCTACCAGTTTTAGCTCTTATATTTCGCATCTAGAGTCTTGTTCATATTGTCATTGCAGGTACTAAGGTTGATTCACTATGTTGTGAATTAATCAACCAGACTTGGTGCCTGCAATTGGATTTGTTTGGGACTCAGGTGCGAGTTTAAGGGATGTTTCTTCACTGGGTAAGTTGTGCACCTATTTACAGCTTTTTGATTGGGTGAATATGAGTTAAGGTTGGATGAAATGGGTTGTGTTCAGGGAGAGAGAGTATATGAGGCAGTTTATATGATTGGAGGATAAATGGTAGAATGATTGGATGGTTTATGGAGAAAGCCTGATGTTTTTGGAAATTGAATGGATATTCATAAATCAATGTAGAAGATGGAGAGGATTCATTGTCAGGATATGAAGGTCCTATTACTAACTGAAGATGAGCATTTACTGGATTCTTGAATATGCATGAAGGCATGCTGTTTCTGGAAATAAAAGCATTGTATTTGACATGCGTCAAGAGATTAATGTATGATGTTATGCAGGTTTCATGTTTGTGTGATGAGAGGAGCTTTTGGCTTCGGTAGCGAGTCGTAAGTGGGTGATGGCTTATCCATGGGTGGGTTACATGTTACTTAGTTTTAGCTTTAGTTACTTTTACTGTTTTTATTTTCGCTTGTACCGGTTAGCATACCTGAATCTTGTACTGTTTTTGTTTTAGATAGTAAAAGGGAACCAATTTTCAAAGTATGTATGTATGTGTGTGTGTGTGATGCATTTAATACTAGTAGTAGTTATAAAGTGAATATTAAGCTTAGATCCTTAAAGCCAAACTTAATGCACAAAATCTCCTTCGCATAAAAAATTTCTAAACTAGGTCCTTCAAACGTAGTTATTGAAAATTGCACAAGATTACGCAATTATTCAGTAAATAATTGCAGACATTTATGCAATTATGTTAAAAAAATTCATATTTTTTGCTGAATAATTGCAGAAATTTTCGCAATTTTTTTGATAAATAATTGCGGAAATTTCCGCAAATGTTTGAAAAAATTGCGGGAATTTACAGAAATTTTCAATGAATAGTTGGCAAAATTTCCGCAATTTTTCGATATACTTGCGTAAATGTCGGCAACTATTCACTAAATAATTGTATAAATTTATACAATTACTATTTAACTTAATTCTAGAGACCTAATTTACATACCTTCTTTGATAAGGATATTTTGGCTATTTTGAAACTTAATAAGAGCTTTAGCCAAATTGTCCTAATTATAAATACGAGCGTTCCGGGGCAACCCTGTTTTGCAACCACTCTATCCGTTCGTGAGCTACACCCATCAAATCCAACGAGGATTTGTAGATGTTCAATCCACATACATATTATCATCTATCCAAAATTTGAGCTCGTTCTGACATTCGTAACATTTTTAAAATCTTACCTCAATTATTCATCGTTCAGATATTTATTTGAACCGTTAAATTTAAACATCAAATATTTTTTTTATGAACGTCGGAACGAGCTCAAACTTTGGATAGATGATAATATGTATATGAATTGAACATCTACAAATTCTCGTTGAATTTGGTTTACCATAGCCCACGAACGGGTAGGGATGCTAAAATGGTGCTATAAAACAAGGGTGCCCCGGAATGCTCCTATATATATGCAATTAATACTAGTAATTGTAAAGTAAATATTTTTAGAAAAGAAATATTACTATTAGATACAATGCCTAAGTGTGGTTGGCTGAATTCGAATATCGTTGCAGGATGATAGAGTGAATCAAGATTTTGAAGTTATTACAAAATATGATTGACAAGTGAGGTTAACTGGATTCAAACTTGATTTTTTTTCCTTCAAAGTACAGTGAGTTAAGAATTGTTAAGTATTTTAATTTTAATTATAAAGTAAATATTCTTCAAAAAGAAATATGATTCTCAAATATAGTGTATAAAGCATGGTTGGTTGAATTGGGACATTGATGCGCGAGAACATGATTATTGTTAAGTTATGCTAAAGTATATTTGACAAATGAGATTAACATGTATCTTTTTCAATATCTTAATTTTAATTACAAAGTAAATATTTTTAGAGAGGGAATATGCTTCTCAAAGTAGAAAATGGGTACAAGGACAATTTTAAAAAACATTTTGCTATGAATGATAACTTGTTTGTTTTTAGATTGAAGCACAAACTTTGAAAAATATTATATTGAAAGATAGTGTTAGATATAGCTACCATTTTATATGGGGGATTTTTAGGCACAAGGACAAACTAAACAAAAAATTCATCCACAAGGACAAGAGGCTAAAATGTTAACCACAAGGACACTTTTTAGTGTAAAGGAAAAAATTCAGAGGCCCACTATCGTATCATCTTTTACACCAAAGTTTGACCTTGTAGTTAATTTTTTTTGCCCTTTGTCCTTATGAATAAATTTCTTGTTAATTTTGTCCTTCACACTATTTTCTTGTTTATATACGGTATAAAATTAAACATAATATTAGTTGTAGCTAGAATTTCGTTATAGTGTAAAATATTGTACTTAATATTTTCGTTCAACCTAAAATTGAAACTTAATATCCTTCGACTTTTTTTTTTTTAATTTGTCGTTCTTTCTGATTATTTCATTCTCAAATACAGTGGATAAAGTATCGTGGGTTGAATCCGAAGAATACTAGTTTGTTCACACTAGTGTGAACAAAACACCACTTTTAATTGATGGAAATTAGTGGGTCTCACATGGAACCCCCTGATTTCCACCAATCCCATGTAGTGTTTTGTTCATGATTGTGTGAACAAACTCATTCTCGAATTTGAAGACCGATGTACTGAATCAAGATATTGAAGTTATTCCTAAATATATTTTGATAAGTGAGGTTAACAGTATTCAGATTTAGATCTTTTGCAAAGTACAATGAATTGAAAAGGGTAAAGATTGTATACGTATGTATGGAAGTCAGCATTAACGCCGTGCCCTACATTCCTGATTCCATTGCTGAGTTATCACACATGGCTTGAGAGTTATTTGCAGAAACGAGGATAATACTCTTCGTGCTTCTCCATGATTATTAATCATTATAGGCCACAGAAAAGACAGACTATCCATGTAACCCCGTCATTATAAAATAAATAAATCGAAAATCGAATGCGTTGCGATAGGGGTGGAAATATCAGCTGAAGACTTAAGGGTGCATTCGCAGTGTTTCAGCGTGTCACAATCAGTTTTCGAAGCGTCCGACGCCACAACGTGGCCCAGCACGCTCTCAGCCACGCTTTATCAAAGATGAAAATTATACCTTTGGCGCCGGACGTGTCCGACGCAAGGTAATTAATAAGTCTGTTCTCACTTAGAATTAAAAGTAAATATAGTTTAGTTGGTAAGTGCACATGGTTTGTCAGAGAGAGACCAGAGATCAAGTCCCACATTCAACCAAATTTTTAGTTACTTGTTGTACACTTCATTATTAATGCTTAATGCCTAATGTAGACTATTTGTTAATGCTTAATGTCATTTTTCATTTTTTCTAAATGGTAAAAACACATTCGCTAAGTAGGTTTAACGGTCCAATTAAAAATCAGTATATAAATTAATTCAAAACAATAAATTTAACAATTAAATACACCGCTCAAATACCCCGTTCGTAGTTGAAAACACATTCCCCGCTCGTTACAGTACCACGCTCACATTCCGCTCAAATGCCATACTCAAATACCCTGTTCCCGTTCGTTAAGAACGCACCCTAAGGAATATTAAAGTCACGTCGTATTAATAATAATTAGTAGAGATTCAAATATTGGGAATTTGAGAAGGAAAGAATTTGGGATATCGGTGTCCACTTCGTACGCATTACCTTACCTTTTCTTTCTTTCACACTACAAATTTGACTTGCAACCCTTTTTTTGTTTTCTCTTAATTTTTGTTGTGAAGATCAAGTAAGTTGAATTGGAATACAGCAGATTATCTACACATACATGCATACGTCATTATTAGACCATCCCAGCAGAGATATATGTCACTTTCAACGGAGGTCGATAAGCAGAAATTTGAGTTCGCCATTGACTGACAATGTTAGTTTAGTGACCTTAACAGTCACTGATTTACCCAACTTTATTAAGACTGCATAAATACATGACTCTAATAAAACTGGATAAATTGGAGCAAATTTTATGCTCCATCATGCTACGCCAGTATATTCGATCTTAACTAGGCTAAAGATAAAATGAAACAAAATTTGTCATATATCTACTAGTATAACCGCACAACGGTGGAAAAAACTGAACATTAAGTTGTCTGATATCAAAAAATAATAATTCTATTAACTATATTTTTAAACTACAAATTAATGATAAATTCAATATGTTAGTTAAAAAAAATAAAAATTAGTGCAAATATGTAAATTATATTAATTAATATGTTCTGAATCATTACCAATTTTATATAATGAAGTGACAAATCAAACAAATGTTTGCTTACAACACATCTTTATATTTGTGAATTGTCAATTAAAGAAGATAAATAATGCAATAATAAAAGTAATAAATAAATCACATATCAATAAAGTATATTATAAAAATAAATACCTAAAAGTAGCATTATTAATTACAGAAACTAAAATTCTGAGATGACTAAACTGACATTGCAGAAATAAATAAGTAATTAAACTGAAGAATCTGTCATTCTTGATATTTCTTCCAACAAAAAATTTATTTCAGCTGAGTAATCAACAATGGACTGTGACATAGCAGTGATGTTTTGATTTTTCTCGTTCATATAACCAATTTGAGCAAGGCCAATCTTGAAAAGACGAGGTATCCATATCAACCCCTTCAGCTTTTGTTCATATACATTCTCGCCTTCTTCATCCTTTGCAAAGATCATCAGCACTGCAACCTATAATTTCCTCTGCTATTTCGTTAAAAGCGGTAATCCATACTTCGTCAGTTGTATCTTTAATTTTCATTACCATTATATATCTGCATTATAAAAGCGTATCATTGCTTATACTAACACTTGGTATAATAGTTAATTTTATTTATATATATATATATATATATATATATATATGTGTGTGTGTGTGTGTGTGTGTGTGTGTGTGTGTATGTGTGTGTGTAACCCCCCACGTCCGTTAATGTCACTCACAAAGGGAATGCATTAAGTTTCGTGGAGAGTTATAAGTTAACAGAACGGAATATTACAAGACGGATAAAGTAGTACTTGAAAATTTTATAACTTTATTGCAGCAGAAACAGAAATAGATTTGGTTACACCTTCAAAACAACAAAACCAAGTACATAATATCAGTCTTGTACAAAAGCCTTCAGAGTACATAATTTTAAAGCCATAACCCCTAACAGAAAATGCCATAAGCAGAATCAAAGCCAAGCAATACATCTTTCAACTTCAAGCGGGAAGAAAGAGACATCTGAACTAAGCTTGAGTATTTCCTCCCTGAGAACTTGGGGGGCGAAACGGAAGAAAAGAGGCGAAACAAACTAGGTCAGACATTAGTCTGGTGAGTCCAGTAACTTTAACCATATAATCATTAAAGTAACATGATAAGAACATAAACTGGAAAGTAAGAAATGACTGTACATAAGCATGCATGACAAGGTAGGCAAGATGAATAAGATAAACGTTGATTGCGCTTCTAATCATTATAGGGTAATAACTACGCTTCACCAATGCTAAATATATTGCACCGTTACTAGTTCCATACCGAAAGTTGATTCCAACCCCGCAATTGGTATCCCTCAGGCGTAACGTCTAGTAAGAAGTATCTACCCCATACAATCCTAGACAACCTACTTGCCCATAATAGATACTAGATGTTTACATACTACCCCTAATCGATCGGCTCCCTAACTCGCATGTATTTATTACTTGTGTCATTCAACCCCGCTTGTTTGTAGATACCTGTGTTGGTCCCACCATGGGGTGTATCAATCCCTATGATGGCAACCCGACACAATTCAAGATGCACAGTGTATGACTACTGATGCTCAGTGCCTGCTTTTTCCACTCCGGAGTACATGCACGCCCGTACTCCGTTGGAACCTGCACTGACGCACCACCCGCCGCTATTTTGACCGCTTATAATCAACTTAGTAATCGTGCCCCCACCCTGCCTAGTTTAGGGTACCGTGATACATTTAGGTGGGTTACTGCTGAAATGGGTCCCCGTTACTAGGGTTTCCTAATCAACATGTTATAACAGTTAAATGTTCTCAATATAACCTAGCCCCATCCATCTGTTTTAATTAACATGTTGTATTGGTTAAGTGTCGCCTATTCATATGTTACTTAACCTTTCCATTGATTCACGCATGCTTATTTAACAGTTAAGTTTGTGGGCCTATATATACTAATATTACCCACCTACCCAAGATTTACTTAACCCTTCCATTTATCATGTCCATATGTATTATTGGTTAAGCTTGCCTTAACCCTACCCACTTTATTCATGTAATATTGGTTAAGTCGTCTTCTTACCCATGTTAACTTAACCTCACCCACCTAACTCGTTTAGGTATCATATTCATCTTTGATTAGCATTAATTAGTTATTAATGGACAGACCTCTCACATTAAGTCGATCACTTGTGGCCGATGGATATGCCAGGTGGTTTCGGGCAGACTTCTACCACAAGCCAGACTTAACCTCGTGTCTAAGCATCTAATTTATGCCTTTGACCTCTCACATTAGACTGCCGTTTGCGGTTGCTGGATATGCCGGGCGGTTCCAGGCAGTCTTATACCGCAAACCAAGTCTAACCTCTTGTCTTAGGCGTTCATCTTTTCGCCAATTTACATATTTACTGTCCAAGTCTAGATTTATATGTAAATTATCCATAAGTGTGGTCAATTCAAGTTATGCCACATTTACTTGTTATGCCCAAAATTACTTAATTAAGTTATACCCAATTCCCCGCGTTTCAATCGCACATACAACAAGGTCTAGAAATAAAACGGAGAGGGATAGAGGAGAAACATAAGAATTGTCATAAGGAACAAAATAGGCATGTAAAGGTGTACCCAACTCAAGAATCATGTTTTCAATAGACATGTTGTACATTAACAGTAAGTGTGGCTAAACTGATCAAGTTACATCATAGGCATAAAGATTCGATAGAATTGAACATAAAAGAATCACCGATAGGATTTGGTGTACAACATGACAGGTACCATTGTATCAACCACAACAGTCTCATAGGCATAGGTAATTCATATTTGACAAAAGGATAAGCATGACGGCCTCATAGAATAGGGTTATGAGGTTTAGGGTTTAGGTTTGATGTGATTATATAGAAGTACAGGATTAATATGAGCCTTTAGATCAATCTAGGGTCCATCCAAACCATCCAGTCCAAGAAAATGCATCATCAGGCCAATCAGAAGTCGCCACGTAGCCCTATGACTTAGAAAATCGTCGCTGTCCAGAACAGTCAGCAGGGGTCGACCCCTACAGGTGGGTCGATACCCCTATAGGAGGGTTGACACCAGTGTCGACACTCCTTAAGGGGGGTCGGCACCCTCTGGCGGGAATTTTCCCGCCCACTTCTTTTTGCTGGTTTGAATTCGAATTTAGATTTATTAATTATTTATTTAATTCTGATATAAACTTGAAATCTTCTAAGCTCCATAACTTCTTTATACGGAGCACGATTTACGCAAATTCGGAATCTATCTCAAGCAGAATTCCGAGACGAACGTAATGGCATAACCCGTTTCCCTTAATTATTCTTCTAAAAATTAAGTGTTCTTAAATCTGTTAATTTTAATTTTAAAATTACTGGGTGTTACGTTCTCCCCTCCTTAAAGGATTTCGTCCCCGAAATCTCCAAGTCAAGAAGAATGTATATCCTACCATCCAACATCCATCTACTCAACCATTCAATCACATGCATCCATTGTCCTTAAGAAGATTTCTAGTGCTTTCATGATCATATGCATAGTGTGTGTATATGTTAATATCTAATGCAAAATCAGGCGGTCTACTGATTCAGTTGACCTTCTTAATGCAAATCATGATAGTGCCATGCGTCCATTATGTAAGCAAAAGAACCCTATTGATACATATCATTTCTATATGAGTGCACAACCGTACCTTCATACAAATGCAACATCCATATGATAACACATCAAGTTTCACCCTATATACAAATACATATATGCATGTGCAATATGAAAGTGACTGAGCCGATCTAGTGCCTAATGTATGTGTAAATGCATCCATGAGCAACCACTAGCAAACACTTGCATCCACCAAACATAACATGTCTCAAACACATGTTTACAACCACAGGATTTTCCTATCTAAAGATCAAGGATGTAAATGAGAGGACATAGAAATGATAGAACAAGTATAAACAAAGTGGCAAAAAAGGGAGAAGTTAAGAACATATCCACATAAAAGGAAAGGGTACGACGCATGTATCATGTCTTCCGCCTCCCAAGTCGTGTCTCCTTGATCATCTGTCCATTGGATTTTAACTGACTTGACCTCTCTATTGCGTTACTTCTTGATCTGCGATCCAAGGATGCATGTAGGAGCTCGTCTAATCGTGGCATCTCGTTCCACTTCCACTTCTCTAAGCATGCTCAGCTCCACTACTTCCATGGTATCATGTAAACACTTCCGCAAATACGACATGTGAAACACGTCATGAACACTACTAAGCTTCTCCGGCATCTTCACTCTGTACGCCACCCGTCCAATCCTCTCTGTAATGGGAAAGGGCCCTACAAACCTTGGTGCTAATTTCCCTGTAGCTCCAAAGCAAACTACGTTCCTCAATGGTGAAACTTTAACAAAAACCATGCCCCCATCATCAAACCCATGATCGGTCCGTCTCTTGTCAGCATTTGACTCTTGCCGGTCTTGTGTCGTCTTCATTCATCTTCAAATCAAGTCCATATTTTTCGAAGTTTCTCTCTAATCAGCTTGGGTCCAAGCAAAATGTTATCCGTATGCTCCCACCAACAAGTTGGTGATCGACACGGTCGTCCAAAGAAACCCTAATACTAGCTTAATAACTGTTGTTATAAGCGAACTCCACAAATGGAAGGTGCTCTTCTCATGTCCCTCCAAAACCTAGGATACATAACCTCAAAAAGATCTTCAAGGATTCTATTCACCCTTTCTGTCCGTCCATCCGTCGGTGGACGATACGCGATGCTCAAACATAACTACGTACCTACCGCCTTTTGCATGTCGCCTTTTCCTTTTGCATCGAAAACTGCTCCAAGCCTTGTCCCGTAAGCACCGGTATAAACGGTGAATGGTATACTCCCATCTAGCAAAGTCAAAACTGGGGCTATTATCTTCGCAATGTCCTAAACGAGCTTCCTATAGTAGCCCGCCAACCCTAGAAAACTTCTTACTTCCGTTGCTTTTCTATGAACTTTCCAATCTTGGATTGCCACCACCTTTGCAAGATCCACTGCTATCCCTTCCTTAGAGACCACGTGTCCTAAGTACCTCATTTCTTTCCTCCAAAAATGACATTTGGAGAACTTAACTTTGTGTTGATGCACTAGTAGGGTCTCTAAGACTTCCCTAGATGTAGGGCATGCTCTTCTCGCTTCTAGAGAAAATCAAAATAGCATCCACAAAGACTACCACAAAATTGTTTAGAAACTCCCTAAACACCCTACTCATCAAGTCTACGAAATATGCGGGTGCATTCGTCAAACCAAAAGGCATGATGAGCCACTCAAAAAAACTGTCGGGAGCCCTAAAAGCAGTCTTATCTATGTTGTCCTCAGCCGCCCTTAGCTGATGAAATCCTGTAGCTAAATCCAACTGCGAGAAACCGAAGCGCCAACCATTTGATCGAACAAGTCATCTATCCTCTGCAATGGGTGTATGTTCTTCTTCGTGAGCTTGTTCAACTCCCTATAGTCCACGCACAATCTAAGTGAACCATCAACCTTCGTAGCTGAAAACAACTCGAGCACCCCATTCCGAAATTCTTCTTCTTATGAACCCTTCCTCAAGTAGCTCCCCTACTTGCTTACTGAGTTCCCTCCTCCCTCTCGGATCCATGTGACGCATTGGTAACACAACTGGCTTTGCATTGTCTACTAAGTATATACAGAGGTCTGTCTCGCGCCTCGAGGTTAAACCCCGAACTTCATCAAAGACATTACCATACCCACGGACTACTCGAACAGATTCCAAATCATCGATGGATGTGTCAAGTGATTCTAGGTAGCTAAGCATCACCGGACCTCTAGGGTCACAAGAAATATCAAGGGTCTTTCCACAATGAGTCAACAGTCTAATTACCCTCCTTTCGCAGTCTAGAATGGAACCATACATGGCTAGCCAATCCTTTCCTAGAATCAAGCTATAGCCCATGAAACCAAGAACGTAGGCGTTGCATTCAAACCCAACGCCCAAGATAGACACTCTCAAATCCCGACAAAGCGTAGATAAATGAGGCGAACCACCAATAGGATTTGAAACTACAATGGGATCCACTACTAGACTAGTATTTAGGTGCAGTGTTTCAACTAACGAAGCAGATACAAATGAGTGCGAAGCACCAGAATCAAACAAAGTTCGAACAAGATGATCAAAAAGGAAAAATCAAACTTTCAACAAAAACGTTTCTATCTCTCTCCTGTCCTAGTGCCATGAGAGCATGAACCTGTCCTCCGGAAGTAGGTCATGTCCTCTGCCCTTGCCCTTGTCCCTGTCCTTGCCTCCTCGAGCAGTCTTTAATCAGATGTCCTGCCTCATCGCAATGAAAACAACCAAGCTTCTTCTTCTTCCTACAGTTCTTAATTACATGGCCTATTATACCACAATAAAGACCCTCCTTTTGTCATGGGGTTAATTATTCTTTCCACTTTCTCCTTTATCTTCTTCATGGATTAAAGCCATATCAACAAATTCCTCATCCTTGGGTTGTGCTCCTTAGCCTAAACCCCGTCATCGACCAAGCAGCTAGCTGAACCTTCCTTCCATCGTCTATCTCAAAGATACCAAACGAGTGCTCCACTTCTTTGAGCCAATTCTAGCTTCGACAAACGTCTCAATCCTATGAAACGGTTTTCCGTCCATCGCACGAAAGTCCTTACATATCTTAGAAAAAGCATCTACAAGCGGGGAAAGAGACTCAAGAAAGAAAAGGAAGAGATTCGAAACAAAGAATCGAAAGAAAGATATATGGCTTTTGGGGATTATGTTTTTCATAATAAACCTTTCTCTTGAAAACTCCTTCTTTAAAACATGTTTTTGAAAATACTTTTATATAAAAAAATGCTTTTGAAAACGGTTTTCAAAATCTTCTATCTGTTCTGGTAACCTTCAGCTCTGCTACCAAGTGTAACACCCCACGTCCGTTAATGTCACTCACAAAGGGAATGCATTAAGTTTCGTGGAGCATTATAAGTAAACAGAACGGAATATTACAAGACGGATAAAGTAGTACTTGAAACATTTATAACTCTATTGCAGCGGAAACAAAAATAGGTTTGGTTACACCTTCAAAACAACAAAACCAAGTACATAATATCTGTCTTGTACAAAAGCCTTCAAAGTACATAATTTTAAAGCCATAACCCCTAATAGAAAATTCCATAAGTAGAATCAAAGCCAAGCAATACATCATTCAACTTCAAGCTGGAAGAAAGAGACATCTGAACTAAGATTGAGTATTTCCTCCCTGAGAACCCAGGGAGAAGGGGGAACGGAAGAAAAGAGGCGAAACAAACTAGGTCGGACATTAGTCTGGTGAGTCCAGTAACTTTGACAATATAATCGTTAAAGTGACAGGATAAGAACATAAACTGGAAAGTAAGAAATGACTGTACATCAGCATGCATGATAAGGTAGGCAAGATGAATAAGATAAACGTTGATTGGGCTTCTAATCACTATAGGGTAATTACTACACTGCAACAATGCTAAATATATCGCACCGTTACTAGTTCCATACCAAAAGTTGATCCCGACCCCGCAATTGGTAGCCCTTAGGCGTAACATCTAGTAAGAGGTATCTACCCTATACAATCCTTGACAGCCTACTTGCCCATAATAGGTACTAGATGTCCTCATACTACCCCTAATCGATCGGCTCCCTAACTCGCATGTACTTATTACTTGTGTCATTCGGCCCTGCTTATTTGAAGATACCTGTGCTGGTCCCACCATGGGGTGTATCAATCCATATGATGGCACCCCGACACAATTCAAGATGCACAGTGTATGATACTAATGCCTAGTGCCTGCTTTTTCCACTCCGGAGTACGTTCATGCCCGTACTCCGTCGGAACCTACACTGACGCACCATCCGCCGCTATTTTTACAGCTTATAATCAGCTCAGTAATCGTGCCTCACCCTGCCTAGTTCAGCATACCATGATACATCTATGTGGGTTACTACTGAAATGGGTCCCCGTTACTAGGGTTTCCTAATCAACATGTTATAACGGTTAAGTGTTCTCAATATAACCTAACCCCATCTATATGTTTTAATTAACATGTTGTATTGGTTAAGTGTCACCTATTCATATGTTACTTAACCTTTCCATTGATTCACGCATGTTTATTTAACAGTTAAGTTTGCGGTCCTATATATACTAATATTACCCACCTACCCAAGATTTACTTAACCCTTCCACTTATCAAGTCCATATGTATTATTGGTTATGCTTGCCTTAACCCTATCCACTTTGTTCATGTAATATTGGTTAAGTCGTCTTCTTATCCATGTTAACTTAACCCCACCCACCTAACTCGTTTAGGTATCATATTCATCTTTGATCAGCATTAATTAGTTATTAATGCACAGACCTCTAACATTAAGTCGATCACTTATGGCCGTTGGATATGTCGGGCGGTTCCGGGCAGACTTCTACCACAAGCCAGACTTAACCTCGTGTCTAAGCATCTAATTTATGCCTTTGACCTCTCACATTAGACTGCCGTTTGCGGTTGCTGGATATGTCAGGCGGTTCCGGGCAGTCTTATACCGCAAACCAAGTCTAACCTCGCATCTTAGGCGTTCATCTTTTAGCCAATTTACATGTTTACTGTCCAAGTCTAGATTTATATGTAAATTATCCATAAGTATGGTCAATTCAAGTTATGCCACATTTACTTGTTATGCCCAAAATTACTTAATTAAGTTGTACCCAATTCCCCGCGTTTCAATCGCACGTACAGCTAGGTCCAAAAATAAAACGGAGAGGGATAGAGGAGAAACACATGGATTGACATAAGGAACAAAATAGGCATGTAAAGGTGTACCCAACTCAAGAATCATGTTTCCAATAGACATGTTGTACATTAACTATAAGTGAGCAAGTTACATCATAGGCATAAAGATTCGATAGAATTGAACATAAAAGAATCACCGATAGGATTTGATGTACAACATGATAGGTACTATTGTATCAATCACAACAGTCTCATAGGCATAGATAATTCAGATTTGACAAAAGGATAAGCATGAATCAGAATTGATTATCTTACAATTAGGCATAGTTCTTGATTCGATTCATTACAAGCCATGATTCCGATTACATGTTCCAAATCTGAGAAATAACTGAACTTACCAAATTATCACAAGTTTACACCCAAACCCATTTACGTCAAGTATCATGTTTACTTATTATATACAATTTTTCCTAAATCATAGCCATCATCAATTTATGCCTTTTTACAAATCACATGTTATTCAACATTTCCCAAAACTTTCCCCATCATTCAAGCGTTATACGTGTGCGAATTTTGCATAATATGTTAGGCTCGAATTTAGCCTAACACATAAAAAGAAAAAGGAAAAAGGAAGAGGGAAGAGAATCATAGTATCAAAATAGGCATAAATATATGAGCACGAACGGGCATGAACTGATATAATTGATTAGAAAAGCGTAGGCTATGAACCAAAAAAGATGACAACTTGCAAATTTGATAAGATAGGCATAATCATATGATCACAATTTACAACTTATCATAATTACTTTAGTTTAATTATCTTGTGAAAGCTACATGAACTCGCAGAGATTAAGAAAGAAGAGAAGATCTAGAATTTGGTTTCTGAAGCTGATAAGCTAATCTGTTGATGTAGGCTTTGATCTTTCCATTTTATCTTGAATTTGATTATTTAAGATGGAGGCTAGGTTAGCTTAGAGATCGACAGCATGACGGCTTCATAGAATTGGGTTATGAGGTTTAGGGTTTAGGTCTGAGGTGAGTATATAGAAGTATAAAATTAATATGAGCCTTTAGATCAACTAGGATCCATCCAAACCATCTAGTCCAAGAAAATGCGTCATCAGGCCAATCAGAAGTCGCCATGTAGCCTTATGACTCAGAAAATCGTCACTATCAAGAAAAGTCAGCAGGGGTCGACCCCTATAAGGGGTCGACACCTATGTCGACACCCCTATAGGGGGGTCGACACCAGTGTCGACACCCCTTAAGAGGGGTTAACACCCTCTGGCAGGAATTTTCCCGCCCACTTCTTTTCGCTAGTTTGAATTCGAATTTAGATTTATTAATTATTTATTTAATTCTGATATCAACTTGAAATCTTCTAAGCTCTATAACTTCTTCATACGGAGCCCAATTTATGCAAACTCGGACTCTATCTCAAGCAGAACTCCGAGACGAACGCAACGGCATAACCAGTTTCCCTTAATTCTTCTTCTAAAAATTAAGTTTTCTTAAGTTTGTTAATTTAAGTATTTAAAATTATGTGGTTTTATAGTGTGTGTGTGTACCTCAAAACACAAGTATTTTCACTATGTTGGCATGCTTCACTCCAATAGCTAGATTTTGTAGCTTGTATAACCTTTTTGTTTCACTTTTTACAAGCTTCATGCCATAGTTTTAAACTTTTAATGTAAGTTATGTACGCGAGTACGCTGAAGAATACACATTGCATACTGAAAAATAATATTCAAAATATATGAAATTATTAGTTAACACTTAACAATATAATTTGAAAAAAGGAGGACTAACCTTGTCCTCACCCAATATTGAATTGCTTGTTATTTGAGAAAACATGACTTTATCGTAAGTAGTAGGGGATATTTTCACATCTTTGCCCTCTTGACTGTACCAACATCTGAGATTTTTAACTTCTGAAATGTCCGGGTTTATGGATACATTAGTTTTACTCGATGTTGATAAAGATAAACCTATGATAACGTCAAATCATATTAAAAAATGATGGATCAAATAATATTAAAAAATGGTGGCATGATAAAATTTAAAAATATTAAACATTTTTACCTTTAAAATCTCTATTTTTTGCATTTTTAATAGGTATTATAAGAGCGTCATCAACAATTCCCACCAATTCAGAACCTACTCCCATAGCAAGCTCTCCCCAAAATGTTACATTAATGGCTTTGGTTCTGCAATTTAAATCTAATCGTTAATATTTCAATTTCGAAAAAATAAAATTTTTAATATGTTTACTTACGAATCATCTGCAATAAGTACATCCTGTTTAGAAGGATCTCACTGTTTTGTCTTAGAAATTTTTTAATTGGTGAGACACTTTGAACAAGCCCGACTACATCTGAAAGGCACTTATGATAAAAAAAAACACAATAAGATTTTAAAAAATAATGATGTAGATGCATTACGTACTACTTTCTTTTTTGGAAGCTACTTTTGGAGCTGATTAATCTTTACAAAATTATATATAACCTTCGGTATAGAGGAGCTCGCATCATCCACCATTTTGACTGATGAGTTCTCATTTAGAATAATCTCATAATTATTGTAGATGGTGATAAAATCTTTATTTACCAGTCTAACCTTTTGAATCGTTATAAAAAATTTCACATTTAAGTATACGATAAAACTTGTTTGCAGCTTTGCTAAATATCGTTGCTTGGACTTGTGCAGCCTATTTTTTTTAAAGAAGCAAGTATTGTAATAACATTTTAATAATAGTAACGCAAGAGAAAATACAATTGAAAGGATAAAGTTGAAAAAAAGTTACCTCTTCATCTGTGAGTTCAATGCTAAACACACATCCTTTCCCCCTAATATTTTTGTAAGATCTCATTTTGCTTTTGTTTGTTACTCAAACTTTGATCCTCCAGTTGCATTGGTATTGATTTAGTAATGCAACAGGAGTAATATTTCTAGACATATCCATTTGGCTGATAGAGCTGACGTAAATCCTAATCATATACAAATTAAGTTTAAAACAAAAACTCATTTTTTTTAATCAACTTTCATTACAAAGATTATGTTTTGCTGAAGTTAGGCACATTAGTGAAAGCTATGAACATTAAAGAATCATGCAAACTCAGACAAATCATGCATATAAATAACAGTCATCTTGAAAAAACACCACAAAATGTGTGGAAGAGAGATCATGGAATGGATATTAGAGCATAATCATATTGTGGGGACCTATTGCATTTTATATTGTACATATGCTGCAGCTTTGCACCACACTCAAGACTAAAACAACAAATACAAATGCATTACCAACTGTTTATAAAGGAAATATTCATATGGCGTGGCTTTTATAGCTTTGCACCTGAGAATTTATGAAAACTGGTTTTTTGTGGGAAATAAATTTTATATCATGTAATCTCTAACCATTCTTTGAATTGACTGACCTTGCTATCTCAAAAGCAGTTGATTCTATGTAAGAACAACAATAATATATATCATATGATATAACTTTAATGTGTAGTAACCTATTAGTTTTTATATAGTGCTCACATTATTTACAATATGGATGTCAAAGTATAACGATGTCAAATTCATAAAGAAAAGCAATATAAACAGTTTACCTAAAGTCAGAGGTTTTTTTAAAGTAGTTAGCTTCTGACTTATGTGCGTTTGATGAAAGAAAGAAAAAGAGTTAGTATTTATAGATGAGTATTATGAGATTCTCAAAGAGACATTGACTTAAAATAGGAAGACCTGGTATTAAAGGAGAAGAATATCAGCGCTTGAATTGAAAATTTGAGGGAAAAAGAGAGCTGGCCCGATATTTAAGGATGAATACTTATAGAATGAAGGTTTTTTTTCAAGAAACAAAAAAAGGCTAGTTTAACAGAATTTGCAAATAACAAAACAAAAAAATTAGCATTAGAATACTCATTAAAAATTAAAATAATAATTTAGTATAAGAATACACGTGTATGAACATGGTCGCTTCCGCCTATGTTGAATTAGCATTTTGCTGTCTTTGTACGGCGCTTCCGCTTCCGCCTAGTTTAACAGAATTTTCAAATGCTTTCTCCTTTGAAACCATGGTCGGATCAAAGAAAATAAATATATCCTTAATTAAAATAATAAATTAGCATTTTGCTGCCTTTGTACGACGCTATTTGTCCCTACGGCTACGTTATGAGGTCGCTTCCGCCTATGTTGAATGGACGACTTGCTTTGTTTCGGTGTTTGAGCGAATTTGTCCCAATATGAACGACCGACCTTGGCTTCCGCACCTGAATCACGATTCGTGTCTAATTTTGGTTGGAGACATAGTCACATAAGATGTTGCAAGCGCTTGTATTGCAGCTCCATCTCAGGCTTGGTCTTTTGACGGGAAATCAGTGAGAGATTTTACAGGATATACGATCTCTATCCTTTCTGGGCCGCACTTCCCATTACATATCGTGCCATCATCCTCAGTCATATTGGTTGACTTGAGTTGTCTTGGGCTTGATATCATGCACGACTGACCCTGATAATATCCATTCTGCATCCTTTGTTTAACGTGCATATGGATTTTTTAGGGATTAACACTTGCCTCTCGAAGTCCGTGATTTCCTTTAGTAAGGAATTACTGGCTTCGACATGTTTGATTGCACATTGTTTGGTAGATTTGTTGAGGGGTCAGTCGCGCTAAAATTTGGGATTGTTTTGTTGTAGCACACTGGTATTGTCTCTCTCTGTGAGTGAGAGGCTTGATGCATCTTTTGTTATTGTGCGAACAGTTGAATTTCGGGATGCCAGCTGGAGCTTGATGGGACACTTATTTGTGAATTCGAGTACTAAGATGATGTGGTGAGAATACTCTAGATATATGCCTTTTAATCTCCCTTTCTGTTTTCTTACCTATGCACATTTAATTGGTTTTTAACTTATACCTATGTGTGCTTGTTTTGAGTGATTTCCCCAATTTCCCGAATGCTAAACCCACTAATCTGAACATAGGGCTGTCTTTTCTACGAGCGACCAGATGAAAATACTATTTCGGTTAGCCAATCCTTTCGTCTGTCTCTTTTATATATTATTTTGTTATCTTCCTTTTTTCCAGAAGAAAGCTTTAATGGCGGCGCTAGTCTGAGCATTCCTATTTACTGCTTGGACTTTCATAACTCTTGATTACTCTAGTTCTTTCATCGTTCTGATTAGCATTCGTGCACGACACCATTGTCGAAGCCTCCGCAATCTCGAGATCGATTTGGATGGACTGCTCGCCCAGATTCGAGACTGTTCGCTTGCCTGTAGGTAAATTTCTCCTTTGATTTTATCTTGACCCAATTTTGAAGCATGAATTTTGACCATGCGACTTTGGGGTTTCTAAGTAGGGTTTACCCTTTTTCTACAATCCCATAACTTCAGGAAGTAATCTATGTTGGACCAGGTCGAAAGGTCTGATCGAGCAGAAAGTTCTTATCAAGTTGTGTCTACGCCCAATGTTGTTTCTTCGATAGGCACTGCGCAAGATTTCCTACAACCTCGTGTACTTTCTAAAGTACCTAGTGAGAGGCACCCGAAGGAGCTTTCTCCCAGATCATTCCATCAATTGTGCAAACAATTCGGTATTTCGAAGAAAGAAGAGGCCAAGCTGCCTGGGGAGAAAGAGTTCGCGGATATCCCTCCCAAAGGATATGTTGCTGTTACTCGTGGCATGTTGATAAGCAGAGCGGTTCCTTCCTTTAACCCTTATATAGAAATGATTCTCCGGAGCTTGGCTATTGCCCCGTATCAGTTACATCCTAATGGTTATGCGATTTTGATAAGCTTTTATATCCTTTTTATGAGGGAAAAACATCGGGCTCCTTCGTTTAAGGATATATGCTAATTATATGCTTTCAGGACAAGAAGCCGGCATCCCTCGTTTATCTTTGTGGAAAGCCGGGGTTCAAAAATAATTACTGGCTTAGTGGACAGTGTGCGAGGATTTCCCAATCAATACTTCTTTGTCCAATGTCCCGATAAATTTTTGCGGCTTTTGGATGGAAGGCAGTAAGTATTTTTATTCTTTAAATTTCATCTTGCCCCTCTTCCTTTTTCTTAAAATCTTTTGGATATACTACAGCGCTTCCCGATCAAAGCATACCTTTCGACCAAGATTTATGCAACTCATTATTAGCTATTGATGAGTGCGAGATAAATAGGAAATTCCTGATCACTGAAGGGTTATTAAGGCAATATAATTTGCTTTCCTCTCTGCGCACCTTCGCAGTGGATACTTCTGATAAAAAAGAAGCTACCGGCAAATCCCCTGTCAAGAAATCTTCGAAAAAGGAATGTTCTGGCACCGTGGGGAGCAGTGAGGTAGCTTTCAAAAGCAAAGAGACCTCTGCCAAAAAGGTAGTATCCAAGCATCCAAAGCACCAAGGCCCTAATACTTCAGTGGCCTTGTGCAGAAAAGATGGGCCTTCCTTAGAGGAAGTTATCCAGGGAGATGTGAATGTGACTCCTTTGGAGATCACCTCGGATCAAGTGCGGAAAGTGGAGCAGTCTAACGGAATTGTAGTGACTTCTAAAGAAAACCTGGGAGGTGGAGAGAATTCTTCTGAAGACAACTAAGAAGAAAATGGTTTAGAAGCTTTTAAAGGTCTTAATCCCCTTGATTTAGCTAAAAAGCTTTCAAGGTAAGACCGTTATTTGGACATTTTGTATTTCAAAACCTTTTAATTGTAAGAATTTCACGAAGAACCCCTCATTTCTGGGTCAACGTGATATCTCACAGGGTTTGGAACTGTTTTAGTCTTGTTGTTTTCATATATTCCGTGTATTTCCTCTCCTGGCCTTCTTTCTCGCCTTTTAATGATTAGGGTACTTAGATCTTCCTTTTTCTCTTAGCTCCAGGAATAGGATCATCTTTATCGGACCGTTTCTCCCGGCAATTTGCTCTCGATGATCCACGGAATGTCTTACAGTCCAGCCTTACTTGCTGCCTCAAGCGTTCCCGTCCATCTTCAGATCCTCTATCTCAAGATGCTCTTGATGCACCACTGGCGAGTTTGCTAAACAAGAAGAAGCATGACCAATCTCGGGTATCTGGAGGAGAAAACCAGGATGCCGAAGGGATAGAAGGTAATGATAAACAAGATAAGGATAGGCTTGGTGTGTAATCTGAACCCGCTGAACTTTTATGCCCCAGTTCTTCTGTCCCTGTGGAACCGTTGCTCAAACCCTATATGCCTAGTGCACCTGCTCTCTGTCAGATTCAAGCGATTCTTGACAGATCTCCATACAGAGTTGCCCCTGGTATTCCTAAATTGAAGGACAAGTTCGGAGACTGGGACTTAAGGGGGATGGACCTCGACTTAGACTTGTCTCCTTATGATGACCAGAGTACCGTCGGGGAGTTAAGCGCCATAAAAAATTACGTGACCTACCAGCTTGCCACTGCCATGGGTCATCTTGAAGTTCAGTTAGATGAGGCCAAAAATACTTCCAGAAAGTGACTCGAGTCTTGGAACAGGTTCTGCTTCGAATTTCAGAAGATGAATACTCAACATCTTGAGCGTGTAGAGCTTCTGGAGAGCGATAAGACTAAATTGATTCATGTGATCAAAAGTCATTGCATTCTTTAAGGATGGGAACAGTAGGATGAGCTGCTTGGAGGCTGACAATAGAAAACTTCGGGAGGAGACCGAAGCCGCCAAAAAACAACTTGGTGAGGCTCAAGCTGAACGTGAGTTTGCTGAATCTCAATTAACTTTTGTACAACAGGCTGTGGTTTCTTGTCGGCAGGAGAAGGCAATGCTCGAAGGTAAAATCGCATCCCAAAGGTTCTTGAAACCTTAGAAAAAGATAAAGCAAGGTTAACCAGCGACCTTGAGCAAGCCAGAATTAGAACTGAAGAGACCCTGTTTTGATTTTACACCCTTAGTGTTATGATCCGCGGAAGCTTGAGCTATCTGAACAAGGACTTCCCCCGTACATTAGCTCTTGTCTGGGAGCAAGTGCTTGGCTACTCCAAAGATAAGGAAGATAGTGTTTTGCAAGAGGCCCTCCTTGAGGCAAGCGATCGCGATGCTTTAGAAAAAGGAAGGAGAATGTTGACTGATGAACGAGCTCAATCCCTTGGAATAGAAGTCCAGAATGTTGTTCCTGTTCATGACCCCAGTCCTGTAGAAGATGGAGCTTCGGGACCCCAAGTTTTCCTGATGGAACCTTCCGTTGCTAGTGAAGGTACTTCTAAGGTTCATTTGGTTGATGACCACGCTGTACCTGAAAACATTGCCAAATGATGTACTGTTGTTTTACATTTTGCAGTACCAACTTTGCAACCATGTATCTTTGTGATGAATTTGTGTTTTGTTATTACTCATTAGCGTTGATATGCCATAACTTATCGCAATTTTTATTTATTTGCATCGTGTTACGCTTTTATGGGTTGTGCGATGGTTACGTTTTATGCCATTCATCGTCAATATCACTGGTTTGCTTTGATTTTAGGACATCATATTTCCTCTTTTGACCCTTTTTTGAGGGGTTTAGTTCTTATTATGCATATATTCGCATTCTTTAATGATCTGATAATTCAAACCTTTAGAGTTTACTTTTTGGATGTGCACTTTTATAAGGCGCAGGTATGTTATACATTTATTCATGTTCCTCATTGATTTGGCATCCCAAACCCTTCGGAAACTTGATTAAATGCATTTCCGTATGTACAATTTGTATTTTTATGTATCCAATCCCATATCCCACTAACTCAGTGTCTCGAGCCCTTTGGAGACTGGTTTTGAGTACGTGGCCCCATGGGAGGACTTGGGTTACAAGTTTTCGACCCAATTTCGATCTTATTTGACCCGGCTATTATGATCAAATAGATACTAAATTAGATAACCCCCATACGGTTAGGATTTTTGATACCCTCTTTCGGCTAAGATTTCTGATACCCCCTTTCGGCTAGGATTTCTGATACCCCTTTCGGCTAGGATTTCTGTTTTTGCGCTGGTCTTTCCAGCATGTTTATGGGACCATCCGATCCTAGGACTAGTGTTATCCAACCTAGGTTTTTTTTAAAAAGAAACAAAGAGTGCAGCCTCCGGATTTTGGTGTTTGCTCTCCATGAATTGCTTTGGAATGATTTTTTCCTTTGAGTTTTGCAAGATGGTGGGCTTGGCTATCCTGCCTGGTTTGACCAATGCTCTCAATGCGTGATGCACGACTTTGGCCTATATTAGAGACCAATTTTTAGCATTAGTTTGCAAATAATTTTTGCATTTCATGAGATTATAATCTGCGAGTGAACATCTTTTATCATGTAGAGTTTGTACTTAACACAATAAAGCTGGATCACAGATCATTTCATGGAAATACAACTGGAAAAGACAGATTATAGAAACAGTAAAATAAAGAGAATGGGGGTAGCACATTTCCAATTTTGGATATTGGATTGCGCCTAGTGGTCATTAGTCAATGATTGGTCGTAAGTCTTCGGGTGCTTGGGTTATCTCGTGTGACCCGACCTGATTGGCAATCTTACCTTGCCTCTGACTTTCTGATGCGTTTTGAGGACTCTTAACATACTACTGCAATTGATTTTTTCGGATGAGCTCCTCAATCAAATTTCTTAAGTGTCGACATTCATTCGTGTTATGCCCGAGTTGATTATGAAACTGGCAGAACTTTCCGAAATGTGCCTGTTGTTCTGTGATCTTTGTGATTTTACCGAAGGAAACTTGCCTGAGTCCTTCGTGGTAGAGAAGATTTTGTCTGAGGTTTCATTCAAGGGAGTCAATTCTATTTGCTTAAAGAATTTTGACTTCTTATGTATTTTATTATCTCTCCCATCAAACCCTCTCTTATGCCCAGAGTCATCCTTCTGAATTATCTGAGAAGATTCGTTGCTCTTCCCTTCCTTAATAATGCTATTCTTCGTGTCCTTCTAGATATCTAGGGTATCGGCTTCCACGCTTATGTATTCGTCATCTTTCTTGCAGAACTTCTGTAGAGTCTTTAGTTTTTTCATCTTGAGCCACTTCCCAAATTTTGATTTCTTATCGATAGCCCCTTTCAAGGCTGCCAATAAGTAACAAGGCTCCGGTTCTATAACCTCTGCTTTTGCAGCATAGAAGCGTGTAAGGAAAGCTTTGATGGTTTCTCCGGGCATTTGCTCCATTTTGCTGAGTGACATCACGTCCCTTGCCTTGGTGGTTTGTAATCGGAATTGATCTTGAAATCTCCTCGCCAAATCAGAGAACTGATCAATACATTTAGGTGGAAGTCTGGTAAACCATAGCGAGGCCACACCTTCTAGGCACATGGGAAAGTATAAGCACTTGATTTCATCAGTGGCCCTGGCTCCATTCATGTGCAGGTCGTACTTGAACAGAAAAATTGTTGGACCTCCAACTTCCCTATAAGGTGCTATTGTTGGGGGTATGAATTTCTTCGGGAATTTCGCTTGACAGATTTCCTCTGTGAACGGATTTTTGCTGGGGGAAACTCCCATTATTTCTCCTCATCTTCTCGGGTCTTCTCCTTAATTATTCGCTGGATCATGTCCGTGATGCGCCTATCATCACCTGTTCGTTCATTGGGATCGACACTGAAGTCCTCATCAGCACGACCACGGTTTGAGCTTCGGCGCCTTGCATCCTTCTTGAAGGATGTTACATTGGTGGGACTTGCGACAGCCCGAGCCATACGTTCTTCTTTGCGATGTGGAGATCTAGCCTTAGGATCCTCAACGCCGGCCTCTCCATTGTCTCCCACTAGGTTGTGAGGTCATCCAAGGTCTGAGGCTGCTGAGTCCTCTTTTTCGCTAGGATTAACCTTAGTATTTGGTGGTAACAAGTTGGCTTGAACATTAGTCAGGACGTCAATTCTTTCCATTATCATCTTCGTTGTATTATCAATTTTTTCGTTCAGTCCGGTTACAACCACACTCAATTCATCTCGCGTTATAGATGGCCCAGGGGTATCCCCTTCCCCTTGATTCAAAATTTGAGGTGTAGCTTCATTAGCATTATCATCCTCACTGATTGTAGCAACATTAGCAGATTTTCCGCTTTTCTTTGATCCGACCATGGTTTCAAAGGAGAAAGCGTTTTTGGATATATTTATTTTCTTTACTGAATTACGAAATAGAATTATGAACAAGGCCCCACGGTGGGCGCCAAAATGTTTACACCAAAAATGGTCTAAACACCCAAGGTACTAAAACTGTACTTCACCAATTTGGTAAGAAATAAACGGAACCGTGTTTAATTAGCAATTGAAAATGAAAAATGCGAGAAAAGGTAAAGTAGAGACGAGATTTATAGTGGTTCAGCCGTTAACTAGGCCTACGTCCACTGTGAAGGTGTTTTTCAATCTTGTAATGAGGATTACAAAATACATCAATTAACTCTTTCCATACATCTCTATATTCAATCAATATACTCTCATTTATGTATTTCATTCTTGGAATTATACAAGAGAATGGTAGAATTTAAGGAGAAGAAGGATGGATGAATGATTGAGAAGGAGGATGTCTTCGTTTTCCTTTATTACAAGATTGTTCTTGACGTCATGGCCGAATAAGTGGTAGAGGATAGAATTTAGCAGCACTTTGTGGTTTCAAAGATTGGATCCCCTTTATGTTGGCAACCATGATATATTTATAGGTGAGCCCCCTCCCTGGGAAATGAACTGAAATCCATTTATGCGGGCTACGGTCCTCTCATTCAAATTACAATCATGTCATCGACTAGCTGTAACCAGCTGTCCAGAGCTGTATTTGGTTGTCATGCGCGAGTGACTCAATGGAGTGAGCGTCTTAAGTAGTTGAGCGGGTCCATAGGAGCGGGCGTCCCTGTGAGAATGGATGCTTTGGGAAATTTTATAAGAGCTGAACGTGGGACTAGAATCCCCTCTCCTTTGTTCCTTGCGTGACCGACCATCTTGGTTCAAAGGCGCTCGTCTTTTTGCTGCCTTTGTACGGCGTTGTTTGTCCCTACGGCTACGCTATGGGGTCGCTTCCGCCTATTTTGAATGGACAACTTGCTTTGTTTCGGTGTTGAGCGGCTTTGTCCCAATATGAACGACCGACCTTGGCTTCCACACCTGAATCACGATTCGTGTCTAACTTTGGTTGGAGACATAGTCACATAAGATGTTGCAAGCGCTTGTATTGCAGCTACATCTCAGGCTTGGTCTTTTGACGGGAAATCAGTGAGCGACTTTACATTATATACGATCTCTATCCTTTTTGGGCCGCACTTCCCCCTACATATCGTGCCATCATCCTCGGTCGTACTGGTTGACTTGACTTGTCTTGGGCTTGATATCTCGCATGACTGACCCTGATGATATCCATTCCGCGTCTTTTGTTCAATGTGCGTATGGATTTTTTAGGGATTAACAAAATATAAGCAACGAACTGAAGTGAAATATCCTACTCCATCTAGTTCATATTATAGGTCATTTTGTCAAATTTTTTGTTTTTCAAAATATAAGACGTTTTGACCCATAATACATTGTACCTACTTTACTGACTTACCATTAAGTAATTCTATTGGCTCATGTGAGTAGCCGGCTCCTTCAAAAATCCCATAATCATTTTATTGTACTTGGAAATAGAGAAAGTAACTTAATTTTGTATGAAAAAATGAGCCAACCCAACAAAAAGAAACATTTGAATTTTTTCTTAATTCCCGTGCAAAACTTTAAAATGACTTATATTATGAACCGGAGGGACTACATAGAACAAGAAATAAAAAAAAAGCATCATTCATTTGTTAACTATAGCACCTATTGTCCATATAACATTATTTCAACCTTTATGAGAGCTAAAAACCCTTGCTGAAAGTTGGTCATCCAATGTTGAAATGCAGCAGTTGATGTGGTTTAGCATATTCTTTAAACATTTATTACGTATAGGACAAAACACAGAATTAAAAGCAGAGAAGTGGATAGTCATGACTCATGTATGAATGCTACAAAAGTAGGCAGTCAATTAATGAGCATATCCTTGGAAATAACATTAAACTATAATCGCTGAAATATTTATTTGATATGGATTGTATGTACTTGTTGGAAAATGGTCCATTAAAGTGGTAAATTGACCATGTACAATTAGAAAAATCAATAGATAAACGCACAATTAGCAGGAAGAGAAGAAGATATAAACTTTTGCGAAAGATAAATAAAAATACCAATTGATGATGCAATCTACACTATTGCAAAATCTTCATTCTTCAGTGTACAGGTTAAACTACAATTCTTATGATAAACATGTCATTATGATGAAACCAAAATGTAATACATAGATAAATCATAGGTAAATTTCAGTTGCTAATCAAGAAATATGGTCAACAACATAAATTAATTGTATGCATCAATGAATAAAACTGTAAGAGAAAACCATTGAGCTTTACAGTACCCCTGAGAAGAAGGGAAAAAAGTGGATTCCATAAGTGAAAATCATATGTTTGTTTCAAACTTGTGAAGATTTGTTAAAATTTAGAGAATGAAAAAAAATGAAATAAATCTGCCTCGTTCATTCTCGCTAGTGAGAAAACTCAGGCCGTCACTAATTCTTCTTCTTTTGTGAAAAAAAAAACAAAACGTGATCAAACACCAGTATATTCCTTCACTATTAAGACCCTTTTGCCTGTATTTGCACCGGAGCCTTCTTTCAAAGAGAGAATATAGGTACCAGCATCACTATGAAGGCCAGTACCATAAAAGTCTAACGTTGCTTACTATGAAAGTCCAATATCTGCACAAGTGAAAGTACAACAAATAATCAAAGAATTATATAAATTCGTAGCTATACAGGATGAGTGAAAAGGATGAATTCATACCTATACAAGATGATTTATTAATGAAAATTTTGTGCAATAGATGGCAAACAGTATATGTACCGAACAACCTAATGAAACTGCACTAAAGACCACATATGCTAAATGTGTGTCCCTTTATCCAAACTATCACAATTAATCTAGAAACAAAAATTAGGAGAAAAACCGGGCAACTTGCATAACGGATACTTCTCCAACCTATATGCTTATCACTAACATCGGTTTCCAGTTTTTATCCCATTATGTTTGTTAGTGTTTTCAGTTAACCTTATGAATCCTCGTTAACTAAGTACCATAACAAAGGTCTACATCCAAAGATCCAAAGCAGAAGATTGAATTTTGGATTAGGGTAAATGAAATCCATGGTCAAGAAAGCAATATAACTACCTGTAATGTACATATCTGACTTGCAAATTTCTATTATGATCATTCAACCAAATACCAAAATAGTTTTGTTAAATTAATTCTAGGTCTTAGAAGATTTCAAGATTGAATGGACTTTGGTTGATAAGTTTTAGGAACAGGTTATAGATGAAGAGGAAAATAAAATCTAAATCCACTACCAGTTCATTGATCAAGGTGATGCAGATGACAACGGGCATCAAATAAAAGCATGTTTTAAATGGAGAACTTATTGTAGGAGCGAAACTTTTCGGTCAAGTTTAATCTTTTATCTTTCCTATTTTATCGTATTGATACCGCTTGCATTTTCTTCTTTAAAAAAATAAATGGTTTTTGATGTATTGTTGCTATTTGCATTTTGTGCTTTCAAAAAAAAGATACTTTTGCTTCGCATTCTCCATTCACTTCCCAAAAGAGCCTCTAAAGATCAGGTTATATATATATATATATATATATATATATATATATATATATATATATATATATATATATATATATATATATATATATATATATATATATATATATATATATATTATATAAATAGATTGAATTGCTAGACACAACATTTGATCCTTTTACTCAACCTACACAAAAATGGCAGCAGCTCTTCACGTATAAAAACAGTCACAATCTTTGTTTTATAAACTATGGATTTTACAATTCTAGTTCATAATCGCATGATATAAAATTAAGAACCATCAGCCTATGTGCATAGGAACTCTAATTTTTAAACATAGTCATAGCTAACAGAAGCACATTACACATCAATGCTTGGTCCTAGTTGAAAAAAGGAAAGAAAACGCTATACCAAACATTATACCTTTAAGTTGCCAGTACAGGCGCAAGTAGTCTCCAAGTTTCTAATGTGATCTTCTTCTTGGCAAATCCTACACTCAACCATGACCTTGATCAAAATCATTGTCATTTTCTACCTGATTCCTACCATTGCTTGATCCGAGGTATGCTGCTTGAATTTCTCTTCAAGCAAAGCCGACTGTTCTTTATTAATGCGGAGCTTCTTCCAAGCGGCGACGTTTCAAAAAGCAAATATGGCTGCAATAACAATAATAGCAATACATCATTATACTTGTTGGCAAATATTGTTATACTATTGGCAATGGATTCTTAGGGCATGTGTTAACATTACTTGGTCGTCATGTATGCAACTTATGTTCCTGATTGGAAGTCTACAGTTGGAGATGTTGATAGTCAGGACTATGGAAAGGTTTATATAGATGTGTCAACAATAGCTGACAAAGCTGCATGCATACCTATAATACGAACCATACAAATATAAAGCCCAAACCATATCTTTCTTTGTGACCTTAAGTTAAGGATACCGAAGATCTCACGGTTCATTTAAGTTATACCAAAATCTAAGGGACTTCGCCATTGCTGGCATTGCTTTTGATTGAAAAAAAGATAAAACGGTAAACGCATTACATCGTACTTATGAGTAATAACTAATAAGCATGCTCCAATGCATTTACCTCAAGCAAAAGCACTAATTATTTTGACCTGGAAGTATTACGATAATGTGCTTACGGAATAGCTTATAGAATAACATTCTTTTAGAGTTGCCAGAATTTTATGCAATATCGACCTACAAGTATTTGAAAAAATTTCAATATACATCATAGAGTGACACATATATACATATGTACGTATACATGACCATTTACCTTTTTTGGATCGAATTTTGCAACAATACAGATTTATAGACTGATATTACTGAAACACCCACCTCCATTATGGTCACTCACAAAGGGAATGCCTTAACTTCGATGGAGCAATTTAGGTAAAAGATGCATATAAATTACAAGATAGACAAATAGAGCAGCGGAAAATAATTTTATAAACAATGTGGTTCAGTCAAGCTTTTACAATAGTTGTCTCAATCATGGTCAAAAGTAATACATAGAACTTCTGTCTTGATTTAAAAACTTCCAAATATAAAAGAAGCATAAAAATAACATTGATATTCCACAATAAAGCATGACCCAGCCATAGCAGTGGAAGAGAGAGTCCAAAGCAATACATCGACTATCTTCGAGCTTGGAAAGAAAACGGAGCTAAGTGGTAACATTTCCTCCCTGTGAACCTGGTTGGGGGAGGGGGAAGGGAAGAAAAGAGGCAAAACAAAACTAGGTCAGACATAAGTCTGGTAAGTCCAGTGACTTTCAGCATATAAACAAGCAAAAGCATCATGACATGAATAAACTGAATATAAATACAATACCGTGAGAACAAGTATAACATGATAACATACGATTAGTATAGATATGATAAGACAAGATAAACTGAATGCGCTTCTACTCTTTCTCCGCTTCGCTACTACTTTGTTATTCTAATTTTTATATCTCTGCACCACCTAACTAGTGTCCCAACTAGTAATCTGTATAAACTAATAATATGATCATGTGATCCCAATCCCTGCAATTGTGGTAGCGTTAAAGTGTACATCTATCGTGAGGCTTCCACCTCAATCTGCCTAATTGCCATGAATATGTTAGATGTACCCTTACTACCCTATCGATCGGCTCCTTACTTGCATTAATTTCTCATGTGTCTGTGTTAATTGGCCCTCTCTTGCGTGTAGATACCCTGTGTTGGTCCCACCATAAGGTGTATCAGTCCCTATGATAGCAACCCGACACGATTCAAGATGCACAGTGTATAACTACTGGTACCCAGTGCCTGCTTTTTCCCACTCCGGAGTACGTACACGCCCGTAAACCGTCGGAACCTACACTGACGTACCCCATGCCGCTATTTTGACTGCTTATAATCAGCCCAGTAATCGTGCCCCACCCTGCTTAGTTCAGGGTAACATGATACATCTATGTGGGTTACTATTGAAATGGGTCCCCCTTACTAGGATTTCCTACTGGTTAAATTTGTGGGCCTATATTTACTAATATTACCCACTAACCCGATTTGTACTTAACCCTCCTACTGATTCAAGCATGTTTACTTAATGGTTAAGTTTTGTGGGTCTATATTTACTAATATTGCCCACCAACCCGATATGTACTTAACCCTTCCACTGATTCAAACATGTTTATTTAATGGTTAAGTTTGTGGGCTTATATTTACTAATATTACCCACCAAACTTGATATGTACTTAACGCTCCCACCGATTCAAGCATGTTTATTTAATGGTTAAGTTTGTAGGCCTATATTTACTAATATTACCCACCCTACTTGATATGTACTTAACCCTCCCACACATTATGCCATATTGGTTAAGTGTTGTCCATTCATGTTAACTTAACCCACCCATTCATCATTTCATGTTGGTTAAGTGTTTCTTATTAACTTAACTCTCCTCACTTATCATGTTGGATTGGTTAAGTGTTTCCTATTAACTTAACCCCGTTCGTCCATCAAGTTGTATTGGCCAAGTATTTCTTATTAACTTAACCCCACGTGTTCATCATGTTGTATTGCTTAAGTGTCATCAATCAGTTCAAGTTAACTTAACTCACCTACTTGTCATGTTACTTTGGTTAAGTGTTGCCTTCTTGTGTTAACTTGACCCTACCACAAATCAAGTTATATTGGTTAAGTGTTGCCCTCTTGTTTTAACTTAACCTTACCACAAATCAAGTTATATTGGTTAAGTGTTGCCTTCTTGTTTTAACGTAACCTTACCACAATTCAAGTTATATTGGTTAAGTGTTTCTTATAAACTTAACCCTACCCATTTATCATGCTATACCGGTTAAGTGTTTCCTATTAACTTAACCCTAGTCATTCATGTTTTATTGGTTAAGTGTTCCTATGAACTTAACCCTAGTCATTCATCTTGTTCATTAGCATTATTTGATTTATTAATGCAGCAACCTCTCACATTAGATATGTGTTGTTGCGGTTACTGGATGTGCCGAGCGGTTCCGGGCAGTTTTACACCACAACTCAATCTAACCTCGGGTTTTTCTTGGGCATTATGCACTAACCTCTCACATTAGATAGGTGTTGTTGTGGTTACTGGATGTGCCGGGCGGTTCCGGGCAGTTTTACAACACAACTCAATCTAACCTCGGGTTAGGCATGTCTATCTTTTCATTAATTTACATATTTACAGTTTATATGTAAATTATTCACAATTGTTGTCAATTTCATATTATGCCACATTTACCATAAATGTCCAAGTCTAGATTTTCATGCTAATTATCCCAACCCGTCATATTCCAATTCTCGAGTTATGCCCAACAAAGCTAATTGCAAGTTATGGCCCCCAAATTCAATTTCAAGTTATTACTCAAAATAGGCTACGCCTAATCTTTCCAAGTTTGTAATAATAGTCATGCCCTAAAATTATAATATTCATTATACTTGGCGTCCCAAAACAATAGTTAGGCCAAATCTAGATTTAATGTTCCAATTTTTCATTTTACGCCCAACCTAGATTTAACGCTCAACTTACCCCAAATTCGCAACAATAACAATTATGCCCAAAACTTGATTTATATTCCAGTTTCATACTTTGTCATTCATGCCAATTCTAGGTTCACTAAGTCAAATTACATATTCATAATTCATGTCAAATTTCCCCAAATTGCATCTTAACAGTCATGCCATACTACATGATCCAAATTATGCCAAATAATGTCAATTCATGTTACACCCAATTACCCCCGCATTTATAACGTACGTATTTCGAGATTCAACGCAAGATTCATGAAATAAACGGAGAAACAATATGGAACATACTAAGCATATGACGATAAGAACTATTGGTCCAATAGATTTGATATACCAAATTGACAAGTTTTGCATAGAATACATTGCAGGCATATAGATATGATATGAATATCATCATGAACCATCACAGATGTATAAGTTTGACAAGAGTTATATCATGAACTCAAATAGGATTCCAATTCCGATATACAACAAGGATAGATATGATTGGACCAATTCCATAGTCAATAATGATTCCCACAGGCATATATAAGCACAAATTCAAATGAAAGGATTGCTTACAACATGCATATTCTCATATTCCTTTTATTACATGTCACAATTAGATTTAGGTGTTCAAATCTAAAAAGTAACTGAACTTACATAACAAAGGCAAATCTTGTTTTCTGGGATCTATTTTTTGAAACTGAAAAGCTATCCCTTGACATAGATTATCAATTCTCTAATTTAGATTTGATTCTTAGAAAATTGTTGTTGAAGTCGTTGAATTAGCCTTGGAATCTCTACTTGAATTCTAAACTTGTTTTCTTGAAGAACTTTGGCAGCATAACCCCATCTTTGATTTATTTTGATATGAATTAGGGTAGAGTATAAGCGTAATGGAGTTGTGTAGAGAAAACTGTAGCCTTAGGAGTGTTTATATAGCATAGGGATCAACGAATCTGGTCAGAACGGGCGTCCAAATGCAGAAAAACGAACCTGCCCTCGGATCTGGAAATAGGAGGGAGGTCGATCCCCAGGTCGACCTATTTGACCCAGGTCAACCCCCAGGTCGACCCCTTGGTCGAGCTGGGTCCTAGGCGGGAAATTTCCCGCCCAGCCTGGGTGTGTGATTTGAATTTAAAATTCAAATCTAAGTTGTTTTGTTTTATTAAATTCCTGAAACTTCTGAGTGCCATAACTTCTTCATACGGAGTCCAATTTACGCAAACTCGGACTCTATCTCAAGCAGGGTTTCGAGATGAACGCAATGGCGTAACCCGTTTCCCTTAATTCTCACTTTAAAAAATCAAGTATTCTTTAATTTGTTACTTTGACGTTCATAGAAAATACAGGGTGTTACAATTACTGTTACAAATAATCATGTAAATAAACATTTACACCAAACCGAAGAAGACTTCGCCAATGCTGTCATTGCTTTTGATTCAGAAAAAGATAAAACGGTAAATGCATTACATTATACCTATGAGTAATAACTAATAAGCATGCTCCAATGCATTCACGCCAAGTGAAAGTGCTAAGTATTTTGACCTAGAAGTATTTGGATAGCGTGCTCACAGAATAGCTTATAGAATAGCATTCCCTTAGAGTTGCCAGAATACTATGCAATGTTAACCTGCAAGTATTTGTTTTTTTTTCAATATCCATCATAGAGTGTACATATGTACATACATATGTACACATGACCATTCAATTTTCTGGATCAAATTTTGCAAAAATGCATATTTATAGACTGAAATTACTGTTACAAATAATCATGTATATATTTATTTACACCAAATAGAAGAAGACTTCGCCAATGTTAGCATTGCTTTTTATTAAGAAAAAAATAAAACATTAAATGCATTACATCATACCTATGAGTAATAACTAATAAGCATGCTCCAATGCATTTACCCCAAGCAAAAGTACCCAGTATTTTTACCTGGAAGTATTTGGATATCGTGCTCATGGAATAGCTTGTAGAATAGAATTCTCTTAGAGTTTCCAGAATACTATGCAATGTTGACCTGTAAGTATTCGATTTTTTTTCAATATCCATCATAGAGTGACACATATGTACATATGTATGTATACATGACCATTCAGTTTTCTGAATCAAATTTTGTAAAAATACAAATTTATAGACTGAAATTACTGTTATAAATAATCACGTAAATAAACATTTACACCAAATAGAAGAAGACTTCGCCAACGCTGGCATTGCTTTTGATTCGAAAAAAGAAATAACGGTAAATGCATTACATCAAACCTATGAGTAATAACTAATAAGCATACTTCAATGCATTTACCCCAAGCAAAAGTACTAAGTATTTTGACTTGGAAGTATTTGGATAGCATGCTCACGGAATAGCTTATAGAATAGCATTCTGTTAGATTTGCCAAAATTCTATGTAATGCCGATTTACATGTATTTGAAATTTTTTCAGTATCCATCATAGAGTGACACATATATACATATGCATGTATACATGACCATTCAGTTTTTTGGAACAAATTTTGCAAAAATATAGATTTATAGACTGAAATTACTGTGCACCTGGTAATTTGTAATTGGTCCTCTGTAACGTTAGCAACTATAGTTGCACATGTTCAAGCTTCATGTTCTCCTTGGCATCTGGTAATTGGTCTACTGAAACATTTTCCATGTTCCCACTAGTTCACTAAATGGTAAAAACAATTGAAGAAAAAATAATTTATTAATGAAATGCAAACCTAAATGGTCGTAAGCAATAATTTATTAGTGAAATGCAAAGCCTAAATGGTTAAGAGAATTGAAGCAAAAATTATTTATTTATTTACCATTTATTCAAGAGACATTTTATGTAACTGTTCTTCCTTCATTAATCTTGAACGTAAGCCTTTGCATTTTGCAATTTGCGTAAGTCTTTCAAAAGTGAACACAGGGTTGAAAGCAAGATCCTCTGATTTTGTAGTTCATGATATTGCAAAAAAAGTTAAACCAAGACTTTCCCGATCACCAATATTAATGATTGCTCGATCAAATGTGAGTCCTTAACTTTTATGTATTGTTATTGCCCAACATAAGACCAAAGGTAATTGAGTTCTCAAACAGGATGTACCAGAAGAAGTTTTCCAATGTACCGTTTGAGGAATTATTGGAATAATGTTTGTTCCCTCACGAAATCAACTACCATTATAATTATCAAAATCCACCATCACTGCCAGCGGTTGATCGTTAGGAGAGCTTGATGAACGAGAATACACAATACCCATTGCACCGTTGACTAGCCCATTTTGCACTGAAAGATTTGATCGCAACATCACTCGTGCACCTACGGAGAGATAAACATATTTTTCTAAATCTTTTTCATCATCAGAAGAAGCATTAGATGTTGTTTCACAATTATTTATTTAAGGAACACGTGCAATGGCTTTTCCAAGTTCAATTAGACGATTTTTGTTGTGTTCATTAGCAGCCGTCCTTGTTGGAAAAAGATAAAGAGCATTCTTAAAAGTTTCTTTAACTTCGTTTGATAGAAATGTCCAATCTCTTGTTTTTAATAGTTTCCAATCGTCTAAAGTAGACGCACCTCTACTTAATCTTTCTAAAGTCTACCGTAAAGGTAGCTGCTTGTCTCTAGCTCGGCAGAATATATATGATAGTCTTACACACTTATTGAAACCTGAATACGCAACTCCTCCACATTGTTGCAAGAGATTTCCACCTTTCAGGTACAATGAACTATCACACACAGGAGGCAGTTGTCGCATATCACTAACTAAGACAACCGAAACACCACCAAATAAGGCATTCACCGAAAAATTGTCTCGGCAACGTAAATCAACATCCGCATTCATTGTTCTACCAAGCATGCTATATTCATCAATTATTATCAACTTGGTATCTTTAAATTCTTCTTGCAAATGACGACATTGCTCTTCTGAAATTTCATTATAGCATGACTTACTTTCTGTAGAGATTGAAAGTTAATGATGGATAGTACTGCCACCAATGTTGAATGCAGCCACTCCGGTTGGAGCCATAATGCTAACCGCTTTACTACTTCCAAAATGAGTAGTAATTGTACGAACAATGGCATTTATAAGAGTTGATTTTCCTGTACCATCTCCACAACATATGATCATTCGAATAGACTTTCCTTGCGATATAGTTTCATATACTATATCATGTGCAATTCGTTGATCGTTTGATGACATATCTAAAGAAATGCCAATACAATTGTTCATAGTTTCATTTGTATATTCAGTAGTTAAACGCAAATTTACATGTATAAAGTTACGTTCAACATCTATATTAGGATACCGTTGAAGCGATTCATTCCAATTTTGTGAGGTACTAGAATCTTGTAAACTCATTTCTACCTCTCATCCATTCCTCTTACTGAAAGAATCCTTTCGTTATTTAGGATATATATTGGAGTTTAATAGGGAGATTGATAGGGATGTTTGTTTTAGAGTTCAAGCAGGATGGGTGGAATGGTGACTTACATCTGACATTCTCTATGATAGGAAGATCCCTTAGAAGCTTAAAGGAAAGTTCTATAGAACAATCAGGCCGGCGATGCTATACGGCGTAGAATGCTAGCCTACTAAAAGGCAACATGTGCAAAAGATAAGTGTAGCAGAGATGTGTATGCTGCGTTGGAGTTGTGGGCATACCAGACGCGATCGGATTAGGAATGATGATATTTTGGACAAACTAGGAGTTGCACCTGTTGAAGAGAAGTTAGTCCAACACCGCTTGAGATGGTTCGGACATATTTAACAAAGATTGAACGATGCACCAGTGCGCGTTGGAATAATAGGCTGCGCCGAAGGCCCAAGGAGAGGTAGGGGCCAACATAAAATGACATGGGAGGAGATAGTAAAAAGAGACTTAAGTAATTGGAATATAGCTGAAGAGTTGGTTTCAGATAGGAGTGCATGGAAGTTAGCAATCTATGTACCAGAACCTTAGGGTTAATACATATATATGTATATATATATATATATCACGTAACTTTTTAATCTTCGTTTTTGTCCTTTTCAAACCATTATTTTACTTTTACGAAAGATTTTTACGTTCTTTTTTTTTGGGTTCCATGTCTAGCCAACCCCAACTTATTTGGGATTTGTGGCTTAGTTGTTGTTGTTGTATCATTTGTAATACCATCATCAACTTCAAACTCGTCTTCAATAGTATTTGGAAATGCATCATGTTGCATTAAACTCAAATAAACATATCTTTGAGGCCATTTCTCGAAGCTTCCTCTTGCTTCATTTAGATTTCAACAGTGATGATGCAGTAGCACCTGTATGTAATAATTAGCAGTAAGAGTAATAATCCAGAATTGTGTAAATATTTTGAATTACAAAACACGATTAATCATGTGACATATAAGTAAAAATATATGATGTTTTGAAAAGAATTCAAAAAAATTGAAAAAGATGAATCAACAATGGATATAAATGCAGTAAATAATGAATACCTCGTGTTGTTCACAGACAAGTTCCCATTTATCGCTAAGTGGAGAAATTTTACTACTTAGATTTGGTATAATTCGAACCACCGCCTCAGTTCGAAGCTTATGCCAACCTTTGTTGTAGTAATGATAGGTCTTTGTGTTGCAGAAAAAATCGAATAGGAATGGATTGATGGTGAGGCAAAACAAACAACAGATAGTCACCAGCAAAGCAATCACAGATCAAGCAATAAAAGAAATAACAGAAGAGGTTTATAGTGGTTCCACTAACGTCTTGTTAGTGTACGTCCACTTGGGGAGAGGAGATTTTATTTCTTTTCTACAAAAGAAAAATATTACAAGACTGGTCATGGAGAGGAAGAAGAAGAAAATACAACTTTTGAGATGCCACCTCACATTTCGAGATGATAATATATTCACCTAATCCCTATCCTTATATAAGGATTAATGCTTGGGGTTGAAGTAATTGATTTATGATATAAATCGATGTCTAATTAATTCTCCAATTTTCCTGATAGGCTTCCTTGTTTAATCAACCAATTAGGGAATTAATTCCTTACTTCACTATCCCAAAAAGAAACCTTCTTCAAATCCTTCCACTTATGTAGGTAATTTATTGCCCTGCCTAATTTGCAAAAGATGCAATAAATTTCTAATATCTTCCAAATCTTCTGCAGTTGGAAATATTATATTACTCAAATTAACAATATTTCCCAAATCTTCTCTAACTGGAAATATTCTATCACCATAATCAATAATATCTTCCAAATCTTCTACAAATGGAAATATTGTATCACAAATTCTAACAATCTCCACCTTGATACTATATTTCCTTGAAAGCATACCAACTCCACCTACATCCAATTACTCTAAGCATCTTCTCAGGTAAGACACCATGATTACTTCCCCCATTGAGCTTCAGCATGGCCATCACCCATTGCACTTTGTCAACAAACTCCGGCAACTCCACCGCCTACCAACAAAGTGTACAAAGTAATCCCTTGAAGTAAGACCTATAAATCTTCACCATGAAAACAAATGTCTTCATGAACCATCTCAACCAATTCCCCACACCGCGCCACCACGTGGCACCTAGAATTTCGATAAGCAATTCCTGTTCGAGCAACATCCGAACTTAGCAGTCTGCAAAGACTTGTGCATATCCACCGCTTTCTCCTTTGATCTCTGACAAACTTCAGACGATCCCTTCTTCCTCTTATCAAGAACATCCTCTTGGCAAAACCCCACCTCGTTGAAGCTTTCCCCTTTGATCATATTCTGCCTATGAAGAAACTCAAAGTCTCTTCTCGTATGCTTGGCTTTGACATCATTCCACGAGAACTGTAGGCTCCAACCCCTGACTCTCCAAGTACAGTGCTTCCCATCTCTTGACTTTATTTTCTTCTTTTTCTCCCCTTTCTCCATACCAGCTAATAAGGCTTCCATACAACTTCCTCCTCTACCTTAACTCAACCCCTTCATCTGATCCTTCAAGTCCTCAGATAGAAGACCTGCCTTCACATCAAGATGTGCCTTCATTGAAGTACCCTATTTCATCCGCATGGTGAAAAACTTCTTCAGTAAAATCAGACGGTTGGTTAGTGACTTCTTTAAATAGAGTTTTTCCAGCTTGGTCCAAATGTCCTTAGCAGTGGTCTCACCGCTAATCTCTGAAATGACATTTTCTCCCATTGCTAATTGTAAAGTAGTAAATACCTATCGTTCCATCTTCTTCCTTTCCAAGGCTGAAATATCATCCTCAACTCCTTAGGAGTAAATACCACAGGATGAACATTATTCCTCATCAAAACAGCTTTCATCCTCCATTGCCACTTCTCGAAGTCTTTATCCCTATTCCATCTTTCGATGGCTAACTGAGACCCTACTTCCATATATGTCCCTTTGACATATTCCCTTGATACAATTACTGAATTCTCCTTATCTCCTACCATAATGCCTAACACCCTTTCTCAATCAACCTAGTTGCCCTGATACAAATTGTTGAGTTTCGGCACTCCCTGCGTACCGTACGCGCTTCACCGTGTCTAGAATAGGTCAACTGTCGAAGTCTCCAATGCCGGCATCCCTTGAACATCCCCCATCGTCACCCATCAAGCATATAATTTGGTGTTGGCAAACACTTGTTGTAACAAAAGGAATCCGCAATGATACATGCAACCAAAACCATATATATACGACGATCTTTCTTAATATCTTGCGATGTGGGACAATTCTCCCGTTCAATCCACGCACCCACTCCATTCCAATGCGAGCCACACCTAACACTTTGCCATATCAAAAAGTGAAATATTTTCATATTCCCTTAGCCGATCCATATATCGTGCATTAAAATTTGGATCTGATTCTATTGTATCTTCATCTGTTGTACCATTTTGACGTTGTATAACTGTTGATATCATGCTTTTCTCACTTACTGTAAGTTGCACCATGTTCCTCGATGGACGTACAAGTGGGTAAGACATCAAAAGATGGCATACCTCTTGTGCAGAAATATCTCATTCAAATACACTTTTAAGAAGAAGTTTTTTTTATTGTGGACGTAAAAGTTTGACATGGTCGATGAATATTTTCGACAATTGCTCTGAATGTATCTGTGAAGGTCTTTGATGCTGTCTATGCTTTTACTGTATATTTTCCAATATAATTTATTATTGCATGAACAGATAGGACCGGAGACCAATCAATGTTCGCACACAAAACTTGAAGGATTTTGCTATTATTTGCACACACAAAAGGACCACTTCGTTTTGATTGAAACCGGAAAATTTTACTATGTGGAGGATCTTCTACAATTTGAGACCATGGCAACACGTCAAATGGATATTTAAAGCGACATGTCATTTGTTTGGTTGTTTTATGTAATCGTAAACAATGATCTCCATACCTATAATGATGCATTACCCAAGTTATCAAGTTTGCGTAGTCATCATCATCGATATCTAAATTTGCATCAAGCAGAACTACATTTGCACAAGGATGTTCTTGTTCATGTAAAGGTTCTAACATATGAGGGTTTGTTGTGCAAACTAGACGATCAAAATACTCGACAATGATATCATTATTAAGTAAATTTCCAGTATTAGAAGATAAGTCCGGTGCACCATGCAGCCAAAGAAAGCCGTGAATATGTCCACTTCCACGATTTTGCCATTCAAATCGATACCAATAGTCTATTATAGAAAATTCAGGTGCTAGGAAATCTTTTATGAACATATGAACCCTCACTTGGAAAAACCACGCAACAACAAGTGGGTTCTCATTTAATAATTGTGCTTTCTTTTTATTTTTTCGGCAAGATTCAAATTTTGCAATTCATTTGCTAGATCGAGAAGTTTATAAAGTTCCAGCCATTGCATATCCACTGAACTCAATGTGAAAAATATCCTTGGTGCCCCTAATTGTTTTACCATAGCTGTAAGCTCTTTAAATCTTGCAAACCAATAAGAACGGCTTCCATGGATGCCTTTAGTAAAATAAGAAATGCATTGAGACAATTGCCGATCTCCCCATTTTAACATTTCACAAATATCATGATTTGTCAAATTTCCATCTTCGGGTTTTTTTTTGCACATAGATATTACCAATATCCAGTGCACGCCATCTACTAATAGAATTATAAGCAAAATGGCGAAATCGAGCATCTCATGCAAATCTCTGATCATAATATTTCATCAAGTATTGGAAATGCTAAAGAGGTTTCTTGGTCGTGCTTGTCTCAAATTGACATTCCCAAAGGGGAAATAATGTTGGAAATGCCATCGAGATATACCCGAAGTATTAAAATAATCAATAGCATTAGAAGAAATAGGCATTTGAACTACCATTTCATTATTTTGTTGACTTTCTAGAACGAATAATATACAAGCTTGTTGATTGGGCTGTACCATATTAGTTATTGCACCTGATTTTCATTTTCATACTTTGTAGGCCCAGTTGGATCCGAATTATGGTTATGTGTTGGAATGTTTTCTGAATCATCTTGAATATATGGAAGTGTAGAGGGCACACCTTCTTCAGGTAATTCATTGAAAGATATCTCATTAATGTGTACATCAACATAAAAAATATTATGGGTTTTAAGCCAAAGTAGTGCTTGTCTTACACGTTCACGTCTTACTTGAAACACCTTGTTTCCATATACTCCACTTCTATTGACAACCAGAACTACTGATAAATCATCTATCTTATAAGGGAGAGAAAATGCAATTGCGTTGACGTCCTCTGGAAAGTTAATAACATTTCCACTGTATTTATACTATTGTCCTCTAAAGTGATAAACTAACATCATTGATGAATGCGTGCTATAAGTGTATGCTCCAAGTTTGTAAGGCTAGATAATTCAGGTGGAACATGTTCAGGTTCCATTAAATTTTGAGAACTAAACATGGCCGGAAGATCATGCTGTGGTCTATCATTGTGACAATCAGAACATGAAGATGAAGAAACAATTAAATCTAGAAAATACCAAGTGCAAGCTTAACAATATCTCCATTGCATATCTTGGCATGGTTTTCTAATGTGTGCATTGGTAATTTTTAGAGCTAAAGATGATGATACAGAAGTAGGAAAGGATGAGTTTTCCATGTTTGAATTTTTATGTTGAGCTCTTGTCTGCCTCTACCATGCAGCATCCTTGGATTTTCGGCATTGTTGTTGTTTGTTATTTCTCTCAAACGTTTAGCTCGCCGATTATTTGCATAATTTCTGTTGTACTAAGCAGTCCTTTCATCATGGACTTCCGACACATGAAAGTCTCTGTTTAGAAAATAATTATCATTTACAAGTAAGTAAAAAATAATATACAAGATAGAATAAGAAAAACAAAGTTTTACATAAATGATGTACGAGGAATATTTATTTTTTAATGTATTAGTAAGAGAAAAATGTGGTATTATCCATAAATGTGATGCATAGTTTCACATAAGTATAATAAATGTTTAAAAATGATCACAAATAAGCATATGCCATGGAAATGGAGTGAAATAAATATATACTTTTGATAAAATTGTAAGAAAAATGAAAATTAATAATTCATATTCTCTAAGTATTACATTGCAAGAAACATTTATTAACTATGAAGGGTTTAATTTTGAATTTGAGAAAATACTATCATATGTTGTGTATATACATATAAATTGATTTTAACATACGAATTCAACTGAAAGTACATAGACATAGTTAACTAGAAAAACATTACCATGAAATATAATTGTATATACTTGTGCAAGGAACATGGTAGATGAAGTGGAGGCAGTGCACCCAAAATGTTCTCAAGACTAAATGCACTAGAAGCTTCCCTCATAACTCCATATGACCTCTACATACACATGCACAGTATATAAATACTTAGTGATTTTAAATTATTTGGATAAATTTATTTGTGGTATTATTGGATGCATTATAGACCTTATTTTGGAAAAGCATAACATAGAAGTCATAAGAAACAGAACACACTTGTTCAAGATTGATAAACTTGTATGTTTACCTTATGCGAAATAGTCATAGTCTTTGGGATCTTTGTGCATAATATATTAAATCCTCAAACGACTGTGTGTCATCAACAAAAGATGGTAAGATGTTCAAATCAAAATTACACCTCCCTGCAATTATGATGAACTAAAGATGCCTGCATTATATACATATATGAGATATCAATTTCTTTCAATTAAACAAAGAAAATTTGACTTATAGATTTAGGAAAGTTGCAATACTTATTATGAAAAAAAGGAAGGAAAAAAATGATTTTTAAGAAAAACCAATCGATATAATGATACTTATTAAAGAGTCGCCTTGATTAGGGGTCTGTGCTTTTTCTTGAGCCTCTTCAAATAATGAAATGTTATCACATGACTTAGACCGTTGTAATGTAATAGGTTCATCCATAATTTCATGCAAAGTCTAAATATTAGGCGAAAACAAAATCATTAAGAATATCAAATCAATAAAATTATAAACTATACAATAATTATTTGATTGCATCTATATCTTAATGAATCATGTTAATTCACTTTAAATACAAAATTTGAAAGTAAGGTAAAATGTAGACTGGAAATTAATTATCGTATTTGAAAGACATGATTTTGAAGAGTGTTGCACATAAGCAACTTCAAATGGTTGGTCGACGTTGGTAGACAAAATTGATACATTTAAATCAAATGCACACTTGATGCCTGCATTACTAAAATATATAAAATATCAAAAAAATTCAATTAACAAAATAAACTTGATTTACATATTTTAGGAATATGAAATACTTAAAGTGGAAGAAAGAAAACGAAAAATGATTTTGAGAAACAGCAATCGCTTGGTTAGAAAGACTACCTTGACTAGTAGATTTTGTTGTTGCAGCTTCTTGCATTTGGTTGGCATGTTTCATATATTGTTGCTATTTATTGGTAGGAAAAAGTCGTGCCTCGAAAACAATATGATTTATATTAGGTGTATGATAAAAGTATAAAACTTAAGAATAGGTTAATTTGAGAAAATTACCATATGATTAGTTAACTCCAATGTGGACAATGGTGTAGGATCAACATGATGCTCAAATTTTTTCTCATCATTGTCGGAAAAAGGAGTATCAATCAAATCAATATGAACCATTTTAGATGTTTTGTTTTTCTGCACCTGTCAAAAATCATGCATACATTATTAATTAAATAGGCATAACATCTCATTTATTATAGAGATCAACGTCATAGCATTTTTCATTGAAAGGGGGAACTTTTCTAAGTCATCATAAACAATGAAAAGAGGCAACTATAAGAACTTGGAACCACTTCTCTTTTTTACAAGTAATTTAAAAATGTTTTTTTCAAATATAATCAAAGGTGGTTGTCAAGAATTTAGGTGGTTTTCTTTATGAATACAATTTTCAAATTTCTATACATTATTTTCTATGTCATTTTGTTTGTATTCCATTGCTCAGCATTCTATGATAATCCATTCTTTGAAAATTAACCAAATTATACTTAAATAAAAAAGATCATTCTAACACAAAGCATTATACACACGACAATGACTACTTAGTTGAAAGGAGAAAAGTCAATGATGATAGATCAAACATGTAGAGCATTAATGGTTAGGACTCTACTAAAAGTGCATTAAAACCAAATTTGAGAAAATTATAGTAGGGTTAGTTAACTTCAATGTGGAAACCGGTCTAGGATCAACATGATGCCCAAAAGCTTTCTCATCATTGTCGGATAAAGGCGTATCATTCAAATCAATATGAACCATTTTAGATGTTCAGTTTATACATCAAGGTATCAAACAAAATGTGAAAAAAAAGAAGTCATCTATTATAATAATAAAGTGGCTGATAAGTTTATCGGTCTCACGTAGAACAAAAATTCAAAATTAATAACCTATCTATTGAGAAATTAAAATAAAACATCACAAAAATGAAACTTTAAGATATATGTTCAATTTTTCAGAACATAGGAGATCGAACAAGTGCTTACAAATATGAAGAAAATCAATTTTATTAAGAAGATTTCAATTCATCAATATTTGATCAAGGGCAACTGGAATAAATTGAATAATATAGCAATCATTAAAATCAAATTCAGTAAAGAAGCATACTAATTCAGATAGAACAAAAATTCAAAATTAATAACCTATATGTTGAAAAATTAAAATAAAACATCACAAAAATGAAACTTTAAGATATATGTTCAATATTTCAGAACATAGGAGATCGAACAAGTTCTTACAAATATGAAGAAAATCAATTTTATTAAGAAGATGTCGATTCATTAGTATTTGATTAATGACAACTAGAATCGATTGAATAATATAGCAAACATTAAAATCAAAATAAGTAGAGAAGCATACTAATTCAGATAGAACAAAAATTCAAAATTAATAACCTATACATTGAGAAATTAAAATAAAACATCACAAAAATGAAACTTTAAGATATATGTTCAATATTTCAGAACATAGGAGATCGAACAAGTGCTTACAAATATGAAGAAAATCAATTTTATTAAGAAGATTTCAATTCATCAGTATTTGATAAATTATAGCCGAAATCGATAGAATAATATAGCAAATAATAAAATCAAAATTAGTAGAGAAGCATACTAATTCAGATAGAACAAAATTTCAAAATTAATAACATATCTGTTCATAAATTAAAATAAAACATCGCAAAAATGAATCTTTAAGATATATGTTCAATATTTCAGAACATAGGAGATCGAACAAGTGCTTACAGATATGACGAAAATCAATTTTATTACGAACATTTCAATTTATCAGTATTTGATCAAGGACGACTGGAATCGATCGAATAATATAGCAAACACTAAAATCAAAATTAGTAAAAACGCATTACTAATTCAGATACAACAAAAATTCAAAATTAATAACCTATCTGTTGAGAAAATAAAATAAAACATCACAAAAATGAAACTTTAAGAAATATGTTCAATATTTCAGAACATAGGGGATCGAACAAGTGCTTACAAATATGAAGAAAATCAATTTTATTAAGAAGATTTCAATTCATCGGCATTTGATCAAGGGCAACTGGAATCGACCGAATAATATAACAAACATTAAAATAAAAATTAGTAGAGAAGCATACTAATTCAGATAGAACAAAAATTCAAAATTAATAACCTTTTGTTGAGAAATTAAAATAAAACATCACAAAAATGAAACTTTAAGATATATGTTCAATATTTCAGAATGTAAGAGATCGAACAAGTGCTTACAAATATGAAGAAAATCGATTTTATTAAGAAGCTTTCAATTCGTCAGTATTTGATCAAGGGCAACTGGAATCGATCGAATAATATTGCAAACATTAAAATCAAAATCAGTAGAGAAGCATAATAATTCAGATAAAGCAAAAATTCAAAATTAATTGCCTATCGGTTGAGAAAATAAAATAAAACATCACAAAAATGAAACTTTAAGAAATATGTTCAATATTTCAGAACATAGAAGATCGAAAAAGTGCTTACAAATATGAAGAAAATCAATTTTATTAAGATGATTTCAATTAAATATCAGTATTTGATTAATGGCAACTGGAAAATCATTCGAATAATACTAAAATAGAAAATATACTAATATTTTATTGAAACTGCAATTCAAATCTTATTATTTTTGAAATTCAAATCTTATTATTTTCCAGCCGAAAATATCCAGTTTTGATCAATTATAACTGAAATTGATCAAATAATATAGCAAACATTAAAATCAAAATCAGTATAGAAACATACTAATTCAGATAGAACAAATATTCAAAATTAATAACCTATCTGTTGAGAAATTAAAATAAAACATCACAAAAATGAAACTTTAAAATATATGTTCAATATTTCAGAACATAGGAGATCGAACAAGTGAATACAAATATGAAGAAAATCAATTTTATTAAGAAGATTTCAATTCATCGGTAATTGATTAAGGGCAACTGGAATCGATCGAATAATATAGCAAACATTAGAATCAAAATCAGTAGAGAAGCATACTAATTCAAATAGAACAAAATTTCAAAATTAATAACCTATCTTTTGAGAAATTAAAATAAAACATCACAAAAATGAAACTTTAATATATATGTTCAATATTTCAAAACATAGAAGATCGAATAAGTGCTTACAAATATGAAGAAAATCAATTTTATTAAGAAGATTTCAATTAAATATCAGTATTTGATCAAGGGCAACTGGAAAATCATTCGAATCATACTAGAATAGAAAATATACTGATATTTAATTGAAACTGCAATTCAAATCTTATTATTTTTGAAACTGCAATTCTAATCTTATTATTTTTCAACCGAAAATATCCAGTTTTGATAAATTATTGTTGAAATCGATCGAATAATATAGCATACATTAAAATCAAAATCAGTACAGAAGCATACTAATTCAGATAGAACAAAAATTCAAAATTAATAACCTATCTGTTGAGAAATTAAAGTAAAACATCACAAAAATGAAATTTTCAGATATATGTTCAATATTTCAGAACATAGGAGATCGAACAAGTGCTTACAAATATGAAGAAAAACAATTTTATCAAAAAGATTTCAATTCATCAGTATTTGATCAAGGGCAATTGGAATCGATCGAATAATATAGCAAATATTAAAATTAAAATTAGTAGAGAAGCATACTAACTCAGATAGAACAAAAATTCAAAATTAATAACCTATCGGTTGAGAAATTAAAATAAAACATCTTAAAAATGAAACTTTAAGATATATGTTCAATATTTCAGAACATAGGAGATCGAACAAGTGTTACATATATGAAGAAAATCAATTTTAATAAGAATATTTCAATTCATCAGTATTTGATCAAGGGCAACTGGAATTGATCAAATAATATAGCAAACATTAAATCAAAATAAGTGGATAAGCATACTAATTCTGTGACGGCCCGCCCCGCACCAACCGACATTTACTCCAAAGGTGTGCTGTACACATGTCCAGTTAGCACGGAACGGGTCGTCAGAAGGAAAAGGAAGGAGGAAATGAATATACAAAGAACCTGTAGAATGTCTCACAGCGCATAGAACAAAATATAATAATAACATACTTGACATAAAACAGGAGAGACAGTGCATAAGCTGAAAATCAGAACTAAACATCATAGCAGCGGAAATCCAAAATACAGCTTATTACAACTTTCAAACTGTCTCAAAGCAAAAGAAAGATAAAGGAGGTACACTACTAATGCCCAAGTAGCGACCGCCAACGACACAGGGAGAATGTGTATATATATCACACGTGGAAGCCTCCTGCCCTCCTCCGAACCAGCTACTCGCGCATCACCAGCTAACCTGTCTCTAGTCTGCTCGTGTGAGCACCCAGAGTAATAAGAGGAGACATAAAACTCTGGGCCAGACATAAAGCCTGGTATGAGCGATAAGCATCTAAAGTGAACAATAACAGGTAGACTAAAACATACCTGAACCTGGACCTGCAACCAAAGAGTTAGCACTACATACTGTACAACACTCTAAGGTATCATATCAAACAGTATAAAGATACGGAGGTGGGGGAGGTGTGCATGTCATAGGGATGGCAAACAATCAAACATAGCATCCATCCTCACATCTCTCACTCAGTGTGTAAAGCATACGATATTCACCACTTCGATCACCCAACATACCTTGCTACGATCACTCTGCCCCCATGAAGTCATAAATGGCTTCACTGCACTGATAACGTAGCCACAAATCCTTCGCTATGTCCATTCTGCCCCATGGAGTCACAAGAACCCCACTGCACTGGCTCATAGCCTTACTAATCCTTACTATGTCCACTCTGCCCCATGGAGTCGCAATGACCCCACTGCACTGGCTCATAGTCTTCTACGCATCACCTTGCCCCTCAGGTCATAATGACCCTACTGCACTGATAACGTAGTCTTGCTACCATCACTTTGCCCCTCAGGTCATGTTGACCCTACTGCACTGATAAGTAGCCCATCATCCATTTTCAGTGGTGAATCGAAGTTATGAACGTCGACAACTCCTTAGCACACGTCCCGCAGCATAGTCCAACTCATGAAGTCCACTCATTGGTTCCTATCTGGATCCTGAGTCAATACCCTTCATTTGGACTACCTTTGCATCTCGGGTTATCAGTCTTCATCGGTTCGGTTCGGATCAGAATGCTCCTTCTTCACTGGATCGGGTCGCATCGCCGTCACCCCTGGCGGATCGGGTCGGGCCTCCAAATTGCCACGGTTCGGATCGTATCGCGGTCCTCTTTTTCTCTGCTTCGGATCGGAATACCCCACACGGGTCGGATCGCGCCCCTCCAGCTCGTGGCTCCCCCTGGTTCGAATCAACGTCTCGTAGTGCATCGGTTCGTGGATGCTGCTTTCCATTAGTCGGATCGTGACGCGAAGCACCAGTGGATCGGATCGGGTAGCAGTTCGCGGTTGGTGCTCGTGGACTTTGCGCAGATGGTTCGGTTCGGAGGAGACGACTCGGCTCGTGGTGATGTCCCACGATCCCATAGGGCGATCCGATCGACCCTCAATCCCCTATGCGATCCGAATCCCTGCACCTTGTCCAGCGAGCTGTTTATGCCACTCGACGGCGTTTTCGACCATTCCAACTATTCTAATCAGTCACAAAGCATTTCATACAGTCATAGCAACCTGCATAATCAACCACAAACATCAAAACACCAATATGATAGGTAGAAATGGATCAAACATACCCAAAATCTCATATTTCCCTTTAAGCATATTTAGGTGAAACTAATGATAGGATTAGCAAAACTTAACCAAATTAACCCAAATTCATATCAGAGGTCTAAAACATCATTCCGAAATTTTTTAAACATTTTTCCAGAATTTTATCATGTTTAAATTCGCTAATTAACACTAATCACCCCTAATTAGCCATAATTAGTGCAAAACTATGCAAATCACTCACCTTAGCCACAAAATAAACTAAGATCTGAAACAAATCTCTGATTTTATGCGAATCCCAATGCTAAACAGCAACTCCAAAGTTGATTTGGTGTAGATCTTCCTTGATTAGGGATTGCTAAGCCAAATCCTTGACCAAAAGGTGATTTGGAGGTGATTTAGAGGTTGGAGGCCATTTTTAGGGTTCCTTGGTGATAAGTGGAGGCTAGAAAACTGAAATGGAATGATCCTCTATCTCATTTCAGCCTCCCCATAACCCTAATCCCGAAATGGGTTATGGGCCTACTCACTAATCACCCGATTTGGCCCAGTTAAGCAGTTTTTCACCCTCCAAACCTTATTTCAGCATATCTCCCAAATGGTAAGTCCGTTTAGCTATTATGACCACTCTACGGAAAGGTAAACCATCAAACGAATCCAATGGAAGTGGTTTCATGTCAAAATTCCTTTCCAGTCAAAAGTTATGGCCAAAACAGTACCAACTAGGGGTAAAATGGTCATTTAAAAATTGACAAAAATCATGAACATGGGAAATGACTCTAATGGATGTTTCCTAAAGTTACATGACCATACGACTTCACATGGGAAAGAAATAAATATTCAACAATCCTATGATGTGTAGAATACGGGTCGTTACACTCTCCCCCCCTTAAGAAATTTCGTCCCCGAAATTCCCTAGTCAAAACATACACAAAGGTTCCCACATGCCTATCAACCATAAAACAACCATCAAAAATGCAAAACAAGTAAAATAAGTCTATCCTAGCATGCGGAATAACTAAATCGAAGTCAAAATCTTACCAGGCAAAGAGTTCTGGGTATGCCTTCCTAATGCTCTCCTCTATCTCCCAAGTACAATCATTCTCGTCCTCGCCCCACTGAACCTTGACTAGCCTCACCGCCTTCCTTCGAAGTTGCTTCGTATCGTGCCCCATAATACGAATCGGCTTGCGGTTCCCAACCGCCTTGGGTTCTACTTCGAAGTCCTCTAACTGATCAGGTGAAATAGTCATATCTGAGTTGTGAACGAACTTCCTTAGTTGGGAAACATGAAATACATTGTGAACTCCCGCCATTTTCTCTGGTAAGCCAACTCTATAGGCCAAATTCCCGACTAGTTCAAGAACAGGGAATGGGCCAACAAATCTTGGTGCCAACTTGCCTCTCCTGCCAAATCATATCACGCTCTTCGACGGAGAGATCTTGACAAACACCAAGTCACCAACGGAGAATTTCAAGTCTCTTCTCCTCTTATCAGCATAACTCTTCTGCCTATCTTGGGCAGCTTTCATTCTTTGCAGAATGATCTTAATCTTATCGGAAGTTTCTCTCACCACATCTGGTCCAAGCACAAACTTCTCGCCAGTCTCTATCCAACATGATGGTGAGTTGCATGGTCTTCCGTACAAAGCTTCATATGGAGCCATACCGATACTGGATTGGTAGCTATTATTATATGCAAACTCTACTAGATGCAAATGGTCATCCCATGATCTACCAAAATCCAATATACAAGCTCTCAAGAGATCTTCCAATATACGATTCACCCTCTCCGTCTGACCGTCGGTCTGAGGATGATATGCGGTACTGAGATGTAATCCTGACCCTAGAGCCTCTTGTAAGCTTTTCCAAAACCCACTAGTGAACAACGGGTCTCGGTCACTCACAATGCTTTTGGGTACTCCATGAAATCTCACTACCCACTTCATATACAATTCTGCCAACTTGGCTACCGTTCTGGTCGATTTGACTGGTATAAATCTTGCGCTCTTAGTCAATCGATCCACAATTACCCAAATGCTATCATGTCCCGATCTAGTCCTTGGTAAGCCATCGATGAAATCCATCGAGACTTGCTCTCATTTCCATTCGGGAATTTCTAATGGTTGCAACAAACCACTAGGCTTCTTTTGCTCGGCTTTAACTAGCTGGCAATTCATGCATTTGGATATAAATTTCCCAACGTCTCTTTTCATCCCTTCCCAGTAGTAAGTCTGTCTCATGTCTCGATACATCTTATTACCACCGGGGTGTATAGTCAGTTTTGAGTGATGACATTCTCTAAGCACTTCATCCCTCAAACCATTCACGTTGGGCACAACTAGCCTTCCATTCTTTCGAAGCCATCCATCTCGATCAAGCCCATTCACATTCATTTACCTCACCGTCGATGTTCATCTCTAACTTGGAGATGATTTCTAATAGATTAGGATCGTCCCTCTGGCTAGAACCAATCCGCTCTATCAAAGTGGGTCTGATCGTCAAACTAGCTAGCATAACTGGATCCAATTCGCACCTTGGTCTGAAATCAAACCCTGCGATATACTCCAGTTGCTTCCACTCAAGAAACATTGCCCCTAAGCTGGCATGTCTCCTACTCAAGGCATCGGCTACCGCATTACCTTTCCCAGGCGTATATGCGATATCAAAATCATACGAAGCCAAGAACTCTAACCATCTCTGCTGACGGAGATTCAGATCTTTCTGAGAGAATAGATACTTCAACGATTTATGATCGGTAAACAACTCAAATCTTTCTCCCAAGAGATAGTGTCTCCACATCTTCAGTGCAAATACAATCGCTGCCAATTCCAAATCATGGGTAGGATACTTCTTCTCATGCGGCTTTAGCTGTCGACTAGCATAAGCTACAACCCTACCTCCTTGCATCAATACATCACCCAGTCCGGTACCACAAGCATCCGTGTATACCGTCGTCTCTTCATTCCCTTTAGGAATGACTAACACTGGCGCACGCGTCAACTTCTCCTTTAGACTCTTGAAGGCATCCTCACACACTCCGTCCCAGACGAAGGACTGATTCTTCTTAGTCAATTGAGTCAACGGTGCTACAATCTTGGAGAAATCCTGGATAAACTTGCGATAATACCCAGCTAATCCCAAGAAACTTCTTACATCTGTAGCATTCTTGGGCGTAGGCCAATCCTGTACCGTAGCCACCTTCGCAGGGTCCACGGCAATACCACTCTCGGAAACAACATGACCCAAGAATCTTACTTCCCTTCTCCAAAAATGACACTTAGAGAATTTCGCTTTCAATTGGTGTTTCCTCAACACCTCCATCACTATCCTCAGGTGTCCCTTGTGTTCCTCCTCTGTCCTTGAGTGAACAAGGATGTCATCCACGAACACAAGAACAAACTTATTCAACTGATCTATGAATACTCGATTCATAAGATCCACAAAGTAGGTTGGTGCATTGGTCAACCCAAATGGCATGACCAACCACTCATAAAATCCAGACGGCGTCCTAAATGTCGTTTTCGGAACACTCTCATCCGCTACTCGAAGCTGATGAAATCCTGTCGCGAGGTCCAACTGGGAGAACACTCTTGCTCCTTCCAGCTGATCAAACAAATCATCTATCCGCGGTAGAGGATACTTATTCTTCCTCGTCACCTTATTCAACTCGCGATAATCCACACACAAACGAAGGGAACCATCTGCCTTAGTGGCAAACACAACTGGTGCTCCCCACTCGGAGACACTCCTTCTAATAAATCCCTTCTTCAAAAGATTGCTGACTTGCACACCGAGCTCTCGCTGCTCCCTTGGTGCCATATGACGAAGTGGCATCACTATAGGTTTGGAATCTTTCACTAAATCAATACGGAACTCAATCTCTCGGTGTGGTGGAAGCCCGGTCACCTCCTCGAAGACGTCCGGATACTGGCCAACCACGGGCACATCTGACAACTCATCCTGCGGGATGTCGAGGGAATTTACAAAACTAGCCATAACCCCATCACTAGGTAGACTACCAAACACTACCCTCCGCCCATCATCCGCCCTCACTGTCACCAAAAAGCCCTCACCGTCTACCACCACCCCGTATCTTCGGAGCCAATCGACTCCCAATATAATGCCATACCCAGTAAAGCCCAAAACAAAGCAATCACATACAAACATACATCCATGACTCGATAAGACCAAATTCCTGCAAATCATACTAAGGCTAGTCGAACCACCAATCGGGTTCATCACAACCAATGGTCTATCGACTATCTCGGGTTCCAGTCCCAACCTATCTACCAGGTCACTAGATATGAAGGAACGGGAAGCCCCAGTATCAAACAAAACTCGAACTGGTACATCATAAATAGAAAGCATACCTTGAATAACAACATTCTTTCCTTTCTCCGCCGCAGTTGGGGCATTCGACGAAGAAGGAACAACATCAATAGCATATGCTTTCACAATCTGCTTCTCCTTAAGAGGTTGCGGACACTTATCCTTCTGATGTCCCACTTGACCACAGTTGTAGCACTTCCTTTCCGCTGGCTTGGCCCGACATTCTTTAGCATAATGGCCCTTCTTTCCACAGCTGAAGCACTCAACATCCTTCTTGCTCTTTTTCTGGCCACCCTTAGATTGGTCCTGCTTCCTCTTATTCTGAGAATTATTCTTGCCTCCACCGCCTGCTTGCGGCTTTGGCCCTTCTACAGATGCAGCCTCAGTCTTTGACTTAGGGTAAAGGCTCTCTGATCTCAAAGCTTTCCCCACGATCGATTCAAAAGTCTCATCGATGTGGTTGATAAGCCTTTCCCTCAAGTATCCATCCAAACCAGTAATGAACTTCTCATTCTTCTTTTCAGGAGTATCAATGAGAGACAGTCCATACTTCGACAAAGTGTCGAACTCAGCAATATAGTCAGAAACTGCCCTTTCGTTCTGCTTGAGTTCCAAGAACCTCTTAAACAATACTGACTTCTGGGCAGCTGGAATAAACTTCTCGCTAAAGCGAGCCTTGAACTGAACCCAAGTAACCTGATCCTCTGGAGTAGCTGTTCTAATAGCATTCCACCAATTCATCGCTCGCCCTTGCAGCTGACGAGACGCTAGCCTTCTTTTCATCGCATCCTCAAGACACAAGTCATCGAAGATACGGTCACAGCTATACATCCAGTCCTGAACATCTGTGGCCGACTCTGTTCCGTGGAACGGCTTCCCACCAAGATTAGTGTAATCCTTGCACAACTTGGCGAAATCGACCCTAGGCGCCTGCACTACTGGGCCAACACCAACCCCGGGATTGGGAACTGCCCCTTGCACTTCTCTAAGCATGTCTCTCATGAGGTTAGTAAACATCGCCCTCATGTCAGCGGCATTCCCTTGGTTGGTCCCTCTACCAGCACCCCTCGTGTCTCGGCTCATCGTCAATCTGAAAAAGGGAAACGATTAATGATCCCATAGTGGTGCTAGTGCAGTGCGACTTCATTCTTATACTACTAATAGTATATATATACATAGCTTTTGAAAACCAAAGTAATCACAAATACGCGCTCTCATATACGTACTAACTCTCCCTAGTGTCTTTCCCTAGGTTAACTACACAACCTAGAGCTCTGATACCAAGCGTGACGGCCCGCCCCGCACCAACCGACATTTACTCCAAAGGTGCGCTGTACACATGTCCAGTTAGCACGGAACGGGTCATCAGAAGGAAAAGGAAGGAGGAAATGAATATACAAAGAACCTGTAGAATGTCTCACAGCGCATAGAACAAAATATAATAATAACATACTTGACATAAAACAGGAGAGACAGTGCATAAGCTGAAAATCAGAACTAAACATCATAGCAGCGGAAATCCAAAATACAGCTTATTACAACTTTCAAACTGTCTCAAAGCAAAAGAAAGATAAAGGAGGTACACTACTAATGCCCAAGTAGCGACCGCCAACGACACAGGGAGAATGTGTATATATATCACACGTGGAAGCCTCCTGCCCTCCTCCGAACCAGCTACTCGCGCATCACCAGCTAACATGTCTCTAGTCTGCTCGTGTGAGCACCCAGAGTAATAAGAGGAGACATAAAACTCTAGGTCAGACATAAAGCCTGGTATGAGCGATAAGCATCTAAAGTGAACAATAACAGGTAGACTAAAACATACCTGAACCTGGACCTGCAACCAAAGAGTTAGCACTACATACTGTACAACACTCTAACAGTATAAAGATACGGAGGTGGGGGAGGTGTGCATGTCATAGGGATGGCAAACAATCAAACATAGCATCCATCATCACATCTCTCACTCAGTGCGTAAAGCATACGATATTCACCACTTCGATCACCCAACATATCTTGCTACGATCACTCTGCCCCATGAAGTCATAAATGGCTTCACTGCACTGATAACGTAGCCACAAATCCTTCGCTATGTCCATTCTGCCCCATGGAGTCACAAGAACCCCACTGCACTGGCTCATAGCCTTACTAATCCTTACTATGTCCACTCTGCCCCATGGAGTCGCAATGACCCCACTGCACTGGCTCATAGTCTTCTACGCATCACCTTGCCCCTCAGGTCATAATGACCCTACTGCACTGATAACGAAGTCTTGCTACCATCACTTTGCCCCTCAGGTCATGATGACCCTACTGCACTGATAAGTAGCCCATCATCCATTTTCAGTGGTGAATCGAAGTTATGAACGTCGACAACTCCTTAGCACACGTCCCGCAGCAAAGTCCAACTCATGAAGTCCACTCATTGGTTCCTATCTGGATCCTGAGTCAATACCCTTCATTTGGACTACCTTTGCATCTCGGGTTATCAGTCTTCATCGGTTCGGTTCGGATCAGAATGCTCCTTCTTCACTGGATCGGGTCGCATCGCCGTCACCCCTGGCGGATCGGGTCGGGCCTCCAGATTGCCACGGTTCGGATCGTATCGCGGTCCTCTTTTTCTCTGCTTCGGATCGTGCTCCTCTCCTCGGTTCGGATTGGAATACCCCACACGGGTCGGATCGCGCCCCTCCAGCTCGTGGCTCCCCCGGTTCGAATCAGCGTCTCGTAGTGCATCGGTTCGTGGATGCTGCTTTCCTTTAGTCGGATCGTGACGCGAAGCACCAGTGGATCGGATCGGGTAGCAGTTCGCGGTTGGTGCTCGTGGGCCTTGCGCAGATGGTTCGGTTCGGAGGAGACGACTCGGCTCGTAGTGATGTCCCACGATCCCATAGGGCGATCCGATCGACCCTCAATCCCCTATGCGATCCGAATCCCTGCACCTTGTCCAGCGAGCTGTTTACGCCTCTCGACGGCGTTTACGACCATTCCAACTATTCTAATCAGTCACAAAGCATTTCATACAGTCATAGTAACATGCATAATCAACCACAAACATCAAAACACCAATATGATAGGTAGAAATGGATCAAACATACCCAAAATCTCATATTTTCCTTTAAGCATATTTAGGTGAAACTAATGATAGGATTAGCAAAACTTAACCAAATTAACCCAAATTCATATCAGAGGTCTAAAACATCATTCCGAATTTTATAAACATTTTTCCAGAATTTTATCATGTTTAAATTCGCTAATTAACACTAATCACCCCTAATTAGCCATAATTAGTGCAAAACTATGCAAATCACTCACCTTAGCCACAAAATAAACTAAGATCTGAAACAAATATCTGATTTGATGCGAATCCCAATGCTAAACAGCAGCTCCAAAGTTGATTTGGTGTAGATCTTCCTTGATTAGGGATTGCTAAGCCAAATCCTTGACCAAAAGGTGATTTGGAGGTGATTTAGAGGTTGGAGGCCATTTTTAGGGTTCCTTGGTGATAAGTGGAGGCTAGAAAACTGAAATGGAATGATCCTCTATCTCATTTCAGCCTCCCCATAACCCTAATCCCGAAATGGGTTATGGGCCTACTCACTAATCACCCGATTTGGCCCGGTTAAGCAGTTTTTCACCCTCCAAACCTTATTTCAGCCATATCTCCCAAACGGTAAGTCCGTTTAGCTATTATGACCACTCTACGGAAAGTAAACCATCAAACGAATCCAATGGAAGTGGTTTCAGGTCAAAATTCCTTTCTAATCAAAAGTTATGGCCAAAACAGTACCAACTAGGGGCAAAATGGTCATTTAAAAATTGACAAAAATCATGAACATCGGAAATGACTCTAATGGATATTTCCCAAAGTTACATGACCATACGACTTCACATGGGAAAGAAATAAATATTCTACAATCCTGTGATGTGTAGAATACGGGTCGTTACAAATTCAGATTGAACAAAAATTCAAAATTAATAGCCTATCTGTTTAGAAATTATAATAAAACATCACAAAAATGAAACTTTAAGATAAATGTTCAATATTTCAGAACATAGGAGATCTAACAAGTGCATACAAATATGAAGAAAATCAATTTTACTAAGAAGATTTCAATTCATCACTATTTGATCAAGGGCAACTGGAATCGATCGAATAATATAGCAAACATTAAAATAAAAATCAGTAGAGAAGCATACTAATTCAGATAGAACAAAATTTCAAAATTAATAACCAATATGTTGGGAAATTAAAATAAAACATCACAAAAATGAAACTTTAAGATATATGTTCAATATTTCAGAACATAGAAGATCGAACAAGTGCTTACAAATATGAAGAAAATCAATTTTATTAGGAAGATTTCAATTAAATAACAGTACTTGATCAAGGGCAACTGGAAAATCATTCAAATCATGCTAAAATAGAAAATATACTAATATTTAATTGAAACTACAATTCAAATCTTATTATTTTTGAAGCTGCAATTCAAATCTTATTATTTTTCAGCCGAAAATATCCAGTTTTGATCAATTCTAGCTGGAATCGATCGAGTAATGTAGCAAACATTAAAATCAAATCAGTAGAGAAGCATACTAATTTAGATAGAACAAAAATTCAAAATTAATAACCTATCTATTAAGAAATTAAAATAAAACATCACAAAAATGAAACTTTAAGATATATGTTCAATATTTCAGATCATAGGAGATCGAACAAGTGCTTACAAATATGAAGAAAATCAATTTTACTAAGAAGATTTCAATTCGTCAGTATTTGATCAAGGGCAACTGGAATCGATCGAATAATATAGCAAACATTAAAATCAAAATCAGTAGAGAACTAATTTAGACAGAACAAAAATTCAAAATTAATAACCTAACTGTTCAGAAATTAAAATAAAACGTCACAAAAATGAATCTTTAAGATATATGTTCAATATTTCAGAACATATGAGATCGAACAAGTGCTTACAAATATGAAGAAAATCAATTTTATTAAGAAGATTCCAATTCATAAGTATTTGATCAAGGGCAACTAGAATCGATCGAATAATATAGCAAACATTAAAATCAAAATCAGTAGAGAAGCATACTAATTTAGATAGAACAAAAATTCAAAATTAATAACCTATCTGTTGAGAAATTAAAATAAAACATCACAAAAATGAAACTTTAAGATATATGTTCAATATTTCATAACGTAGGAGATCGAACAAGTGCTTACAAATATGAAGAAAATCAATTTTATTAAGAAGATTTCAATTCATCAGTATTTGATCAAAGGCAACTGGAATCGATTGAATAATATAGTAAACATTAAAATCAAAATCAGTAGAGAAGCATACTAATTCAAATAGAACAAAAATAAAAAATTAATAACCTACCTGTTGAGAAACTAAAATAAAACAACACAAAAATGAAACTTTAAGATATATGTTCAATATTTAAGAACATAGAAGATCGAACAAGTGCTTATAAATATGAAGAAAATCAATTTTATTAAGAGGATTAAATTAAATAACATTATTTGATCGAGGGCAACTGGAAAATCATTTGAATCATACTAAAATAAAAAATATACTTATATTTAATTGAAACTGCAATTCAAATCTTATTATTTTTGAAACTGCAATTCAAATATTATTATTTTTCAGCTGAAAATATCAATTTTGATCAATTATAGCTAAAATCGATCGAATAATATAACAAACATTAAAATCAAAATCAGTACAGAAGCATACTAATTCAGATAGAACAAAAATTCAAAATTAATAACCTATCTGTTGAAAAAAAAGAAGTAAAACATCATAAAAATGAAATTTTAAGATATATGTTCAATATTTCAGAACATAGGAGATCGAACAAGTTCTTACAAATATGAAGAAAATTAATTTTATTAAGAATATTTCAATTCATCAGTATTTGATCAAAGGCAGCTGGAATCAATCGAATAATATAGCAAACATTAAAATCAAAATCAGTAGAGAAGCATACTAATTCAGATAGAACAAAAATTCAAAATTAATCACCTGTCTATTGAGAAATTAAAATAAAACATCACAAAAATGAAACTTTAAAATATATGTTCAATATTTCAGATCATAGGATATCGAACAAGTGCTTACAAATACGAAGAAAATCAATTTTATTAAGAAGATTTCAATTAAATATCAGTATTTGATCAAGGGCAACTGGAAAATCATTCAAATCATACTAAAATAGAAAATATATTGTGCAATTCAAATCTTATTATTTTTGAAACTTCAATTCAAATCTTATTATTTTTCAACCGAAAATATCCAGTTTTGATCAATTATAGCTGAAATTGATCGAATAGTATAGCAAACATCAAAATCAAAATTATTTGAGAAGCATAATGATTCGAACTATACCTTAATTTTCTAAAGGACCAGTGGTACAATCCGTTTTATCCTCAATCATCAGAAGCTAGGTTTTGCTTCGGATACAGAGAAGAAGGTAGTTTGTCGAATAATCTGAATAGGAAGGACGTCGATTGACACGCGAAAGATAGAAAATTTGGATCGAAAAAGAGTTAGAATGGAATTTTGTGGTGAGAAAGAGTCAGAGGCCGATAGAGTTAAGGGAGAAAGAAAAATGGAGGAAATATCGTATGCACAGGAATAAAGAAAAACGGAGCAAATATCGTATGCGCGAAAGTGATTCTGATTTCATTAGGATGTTAAATTTGGTTTTGGCTCCTATAGTAGGGAAACCTCCCTAATGGTCGGTTTGACTATTTCCTTGTTTTTTGTTTTGATGTACAACCTACATTACTTGGACTTGTGAAATCATACATAGAGTTTGACCATAGACGTGAAGTGAAGTTATGTTACGTAGGAACGCATTTGTAAACAAAGTTTATAACAATCATCCAAATTGTACAAGGAGATGCTTAACCTTAGAAAGCAAAATAGTCTACGGTGAATTTATGGCTACTTACGATTGGTGTCACAAGATCATTCGAGATGTTGATAATGAAAACATATTTACGCAACTCAGTCTATTTTTGACTTGCGTTACATATCGAAGAATTGAACATAATTTGTTAGCCATGAGGCTTTTGAACATCACTATAGTTGTGGTTAGCTAAAACTATCGCCTATTGTATTTTCATATTTTGTTTCTCTATCTTTGTATCTTGTTTGATTTTTAATGAGTTTACCAAGTATTTGTAATAAGTACATAACTTTTGTAGACTATACCTCGTCGACTTCAACATTATCATGTACTTGAGTTTGAGTTTGGTCTACCTCTTGAGTATGCTAGAAGGCGCGTGTTGTTGTTGATGGACTATTTACAGTTGATGCATCCATGTTTCAAGTTCTCTTTGTCACATATTTCCATGATATTGCTCTTTCATTTCAATATACTATGTAATAGATGTTCTAGCTGGAGATGGATTAGGATTTGGCGGTTCCTGAAAGATGATCAGTATAGTCGTATGATGATGGATATTCAATACACAATTTTAGGAGTTCTTGGTTTAAATCTATAAACCGAATTAACTTATTTTAAAGTCCTATGTATTTGTAATGTTGCCATGTGCATTCGAATCCAAAATGACGTTTTGTTTCTATGCGCTTTTGAATTCAGATGGGTGAATGATGCCAGTAGATGCCCAAAAGCCATGTGCTTCTTGAATTCAACTATGCTAAAGAATCTATAATGTTGGGTCAAATAATTACCTCGTCTGGGCCACTTGATGTCACACAATATAGTGTTCGACTTTAATAGGACACTGTAGCTACCAAGAATTGAGATAACAACTGTAATAACCTAGAAATTTTAATATTTTAAAATCTGTGAAAATTTAATTTATCTTAAATATTCGTTAAACAGTTTTTTTTATAGATTTATAACTCTTTTTAATTTATTATTGATAATTTGGGATTTAATCTTAGAATTTGACTTATATCGCTCGAAAATGGAAAATATAAACAAGGACAGAATTTTTAGATTTAAGCTTTTATTCGATTAGAAAACTAATTTTTAAATTTTAATGATTTAAGTTTAGTTAAGAAAATATTTAGAAAGTAAATATATTATTTGGATATGAACTAAATAATAATACATACCATATTTAACAGTATTTGAAAACGAAATAGATTGTATAAGAATATGTTTTGAGTGTATGTACATGGTGCACATACATGTTAAACTTAACCTATTCCTTGGCATATATAACTATTCAGAAACCATTTGGATTAAATTTCAGGTTAAAACGATATTAAAATTATTAAAAATCTACTTATTTTATTAAATAAATCGTTATGGTCTATAAACGATTCAATAGCGACTTTCTGAAAATTTGATTTTGACATAACTCAAAACTATAATATGAAATGTCGATTTTTCTCTTTCATTAGAAAATTAAAATCAAACAGATTCGGACGATTCTGGTTTCAAAGAATTCGGGCTATATTAAATTCTATATATTCAATTGAAGCTCAAAACGTAAAATTATGAACTATCACGATGTTACGAGCTCGTTTTTAATTTAAATATAAATTATACATTCAAACTTCGTTTAGTTAATAAATATAAGTCCATTTATATTTCCAAATTGACATTTAAACCAATTTTAAATGTTTAATTTAACAGTTGAAAATCTAGTTCGTTACAATCGACCCTCCACACTTCATCCTACAAGTCCATTTCTCTTTATATATATAATCACTCTCTTTCCTTTGCTTTTGTGTGTATCATGCATTAATTATTATCAATCCCTGGTCTATTCCTAGACGTTTATCCTTACTAGTTTTGTCTGTTATGGGATAACAGTAATATGTTACTAATATATTAATGTTCTCCCATTTGAATTTCAAACATATATGTATGTGTATATACACATAAATTATTTTATTTAATATATTCTTGATTCTTATCCATTGTCTTGACAAACTTCCCTTATTACCAAATTATGCTGAATTATTGTGGATTGTGCAATTATTCTTTGTTCTGAATTTCGAACGTTAATATTTAATTAAATTCATCCATTAATTAATTGCATACATTATAAATTTATTTCCTCAATTAATTTACTGCATACACTATAAATTAATTACTTCCATTAATTGATTACACATATTACATACTACTTACGTGAATTAATTAATTGTACAGGATACATTTAAATTTTAATGTTAGTACTTATCAATAATTAATCAATCAATCTTAATTTATTAAACTATCAAGTTTACACATATAACTATTTCTAATGCTAAAAATTTAAACTATTATAACTTCTTTATTTAAACTTCTATTAGAAAAATCTATGTATGAAAACTTATCAAAAGATCGAAGTGAAAACTTATTATTAGTTTTGTGGTCAAGTTCCAGTGTTCACAAAATATATGTTGTTACCGTTTTTTTAATTTTATCAATTGAGTCGATATTAATTAATTATTATGAAAATGTAGGGTATTATATGACAATAAAGTGGAAATGATGATGGAGTTATCTCCGACAGAGAAATTTGAGGATAGGTGGACAAAGATTGGAGATTTGCGTACTGCATCGTGGTTAAGTATTGAAAATATTTGTAACGGCCCACAAATATGTACTATTTGAGTTAATTAAATACATCACACATCCAACCCAAATTGCATGGAAATAGGAATCATTATGAGTTAAAGAAAACAAAGATAGAAGAAGAACAAAAATAATAACTCAGAATCTCACATTGCAGCGGAATAAATTATAATATATAACAACTTTTGGAATGCAAAATTTTAACTGTATATACATATATATACCATCATCAGAGTACATTACAACACAACACAAAATAAATAGCAAATATATAATGTTGAAGCCTCTTGCTCCAAGCTCCTCTAAGGGTATCTATAAAAACTTGAGCTACTTGATTGCCCATACAAATTTGGACACCCGAGAGTTTAGGGAAAACAAAACAAAATAAACTTTGGGTCAGTCATGGGACTGGTGTGAGTAAACTCCAACCATTTGTTTAACTTATAAAAAACCTTTTCGAAAGTAAAGATAATCGTAAGATGAATCCACACATAAACACGAATGTTTTTTACCTTATGATAACCCAAGACATTCTTTGAAATCAAGAGTATTCTGATATTATAATAGCGTCTAAATCAAGTAAATAGAAATCTAGTAGAACGTTTGCATCTCACGCTCCACATACACAGTATACATTCGAAACCATGGGCTCTTATTGGAGAATGGATTCCAACTGACAGGGTATGGATCCACCTTTCGACAGTGTAGCTTTAGAGAGGAATACACTGGGTTCAACTAAAACATCTTGCAACCAAGGCTAAACATGATCGGCCACTCACTTCACTTGAGTGTTTCGAATGTATTATCACCAACGGTTGAGATCAACAACCGTTTCCCAAAAGGGACAATATCGAAAGAATAAAGAAGCAAATGGAATTTCTCTAGATCAGGTGACAATACACCCTAATTGGGAGCTACCCACTTAGTTATGCAACCTACCCGATTTTATATCATTTCCTGGTTGTGAGGTTTGAGGCCACGCATATCTTTTGTCATGCCATATCTTCATTTACTTTGAATGTCACATCGTCAAACCTACCAAAATCATTTATTGACTTCCCCAAAAATATCACAGGTATAAAGCTAAGAGAAATGAATTCCTCCGCCACTAACATAATAAGTTTGAAGAGATCAATATAGATGATCTGTTAGACATTCGTCCATACAAGTTGTCCTGGGACTGGACAAACCAAAGGCACTATTCCATTAATCCATCTTATGCAATTTCTGCCTAAGATCAACAGAACAGTCCATTCACTTTACACCGTCTTCAATTATCTTTAGCATATTTAATTTGCAACGCTTATGCCAATACGGAGTGGTTGAAAGCTCTGTGATAGTCAGTTATTTAACTATCAAAGGAAAACATCCATACAATCAACGATCCTATTTCCAAACGAAAATTTTATTAATCAAACATCAAGCAATACTGAGCCCTTTTAAATTAATTTCTTATTAATTAAATTTATTATTTCCCAATTTCTCTTCAATATCTTTATCCAAATATTTCTTCCAACCCGTTTAGCCTCCCAAGATTCTTGGAAAAACAGCTCCATATATCATGACTATTTATTTTCTATATTCCAGAAAATATCTCTTTTTAATATCGGAAAATTACATTCATATATCCACAAATCACTATTCTTCCACATTCATCAGCCCCTAATCGTAAATTAGTAAGGGAACAACTACCGAAGTCTACCCATTCTAGACTTAAGGGGTGACTATCATGTTAGGTCGACCAATCAAAAGTCAACCCGAAGCTACGTCACAGCATACAAAAGCAACATCCTTCTACAGAAAAGATCAATCTAATCGGCCGAGTCATTAACAAATCGATCGATCTATTCCTAAAAGGTCGGATCGGGCCGGAATACTAGAGCAGAAGTGTCTAAGTAAAATTATTTCCTACAGTATCGGATCGGAGCAAGATATGCGCTATCAAACGAAGCTCTATTCTCCAGGCTGAAGAAGGGATAAGTTTTGACCAGCACTTATTTTTACATGCCAAGTATTCAATGCCATGTATGCCACATATTTCGAGGAAGAACTACTCATGAGCAGTACCGGGTCCCACCGCCTACAGCTATTCAACCGGATCGAGCTCTAGGTGTTAAAGCTCCAGAAAAATGTATGTCACGCCGCATGCAAACCTAGCCCACTAGCTTGCCTATAAACACAATACCTCCCGAAATGGAAAGGCAGATTTAAATCTATAAGAAAACCTCTTGCTCGGATTACCAAAAATAGCATGTCGTGTTCTTTAGTTTCAACATAAGGATTTTTTGTTTAAATCATCTCTTTCTCTACTTTCTTCCACTGAAAAATCACTGTATTATATAACCGACGGTATAAACAAAGATTATAAGTGCACGTAGGCATTGATATAAGCCGAACAACTATAAAATATTGTGTCTTCCTTGTTTATTTACCTTTTCTTGCATCTCAGTGATTTTTTTTCATGTGTGTTTAGCACAAGTTGGAGGTTGATCGTTCCTAGACCAAATTTTGACGTCAACACCAGCAGTCACATCATGCATAGTGATGTGCACGTAAATATGCATATTTATTCACATATCTATTCTTTTTTTAGTTTAAATAAATGACATATGTGGGTATTTTATCGCAATTAAACCATAATTCAATTGATTTCAAAATATCATACATTCATCGTCATGCAAAGGAAAAATGGTCATTTTTTGTGCTTATGTGATTTTGAGAGTTTTTTTACTTGGACATTTCTCATTGTTTTTGTAGAAATATTAGTGCATATGGAAGAGGGCTTCATGAAGATTTATATGCATACAAAGGAACGAAGAAATAATTCTCATACATAATCATGGAGGGCCCCACTTACTACACTTAAAAGCTAATTGACAAATTAGTGGATGATAAAGCTTCAGACAAATTTGATGAGGAATAAATTAAAGCATGATGATTAATTGGTGGCCACACTTCCTAAAGGGTATTCTTGGTAGCACGCTAAAGTGAATTAGGGTTAGGGTTTTATTACATGTATAAATACCCCCTTATGTTTATGTAGCCTCCTTTCTCTCTTCTCTATTATCTTTTAGTGTGGTTTAGGAGATTAGCTTTTTCTCTCTTTTATTTTCATGGCTACTTGGCCATTTTCTTTATGTAATTTTTTTTAGTGCAATTTTAATATAGTGCTCTTTTCTTTTGTTGTCCATTTGCTTTCATGTCATTAGTGTAGATTTATTTTTATGCAAGTAGAATAGATTTTTATCTTTATTTGCTCTTTTTTTGTTCTCTTTTATAATGAAATCTCTTTATGTTATCGTTGAATCCATTATGAGTAGTTAAACCCCTTCAATTTAGGGGTAATGAAGCTCTCATGATTTTAACATAAGAATTTCATGTTTATAACTCTCTTATTTGAGCTTAATCTAAAATTGAATATAGATAAAGTAAAGATTTTATATGGTGAAAATTGATAGCACATGTTGGTTGATTATTCCCAAATGCGTTATACTCATATCATTAATAGAATCATACTTTATCACAATCTAATTCATTTTAGAAAAAGTAGTGACATTAAAAGTGAAAGCATCCTTGATATTCTATGTAGTAAGCGAAGATTAACATGCAGAACATACTCATAATGTTTCATTTTTATTAGAACTATTATTTTCTATGTGATAATTAAGACTTTAAGTTTGTATTGAAAATTGATGATTTATGTAGCTTGAATTTTCTAGCATATAAATCGTGCTTGTATGAATACAACACTTAATGTGCTAGTTATTAAAGAGAGACAGAACCGTTTTTTATGTTAATTAGATTGATGTTGATGGTGAATCTACTCCTAAATTGTCTCTTAGTCTCGTATTTGTATTCGTCTTAACATTGTTAGTTTTCTTTAAGTTTTTAGTTAACAATTTCTCGCTTTCGGTTTAATTTAATTGAGTAAGATTAGAATAAATTCTTTCCCTGCGGATCGACTCGTATTCGCCACGTACTAACAATTGTACACTGTGTGCTTGCGGTTCTATCAAAGGAGCGGTCGCACACCAAGTGGGGGTGTAAACGCGCTAGCACTATTCAGTTGCACTGGACGGACTACCGATCTAGGTGAGAATTTTTTAAAACTCTACAGGGATTGCTGCTGCTTGAAAAATATATAAAAAATTGCTTATAAAGACTTTGTGCAGGTGCCGCGGCTTGCTTGTAAAAAAATTTATTTCTACAATTTATTATTCTGTGACTGTTCTGTGATTAAATATTTTGTCTGTTGACGTGTGGTTGAGAATTCTAAAACGAACATAGGATTAAATTGAAATTTTTGGCTTTAAAATAAATTATTTTTGAAATTGAATCGAGGACTCCATAAAGCTCATAGGACAAAGTATTCATTAAATTGACAATTAGGATCGATACTCTCTGAGGTGTCTAAGGAACGATAGAGTCTAGAACTCAAACAGGTTCGTAAACCTTCGGTCGGGTTTCTATGGTGATTCGTGGCACACTGATAACCCCTGTCTGTACCTGGCCTAGACTTGTATTCATATAATCCGAAGTTGTTAATTTTAACATATTTTTATTTAAAGAGATTTCTTGAAAATGTCCTAATTTCCTTATTTCTATGGATTTTACGATAGTTGTGAAAATCAATATAATCCATATAATTTTACACCGAATTCATATGGATATTTTAATAACAACTATTATACAAACAATTTTGATTTTACGCCACCAACTTTTCAAAATTTTCAAAACATTCCTGATTGTACACCACCAAATTTTCAAAATGATGATCAACCCTTAACTCTTGAAACACATATTGAATCTTTACTTGAAATGAGCATACAACAAAACCAAAAAATAAAGGAATTGTGTAATTCATACATGTGCAATAATTCAAGTGAAAGTTTTCAAAATAATCAAAATTCGATTTCACCTCCAAATTCAAATGATTTTGATTATAACCCTTGTCAATCCAATTTCGAACTCCAAAATGAATTGCAAATTCAAAATGAAAATGTAAATCACTTTTTAAATGACTTTGGCAATGGGAATAATTTCAAGTGTGATGCAACTGAAAATTTTCGTTCTCAACAACTTCAAATTGAAAATTCTCACGCAAATAATTATAAATTTGATTTTTTTGAGAAAACGAATGAAATTGACGACCACTTGAAGTTTCGTGAGAAACAAAATCAAATCCAAACGTGCGACGATTCGAATAAAAATCCACCTTTGCCCCACGATCGACAATTTTCAAATCACAACTTTTGAAACTGATGAAAATCTTAATGAAGTTGTTGAAAACTCTGTGATTGATTTGAATTTAAATTCTCTTGAAAACGAAGACGTCAATATTCAATTTGATCTTCCTCTCTCAAATTCTGAAAGTTTTGAAAATTTAGCAACTTTAGATTGTCAACATGACAAAAATACTGAAGTTGTTAGCAACTGGTTAGATGAAGACAACTTTGATGAGCGAAAACTTCTTAAAGTGATTGACGATGATGTTGTTGGGGCTGAAATTGAAAATGAAACATTTGAAAATTTTGAAATTCTTGAGGTTGGAAACAACGAAACTGCTGAATGTGATCTTAAGCACAATAACGATTTTTTTGAAATTGTTGAAACTCCTTGTGACTTGATCGTTTCAGCTGAACCCCACTGTGATAACTTGTTTTTCAACGATAAATTTCTGTAGTATATGAACTTTTTTTTTGGAATAACACTGTTTTTAAGAAAGCATAATTTCGAAATTTGCTGAAAATTCATTTGTTTGGTTTTAATTTTAGGTTTACGATTGAACCTTTAGTCAATAAAATTTCAAATATCAAAGCAAAACTGAACAGTGTTTCTCAAAACAAGTGTGGAGGTGAGCACAATGCATAAGTCTCTCAATTTATACATCATCTGGACAAATCAAACTTTGTTTTTGAAACTTTTAGTGAACCCCATCTCGATGACCTCTCTTTAATTGCTACGGAAATTCAATTTGATTTTAGGATCAATTGTAAGCTCAAAAATTTGAAATTAGCAACTCAAACTTTTGAAAAAAAATTGTTTTTCCAAATCAGACATGTAATATAAAATCCTTTATGATTTGGTTTTCTGTGCTTAAGCTGTGTCTCATAATCTTAGTGAGGCTGATCCATTGGTCCATTATGGACCGGTTCATCAATTCGATGACTGCATATTTTCTGCACACACATTTGGTAAGTTGCACTAACCCTCTTTTGTACATATGTAAATATTTCTCTTCCGTTCACTCATTGTGTCATGCATTGACTGTGGGGACACAATCCAAATCAAGTGTGGGGGCAGTCTCATTTTCATTATGTTTTGCAAAGTTTTCAGTTTACATTTTTTTTTAAAAAAAAATCCCTTTCTCTTAAAAAAAAAAGTTTCCCACTTCTATTTATTTTTAAATAAGACATGATAGCATACAATTTTGGTCGTTCAATTAAAACATTTGGAGATTTACTTCTCTTAGCGGATAACGAAAGGAAAGTTTGAATTATGAGCAAATTTGGTGTAACTGGTATATTGGAAAATTCGTAGGTGATGAGTATGAAATGTTTTCTGAATTGTAATCCGATTAAATGAATGGTTGATTTGGACTACATGTGATAACATTTTAGATCTTTTAAGTGAAGTTGTGCTAAGATATCCTTCCTTAACTCTCTCTCTTATGTAAAAAAGAAAAAGAAAAAAGAATGTATATATATAATAATAATCCAAAGGTATCCAACATTACTAGTACATCTTTCGTTGTTGTGCAAACCCGCCAAGCTCTTTCCAACACCTTGTTGACAAAGTCAGCATCAGTATATCTTGGTCTCATTTCATGAGATTGGACACCTTAGGATTACTGACCCTCACGTAAGTCGTAATGCAGTGTAGGGGTGATATACCTAGGTATTTGTAAATAATAATAATAATAATAATGTAAATATTTTGTAATAAAAAGAGAGTTAGCACTTAAAGTCCAAGCACACTCTTCACTTATTCGACCTAACTTGTTAACAAAAAGGAAGTTGAGATGTCGTTATACGACTGTTGATATCGATTACAGAATTCATTTCATCTTGTAAATATCTTCTAATCTTGCATTTTGTAAATATTTTTTGCATTTAACTTTTGGATTTTGTCGGTAGTATCCGCTGAAAACCCTCATAAGACAACAATCGTCCTACTGGGGACACCCAAAGGTTTAACGGCATGTTGCATACACTCAATGCAATCGCGCTCCCTACGAAACTGGATTTAGCTTAGTTTTAACCTTATTCTAGGATGAATAAAAAGATAAGTGAGGGGGTATTTGATGCCCACGTAAATATGCATATTTATTCGTACATTTATTCTTGTTTTAGTTTAAATAAATGACATATGTGGGTATTTTATCGTGATTAAACCATAATTCAATTAATTTCAAAATATCATACATTCATCGTCATACAAAGGAAAAATGGTCAATTTTTGTGCTTATGTTATTTTGAGAATTTTTTTTTACTTGGACATTTCTCATTGTTTTTGTAGAAATATTGGTGCATATGGAAGAGGGCTTCATGAAGATTTATATGCATACAAAGGAATGAAGAAATAATTCTCATACATAATCATGGAAGGCCCCACTTACTACACTTAAAAGTTAATGGACAAAGTAGTGGATGATAAAGCTTTAGGCAAATTTGATGATGGAGTAATTAAAGCGTGATGATTAATTGGTGGCTACACTTCCTAAAGGGTATTCTTGGTAGCACGCTAAAGTGAATTAGGGTTAAGGTTTTATTACATATATAGATATCCCCTTATGTTTATGTAGCCTCCTCTCTTTATCACTTCTCCATTCATTTTAGTGTAGTTTAAGAGATTAGCTTTTTTTCTCTTTTATTTTCATGGCAACTTAGCCATTTTCTTTATGTAATTTTTTTAGTGTAATTTTAATATAGTGCTCTTTTCTTTTGTTGTTCATTTGCTTTCATGTCATTAGTGTAGATTAATTTTTATGCAAGTAGAATATATTTTTATCTTTATTTGCTATTTTTTTTGTTCTCTTTTATAATGAAACCTCTTTATGTTATCATTGAATCCATTATGAGTAGTTAAACCCCTTCAATTTAGGGGTAGTGAAGCTCTCATGATTTTAACATAAGAATTTCATGTTTATAACTCTCTTATTTGAGCTTTATCTAAAATTGGATATAGATAAATTAAAGATTTTAAATGTTGAAAATTGATAGCACAAGTTGGTTGATTATTCCCAAATGTGTTATACTTGTATCATTAATAGAATCATACTTTATCACAATTTAATTCATTTTAGAAAAAGTAGTGACATTAAAAGTCAAAGCATTCTTGATGTTCTATGTAGTTAGTGAATAGTAACATACAGAACATACTCATAATGTTTCATTTTTATTAGAACTATTATTTTCTATGTGATAATTAGGGCTTTAAGTTTGTATTGAAAATTGATGATTTATGTAGCTTGAATTTTCTAGCATATAAATCATGCTTGTATGAATACAACACTTAATGTGCTAGTTATTAAAGAGAGATAGAACTATTTTTTATGTTAATTAGATTGATGTTGATAATGAATCTACTCCTAAATTGTCTCTTAGTCTCGTATTTGTATTCATTTTAACATTTTTAGTTTTCTTTTAGTTTTTAGTTAACAATTTCACTCGCTTTCGGTTTAGTTTGACTGAGTAAGATTAGAATAAATTCTTTCCATGCGGATCGACTCGTATTCGCCACGTACTAACAATTTTATACGTCGTGCGCTTGCGGTTTTATTAAAATAATTTGTTGACGGTTTTCTAATTTGATTGAAAATCCATTTGCAAACACATAGTTAAAGGTTATAGAGCGGTACAGTACAACATGTACATGTCCAAGCTGGAGTTATCGTCAAAGCTGATTTTGGAACTTGTAAGTAGGTACCAATAGCTGCTAGTTTACAATCCACAAAAAACTAAATGTGAATGCATATTTACATCAGATTTTTTCCTTGCATTTGTCTTTTGCCAGTTGCCATAGTTGAACGATTATGCTGATAGTGGCATATTGTAGTCTAGTGGACAATATATGCATTGTTCCAATATTCAACATTTACCATAAAGCAGTGTAATTAAAGGGAAATATTCATTGTCTCTTATTTTCCTTTTCTGACTTTTATGTTTCTAGTTTGTTAATCATGAAAGTTGAATTAACTCAGTATAACATATTCAAAGTTAGATGTGCATTTGTATATATATGTTTACACCACACTATATAAATTTTTTAAAATAGATATACAAGTGTTAACAGAAGATTTACTTACCAAAAATATACCACTTTTGCTTTGAATTTTTCTCACTAGTTTAAATTTTAGTTCACATGTTTTTTGTTTCCAAATTGACATGAAGATCTAATAACTACATTCAATACATTCAAGCATATATACCTAAGAGTGTGTGTGTGTGTGTGTGTGTGTGTATGCATTATACAAACAGAACAGTTTAAAATGGAAGAAAGGTGTCATACTCATATACTACTGTGGTTTCTATTTTGTTCATTGTCTTTGCCATTCTCAATTTTCACCCCTCTTGTCTTAATTAGACCATTTAAACAACTTAAATATTTGAATTAAAGATGATAAATACATAGCACACAAATAGTTTGAATAAACTGAAGATGGATATAAACGGTAAAGAGATTTGGGTTGTTTACTCACCAAAAGCTCACTGGTTCCAGGTTTATGCATTTCCAGTTTGCTGCCATTCATCTTAGGTTTGTTTTATAATTTAGGCTCGAGTTATGTGTGTGTGTGTGTGCGTGCGTGTGTGTGTTATAGTGTATTTATAGGTGCAAAAATGATAAAATAAATGGTTAGTTTATAGGTTAAAACAGGTCAGAGACATGGTTGATTTCAAGGGTGTGATGGCTACTGCAAATGGTGAGAGAAAATGATGTATTCTTAAGGGTAATTTGGTGAAGATTCATTCTAGGCTTGAAGTATACGACCATCTCATTGTAGTACACATATGTGTACTCATTCATGTGCAAAGATACTACAATGAACTAGGCTTGGCTAGGGAAAGATGTGGTGGTTCAAGGATGTCTTATTATTTAGTAAAGATGTGGGTTAGGTAGCTTCATTTGATCTTCCACTAGCCGCCATACACATCTAGTTTATAGCAGTGTTAAACACATACCCTTATATGTTTCAAAAATACAAACTTAGCTCTTAAATTTGGCTGTCACATGTGATTGAAAAGAAGTATTCCTATATTTAGGCTATTTTTGGATAGACGTTGGTAGCCAGAGTTGTAGTTGCTGCTCAAATGTTGATTGAGAAGAGGTTAGGGCCTAGGTTTGGTTGATTGAGAGGAAATAGATTATGTTGGGTATTTTTGTTCCAGTGCTTAATTTTATGTATATTTAGCATGACCAGTCATGTACAGGTACAAACGCATGTGAAAAAGAGTTTTCAAATGACAAATCTAGAGTAGGCTAGGGTGATATGATCTTGTAGACTGATTTTCATTGGTTAAACAACTCACAGCCATCAATGTATTCATATACCCAAGTGTACTAGCCATATGCAAAAATATTTAAAATCTATACTTAGTTGTTAAGAAAATCAAAATATTAGAAGCCAATGTTACAAAATGTTACTTAGCTTCTAGGCACATCTTAGTTCTTAAATAGCCTGTGAAAATAGATTTCGAAATATCATTTATGTGCACAACCAAATATGTGCTCATTTTTTTCTTGTGTACTAATAACCATGCTTCACTCCTAAACCAAACAAAGCCATGTTAATATAAGATTTGATTGGAACACACAATATACGAGTGTATAAATAGATTCTAAATGGTTATTCAATGTACAAATCAAAATTCTTATTAATTGGATTTCATTTATTTCCATTCAATTTAATTAAATCGCATGATCCTTTTTCATATGTTTATATAAGAAGTAATAAAATATTTACTTTGAGTATAAAATAAAAGTTACTATCTTGATTTACACACACACACACACACACACATATATATATATATAGGTGTGTTTGTGTGTATACTAATATATATATATATATATATATATATATATATATATATATATATATATATATATATATACACACACACACATGTACATACATACACACCCATTACTCATATACTTAAGATATTATAAAAGATTGATTTAAACCCTCCCAAAGTAATTCTATTTTTATATAAATTAAAACAATTTTAAATGCAAATAAAAATGTAAATGTCAAAACAACATTTACCTGTGTGTATATACAAGTTAAAAATATAAACATAGGATTTTAAGCTAATGATTATTCAAAATTCTATAATATTCAAGTTCAATGTTATTTAATTGAATTTGACTACCTAGATATAATCTATAAATTATAGATTACAAAGTTGGTCAAAAACTGGAACGTTACACCCGTGAGTTGGTTTCTCCTGATAATGTTAACCCCTCTATGTTCGCTCTTCCCCGTGCGTCCTGCTACGTCTTCGATTCACGACGAGCAGTCTTGGAAGCACTAGGACTCTGATATGTGTTACAATTCTAAGCACCATTGTTTTTCCTGGTTTGTCTTCGACCATGCTGGCCAGGATCTGTTTGTATTATCAAGTGAAAAATAATGACTTTACTCTTACGACGGAAGGTGAATTAGGAGAACAAAACGAGAACATTTTGAGGATCTTCTTGAGACATGCAATGCATTTACTCTTTGGATACGCTATACTACATTTCAGATCTATTTGATCTGTCTGTTGATTATGTAGATGTTTCTGGTCCTCTTTCCATTAATGTGGGCTGAGACCCCTCTTATGACAAGTTGTTGGTAGTTTAGACATTGAGACTCTTTGCCCAACCAGGAAATAATTATGTAGTGGTTTGAACATTTTAAATTTGGTTTTTAGCAGTTTTGTGCATGTACAAAACACATGTTTATAATTTATGTAATAAAAGTGGTACAATCACTATAAAATTGTTTGGCTTTATATATATTCAAATCAAAGGGTTACACAAAGTCAACATCAAATTTTATTTTAAGTAATATATTTTCTAATGGATAATATATATATGTTACCTTTTCCCCAAGCTATCTTTTATTGCAATCAAGCAATAAAGGAAATTAATTTACAAGGACAATTAGCACTAAAAATTTAACCATAAGGACATTCGCCTAATATTTTATTCAGAAGGACAATCGCATCTAACGTTTTATTCAGAAGGACAGAAATAATTCTCGTTTAATTTCCTACCATGAAATAACGAAATCGCGAAATACAAAATCACGAAATCAACTTTTCTAGAAATGGATCCAAAATCCGTGCAATCGATTCAAGAAATGATCTTCGGTTTTCATTTTTTTTATTTTATGTGATTTTGATGTACAAATTTAAAACTAACCGAAACCCTAAACGAATACGATGAAAAATTACATAGAATGTCGAAACCCTAATTCATGATGTACAGCAAAGAGATGGAGCTCAAAATCGAATTGAGGATCAAATATTGGAAGAAATAGTTTCTGGTTTTTTTTTTTTTTTTAAAAAAAAAAAAACATGGCAGCGGTTTTTAGGTATCAGCTTGTTATTTTTTTAGGTATCAGTTTTCTTGTATTAACCGTGTTATGCTGTTTTGTTTATAGTTTTGGTGCTATTTTAGTTTTGTTCTTGCATTGATGCATCAACTTTGCTACTCAAACGAACTTATTTCAACTTTATCGATCAAATTGTGATTCAAACATTTTCTGTATTACTTTTGTCGTTAAAATATTATAGTTGTTTTTAGGTATCATTTTTTTTAAGTATCAGTTTTATGACTTCGAGTATTGTAACTGTGACAAGTGGGTATCTGTTTTGAATTGTTTGATTTGACAAATTAATTTTTTGATAAATAACATTAATTCTAACTAATACCCACTGATTAAATAAATTACACTCATCAACTCAATTCAATTCTCACAAAAATAATATTTATTCTCAATATTACCCACTGATATTAATTCATCACTTATATCACACCAAATATTATATTGAAATTACACCAAATACAATGAAGTTACACCAAATACTATATGTTTCACAACTGAATTTTACCAAAAAATGATAGCAGAGTACCGTAAAAAAAAAAAAAAAAAAAAAAAAAAAAAAAAAAAAAAAAAAAAACCCGATACTTAATTTGGTATAAAACTGGAATCTACAAACTGTAGTAATAATAATAATAATAAGATACCTACAATGATACATAATTGATATCCAGCCACTGAAGTAAATAAAAAAAACGAAATTGATACCTGCAGGAGTGCAAAAGTGATACCCATAACTTGAAAACAATAATAACACTAAAACTGATACCTACCGAGATGTGAAACATATATCTAAAAACTGCAAGTATGAAAATAACACAAAACTGATATCTACAGAGACATATAACTGATACGCAGCAGCTGGAAAAAAAAAACAATAAACTCATCATAACAACATCATATCATATCATACCAACAACACATTAGAACTTGATGAAGAGAGAAGAGAGATCAAACGGAAAAACACAAAAAACTACATTTTTATTGCTCTGTTAATTTCCGTCATCAACATACACACAATCACTACCACATCAAACTGCCGCAATCTACTCCAGTTTCTTCTCTGGATCTTCCTTCCTTTCCGTTTTATTTGATTCATTACACGACCTGTTGTAATAATCATCGGATATTCCAACTTCCATGATCTCTTTGCTTTTTTTTATCAGATCTGGATCTGCTTTATCGTTCTTGTCGTGGTGGCGGATGAAAAAAGGATCTATGGAAGAAGTGACGAAGAAGGATTAGACGGGCGTTCTTGTCGTGGTGGCGACTCAAAAAATGGATCTAAAGAAGAAATGACGAAGTAGGATAAGGCACGCATGACTTAGGGTATTAAAAAAACAGTGTAATGCCATTATGGTTAAATTATTAACAGATTTGTTTTTAAAATTAAAATTTTAATGGACTGTCCTTATAGTTAAAAAAGTCTTATCGTTTGTCTTTGTGATCATTTTCCTGTTAAATTTATGAAAAACAATTTTTTCAGATCAGTCATTTTTATTATTATTTTATAATCTCTCCTGTATCTCTTCAAGTTCAAGTTCGTTAATGAAATAAAATTGAGTTCAATTTTATTTTTACTATTGAGTTTATAACTGTTCGTTCCAAATTTCCAACCGATTTTTTAATCTTACAGTCTGTGCTTTTCATGCGTTTAGCAAAATATACGTTAATGGTTCGATATTTTCGTTTGAAACTGCCCATATCGTTGTTGCAAGCGCTTTGGATGAGCTGCAGGGCTGTTTGGAAACCATGTGACTCAAATGCATGCACACTAGGGCTGTAAATTTTGTTCGAATGTCCGACGTCCGTTCGTGTCCGTGACCGAATTACGTCCGTCCGAGTCCGTCCGATTTTCATTTAGGACACGACTTAGGACAACAATATTTGTACGAGAAAAAATCATGTCCGGTACGGGCTCGTCCGAATTCGTCCGAATTATTTGAAATTCGTCGTATAGTAGAGAGAAAATCTAGTAAAATGTACAAAATGTGATATAAATAGCCATGTCCGACCGAGTCCGACTTGTCCGATCGTGTCCGTGTCCGACCGATTTTATTTAGGACACGAATTAGGACAACGAAATTTGTCCGAGAAAAAATTTGGTCCGGTCCGTGTTCGGTCCGATTTTTTTTAGGACAGAAACTGAACATACCTCTGTCCGGTCCGGTCCGACCGATTTACACCCCTAATGCACACCGAATACAATTTTGTTAACGCTTTTTTTCCAAATGTGAACAAAACACTTTCCTTTTGTTGGAGGAACCAGGTGGATCACACATGGACCCTCCTGAATTCCTCCAATAGAAGCCGAGTGTTTTGTTCACATTTGAAAAAAATCAGACTCCATGCACACCCCCTTCGTTCCATCCAGATAAAGCAGTGTCCCCACTGTACATATCAGATTTCACATGCGGATGGATATTTTATACGCATTGGAAAGATGCCAACAATTTTCATTGAAATACTTATCCAATAACTCTCTTATCCGAAACATCCAAGACTTCGTTGTTACTTATACCTCTATCGGTTTTATAATATTATAACGTAGTTTGAAAAAACGTAGTAAATTAAATAGACACTTAATATTTATAAATATAAGTTCTTAAAATCAAAACTTAATACATGAAGTCTTCTTTTAAACAAACATTTTAAATTAAGTCTCTATTATTTAGTTGCTGAATATAACTTATATGATTATGCAATTATTTATTTAATAATTGCAGATGTACATGTGGCTATGTCAGAAAACCAGTAATTATTCGCTAAGGAAATACAGATATTTTTGTATTTTTTTTTGAATAAATACAGTTTTTCATGTAATTTTTTTTATTATTACAAAAATAATTTTATTTTGTATGAAACATAAATGTCTGCAATTATTTACTAAGAAATTACATAATCTATGCAATTATTTAATAACTTATTTATTGAGAATCAATTCATACTTTTTTCTTGATAAGGATGCTTTGGTTTATTTTGAGAATTGTTAGGTACTTCAGCCAAACTGTACAATAATCTCACAAATCACAATGATACCTTTTTGAGGTACAAATCTCATTGAAATTCTCTAATGGCAAATCATAAAGATTCATGTCGACGTGAGTCAAAAAGCAAAGTTAAGAAAGAATTGTATCTTGAACTGACAAGGAACACGAATGTAAAGACAAGTGCATGCAAATATAAAATGAGCATGGTTAGAAGCAGCGTTACACAATCGCCATATATATATATATATATATATATATATATATATATATATATATATATATATATATATATATATATATATATATATATATATATATGTGGATCGAATAAAATGGGGACGACCCAGAAACAAAACCGGCAGAGCTTTCATACTATAAGACGACACACGCAAACTTACATACAGTATGTCAATTTGACTATATTTATTTTTAGAATAAGGATGCTTGTTTCATTTGATGTCGTTTGAACAAGTTCAACTACGATTGTCCTTATCGTTTTCTGTACAAGCTGCGAAAGGGAAGGCGTAATGTGTTGGATTTCACAACCAGTGCTTCATATTTTCCTTTCAATACTTGGCCGTGTACGTGATGTTGAATATATATAGCAATTATTAAGAACATGGTGCATGATTTGTGTACTAAAACAGTCGCTACAGTCTGTTTCCGATTTAATTTTGTAAGTCAATTAAGGATGTTTCTTTCATACTTTACAGCCCTCACGGATCTATAATTAATGGATAATACCACAAGGTTGAAAGTTGACCAAAATCACAAGAACATGCGTGTAAATCAAATATGTTTAATATATATATATATATGTATATATATATATATATGTATATATATATATATATATATATATATATATATCAATGACACCCCAAATAGTGCAGCACCCCTAAATGTTCCATGATTTTCACCATATATCCCGCTTCTCTTTCCCTCCACTCATTCTCTTACCTTCCACTCACTTATTATAACATAAATGCTTGGTTTATATAGAGGGGCAAATGGAGGTGCTCACTATTTTACTCCTGATTTTCACCACCCGTTTATATTAAAGAATGTGAGTGGGAAGTGAGAGAGTAAGTGAAAGGAGAAAGAAGGGGAAATACTTGGTGGAGATTGAAGAGCATTTGGGGTGCTGCACTGTTTAGGTTGATCTCGAACCTACGTCATACATACATACATATATATATATATATATATATATATATATATATATATATATATATATATATATATATATATATATATGATGACTTTCACTTTAATCAGCTTAATTGCGGTTATTATTTTAGGAATTGCATTATACATATATATATGATGACTTTCACTATAGTCGGCTTAATTGCGGTTATTGTTTTAGGAATTGTATACTTTAAGTGGAAGAGTGCTCTTTTGGATCAAACACAAAGCTTGTAACCATGTGCTCGATGCTATACATGACTAGTTCAGTTATGCAATAAATAAAAAAGAACCAAAAAAGGGGTAACGACAAATTTTCAAATAATTATTTAGGCCTCAAGGATGAGTTTTCTACTTTTAATTATAAAAACACATGTAAAATGGTACTAGACCGTCAAATAATAAGAAAAACTTACATTAAGTGTGGTGATAAGTGTATCTCAATATTTTTTTTTTTTTTTTTTTTTTTTAATCATTACTCCAATTTTATTCACGTCAAATAACACTCAGTGCAATTTTCAACCAAACCGGAATCATGGTTAATAATTTATTTGATTGAATTGATTGAGTTGAGACGAAGATGCATCTACAACTTTTCTTCCTCGGCATTAACAGTTTTGAACGATTTAATGATGATCAGAGTTAAATTTAGGGTTTTCGAAAGAAAGAACGAACGAATTGAAGCTGAAAGAGTAACTTTCGTGGTTTTTTTAGTTCTCATTAAAAAAATTAAAAGCATATTCTTAACGTTAAAAACCTAATGAATTTCGTCTTCCGTGTTATTTTTCTGTTTTTAAAAGTTTCTTATAATCACCAGCCTCGCATTTAGATATGAAAGTCGCTAGAGGGCCGAAATAGAACTGATGCAGAAGGTAAAAACTCACATCCGGTGGCTGAATTAAACGAGGACTGTATTGTTCAAGGGCTCGAATTAGGGCCTATTCCCAGGAGTAATATGCGGGCTTAGTTGAATTGCTGTTTTGATAAAATGACCTTATCGTTGCTCTGTCAACAAATGCTGTTTGCAGTCCATAGGACAAATATGTTAATTGTGCAAAGTCAATAAAGTATGCACTCACATCTACATTCCCTTTTTCTTCCCTTTTTTATTTCTTTCATGATAAATACATTTATGTTGAGTTACATGATAAGGAATTTAATTGCTTCAATTACCCTACACAGTCCACAAATCACCCAGCATAACATACAGTATGTGCACTAAGATGAGAAACCGCTACCTTAAAAAGAAATTCCAATACAACCAAAATGCAACTGTTGTTCACCGTCCACTCTTTAAAATTAACACAAAAAAGGCCTGTGTCTCTTTTCATCATTTATTTGGAAATTTTTTTTTTTTGAAGGAAATCATTTATTTGGAAAGTTGATTAATTTCATTAATTGATAAAAGAGGCCGAAGCCCATTACAAAGCCCACAATAAATTCCAAACAACATCAAACAACACGTGGGGGAATGAATGGACACCCGAAAAGTCGCGACACAAAGAAATTATTACCATACCGACTCATTTATTCTTCCAGTTCACAATCTATAAAGATCAAAGCAGACCAGTAAGAAAAAGCGAAAATTAGGTGCGGCTCCTTATTTTCAAGTTTCGTGTAAAGCGGCTCCTTCCCTAAAATTTCATACAAAGCGGGTCCTTAATTTTGAGGGCTTCGTGTTTTTCAATATATTTTTGATGCTGATGTATAAAAAATTAAAAAAATTGCAAATATGCACGGGAGTAATCAACAAAAAAAAAAAAAAAAAAAAAAAAAAAAAAAGAAAGAAAAGAGAAAGACCCTGCAAAATCAGCAATTATTCGTAGTTGTATAAAATTTGTTGATATATCAGCAATTATTCATATGTATATGTTACTACCATAATTAACATTGAAGTAAGCTAGCGGCGAAGGGGTATCGGATAACCAAAAGCTCACCTGAAAAGCTCTTTAAAAAATAGGGCTAAGAACCAGGAAGAACCAAGAGCAGGAAGAGGTAACCCGAAAAGCCGCATCAACCGAAACCCTCCTGGGGGAAGCGTCGTAAAAACTACAGGATGTAACCGACATGATCGATCCGTCAGGATCAATCCAACAAAATCCTTCGGACAGTATCAGGTCGGCAGAAGATTTTGTGACAAAGAATCATCCAGATCCAAACCAAGAAAGTCAAAAACAATAAACCCGTCAGGTGAAGCTCAAATCGACCTTCAATAATAACCCACCGAAGAACCGATACACTTGATGACGAGGACGTCGAAGGTACTAAACTAAGAAGACGCAAGGATCTTTCGGGGCCAGCTTCCAGGTCTTTTGCAGTACGAACACCGGAAGGCTAAATCCACAAATAAAATAAGAAGTGACACCAGAAGCCACCCTTTCGAGGATCCAGGATGCTTTATAGGAACTCCGTCAAAGAAAACTAATTGGGACCCAAGCAGAGATACAGACAACCCATACTAATATACCTAGTACCGAAACCCGTAGCGGTTTCGAATCGGCAGTTATTAACATACACCATGAGATCACCCTACTTATCATTCACGATAAAGCCGGAAGCCTACATCCGAAAACTTACGTCCGAGAGCCAACATTCAGGAGCTGCTGTCAAGGATTCAAGTACCATCCAAAGACTATAACTGATACTCCAAAAAGACGGCCGGAAGCCAAGCACCCGAAGCCAGGGATAGAACGACCGACCAAGATCCTCACGGGCCCAATAGCCCATCAACAGAAGGATCCTCTAACCACTATAAATAAGACCCTACAGGTTCCATTTGGGGAGGGGGAGGGGAATTTTTGGCTGAACACTTGTACTCTTAAAAATAGCTTAACATTGAAATTTAGGAAGAGATTCTCTCTACGACATCCATGTATTCCCAATAAAAGTTAAAAATAAAAAGAGGATCTTCTTATGAGAAAATTACTCTGTAAGTGCGTATTAATTTTTTCTAAATTATCATTATTGCAGTTTTCTGTTCATCTTTCAGATAAGCATGGATTTCCATCCCAACATGTCCTCGAGTAGAAGAATATGTTTCGTTTTCTGAGTTCAAATCCATTCTGATAGTCCTTAACAAATCCTTACCTCCTACCTTTAATATCTAGGGCGGTAACCCAATTTAACCAAAAAAGTAGCCAATCCACCCGTTCCTCCTTCGAATCCGCCCCTGCAAACCCATCTCTGGTGTTGTGAAAATATCGTTAACATTTTGGCGCTAGAAGGAGGGCCTGAACCTCCGACCTTGCGGTTAACAGCCACATATCCATCTATGTTATTCCGTCCCGAATTGGACTGAACCTTGAGGAAGCAAACATTATGGATAAAAAAACCTCTGACAGTAGCCGACAGATTTCCCATGGTCGGGGCAAGTATTAACGAGCCATGGGTGATCGAAAGATTCAAATTAGAAACCCGCCATATCCAAGAGAAAGGGAAGGATGTAGAACCCTATGACCCTGATCGGTGGAGCATTAACCCCTTCCACGTAGGACCAACTTCGATTTTTGCCCTTTGTCGACCCTCGACAGAGAGATATAACTCATTTCTCCTTGCCAAAGAAGCCATCCTCACAAGGGCTTGAGGAACCATATTTGAACAAAACATTGAGAAAACTTCCATCCCTTTGGGCGATAAAAAGTCGAAAATAGATATACCACCATGTCGAAAGGCGGTAAAAAGGATGTGCAGAGATAAGGAAGGAATGACAAAATTGAGTAATAAAAAGTCCAAAATGTAACAACGGAAGAAGAATTTCGAGTCAAGATTACCAAAGGGTTGTAAGCTCACTATATCGATTATGGTATCTATTTCCTGACTAGACATGAGTTAAACTTTTTGCCATCGCCCAAAAAGAAACCCAAGAACGAAGCTAAGAAAGAAGGATCGTATTGCTACTACTATATGGTAAACGGACATGAAACAAACCACTGCAGAGTTATAGAGAGGATGATCATCAAGTTCTTAAACCAAGGAAAATTACAAAGTTATGTAAAGAAAGCATAGGAGATCAATATATGTCACCAGCAATATTGTTTTATCAATCAGTTGTGTAACACAAAACATCAAGAATTCAAGTACCATTAAATATAACAAAATCGGTATAGTAACTTACCTTCCTTTTATAGGATTTCAAGTTTAGAAACCCACAACTGTTGGATCGTTATCTTATTCGTCGCTAAACTAAACCCCTTGTACTGTATTGGCTGAAGGTGTTGAATCTAAAAAGTTAAAACAAAAATCGAAAAGAATTAGTGGATGTAACTGTTCATTTTTTCCCATGGTAATACTAACAACATCAGTCACGGTTGGTGGTGCCCAATCATGTTCATTGCCTTATGAGTGACAAATCAAACTAAGTTGCATAGGAAGTCCACAAGTCTTGTTTCCTAAGGCAGTGGAGCATAGGTCTGAAATAAAACAATTTATTTTTTGCGAGAAGAAATGAAACTTACTGTAATGATCCAGAATTTTTAACTAATTTAAAATTCAAATTTTTATTACTTAATTTGAATTCAAATTCAAATTTGACATAAATATATATGGTTAAAAATATTTAATAATTTTGATAAGTTATATGACAGATTTTACTTGAATTATAAATGAAAATGATTATTAATGAGTTTGGATTTATTGATACTTATTGTCGTTCGATCGGATTTGTCAAACCATAACATGAATTAGTAGCGTTAGAATTAAGTGTTGCCCTTTGTTTTCATAGCATTTAAGGGAAAATGATACCAAAAGTTCACCTTCTCTCCTTAAGACAAGTGTAAGGACACTTGTATTTTTGCATGCCTTCCACTTGCCCCCCGATGTGTCATCACCTCCTTAACCCTCCATTCCTATAAAATGAGGCATTTTCTCCATTTTTTACCATTCCATTTTCCACCTTTTTCTTAAAGCTTATGTCCATGGTTTCCATGGCATAAGTCTTCCTCTTTTCCACCATCACGTTGTCGAAGTTCGTAGTCATCCTCCTCCTCCTCTTATAATATAAAGAGAGAGATAGATGTATATTATATTATATGTATTTTGGTGAAGAAGATGGTGCGCTGAAATACCATCCGACGGTTCACTCTGCCTAGGCTCGACTACTGTGAAGATTGGAAAGCTATTTGGTGAGAACTCTTTAACCGCAATTTATGTGTTTAATTAGCAGTTAGACTAATTTAAATAGTGATTGATTATTAGTGGTTAATTGTAACGCCCCACCCCGAGACCCACATTAACAAACAGAATTACAAAGTAATTCCAAATGCGGAGAATAGGGCTTGTTGGGGGCGACCAACTATAACCTTGTCTTAACTATCTACTGGACATGTCGACAATTGTTGTCTATTTTTTTTTCAACTTAAGTGGATCGACATATCCAATAAACAATTAAAACAAGCTATAGATGGCTATGGATCTATCAGAACAAATTACCGCACCTAAATGGATATCCATATCACCACAGAACAGTTGCAAATATACTTACATTTACATATACATCGATACATCTCAATACAATATGAATACTACAATGAATTGGTATAAAGACCACTCATTATGCATGAGGCAAACAAAAACAACTCGTTAACATCTCATAAGTAAGCTACCAATCCCAAGAGAAAGACTCGATCTCACAAAGATGTGCCATGAAATAGCTAAGAGCCAAAAGGGAGACTGATACCTGAAACAAACTCGGTCTGACCCGAGTGAAAACACGCGGGTCAGGCTAGCCAAATTCATCGGTTAAATAGAGCAATTGGTAATGAGTAGTAAGGAAAAGATATGGTGCCCTTTTACTCAAAGGATATCATTCCATAACAATGATTCACCTCATCAGAAGGAATAATATATGCTCTAGAGAAAAGTAAGAACTATCTAGGATATATATGCTCATACTCAAGTGATATAATCGATACTTAATAAAATAGATTTCAACTAGCAGAATCTTACAAGTATGACTCAATCAAACTCGCTTTCGCCTTATGGAATGTGGATAAATACTTCAAAAGAACTAAATATCTTTCTAGAAGAAAACATCAAGACATCTATATATATCAAGAAATAGTATTCTTCACACATAATAACAAATGTAATGAATATGCCTCATCTCATCGGCATATTCTCAAGTATCATCAAGGGAAATATAAAACTCAATCATAAAAGAAGCATCATACTTATCCATATCTCCTCTCATCGATATGAATATAAATACATCATAAACCCATCGTTAAAACTCAATATATAAGAATCTCATAACCATTGACACCTCATCTCAACTATATGAATATAATTACACCATAAGTCCATTATTAAAACCCGACATATAAGAATCTTCATAACCATTTATACCTCATCTCATCGGTATGAATATAAATACATCATAAATCCATCATTAAAACTCAACATAAAAGAATCTTCATAACCATTTATACCTCATCTGACCAGTATAAATCTAAACACACCTTAAATCCATTTGAAATCTCAAACTCATTTTTTTTATATATATAGAAAGCATCATAATAGAACTTGCATAGAGTACAAAACTTCTATTTTGAAATCATCATGAAACCATCAATTTAATTAAGCCTTCAACTTTCTCAAGGTAGTAATAAACATCATCATGTAGGGGGGAAATCGAAACATTTAAAACATCATGAGAAACTGCACGTGCATTACATCTTGACTAGTACTATACTTTTCGGTACCATACATCGTGATGACTAGGGACACAAACATCATCATCATCATCATCATGACTATAGCCGAGAACATCGTGATGCCCCTGAGTCATGAAAACCCGAGTAATAAACACCATGGTGATTGGAGTCACAAACATCGTGATCATCGTGATGGCTATAGTCGTAAACATCATGATGACTCCAATCGAGTACTCGGTTATAGTACTAGTAATCATCTTGAATGTGTCTCAACCTCTCGGATAGGAACCCATAAGGCGTCAACGTATGTCCCATACCATACGTTTGCGCCTAATGGTTTACTAGCCGTCAGTCGTTACCACATTAGAAAACATTATAAACATCATCAAATATACACTGCCTTATCTCATCTGCGAGCGTAAATATACCAAACTCGTCTCATATCTCTCTTTCCGACGAGTACTAAGTGTCAATTTAATCTTGTCTCATCTCATCGACAAGTAAAAATCCATCATAAACACCAAAACATCATAAATTCATAATCATCATAAATTCATAAACACCATGAATTTATCATAGAATAGCTTGCCTCATCTCATTGGCAAGTTTACATTGCATCGTAGTTGGTTCATTATCGAGCATACTCCAATTAAGTAGCTCTAGAACCAATGGCCTTGGCCAAAATTCAGCATCATCTCAACATCGCATCAAAAGGGTTTCGATCATACAAGTCCGATATTAAGCGATAAAGTAAAAACACATGTCCCATACCATGTATTTTTACTAAATCATTTAATTCTCATTCTTATATGCCGAAATTCATGAAAATGAGCTTTTAGCACATGGACAACAACATACTAAAATTTTATAATATTTCGATGTAAAACGAAGAAGATACACATTTACAAAAATTGCCCTTTTCAGACACAAATGAATTATGCTAAAAATCTAGTTTTTAGCCAATTTTGAAGATATGTTTAGCATATCAAAACAACCCAGAAATTAATTAAATTTTGTAATACTAAACTTTTTTATATGTACAAAATCATACTAAAATTTGACAGCATTTCGCAGTGAAACGAAAAAGATACACATCTTCAAAGTTGACACTTTTTGGGCACAAATGAATTATGCCAAAAAAATCTAGTTTTTAGCTAACTTTGGAGATATGTTTAGCATATCAAAACAACTCAGAAATTAATGAAACTTTGCTCCAACAAATTTTAGCATATGGACCATAACATATTAAAAATTGGGATCAATTCGTTGCAAACTAAAAAAAGTTATGATTTTTCGAACATAGCACTTTTTAGCAAATAAAACAGAAAATAATTTTGGCTGATTTCAAGCAACAATTTACAATATTAAAATAATCCAAAATTCAATGAAAATTTGCAGGAATATAATACAGCCCAAATAGTACAATATGTCAAAAATTGGGCGTAATTTATTGCCAATCAAAGAAATTGCGGTGGCTCAAAGTTGAGCCTTCGTTGTGTTTGCACAACATAAACAACAAGATGATAAAACTACATATTTCTTTACATATTAACAAAACAAAGCACAAAACCATTAATGATATTAGAAGCGTGAGTTAAACTCACCTTAATTGCCAGCAAGAACTACCAACAATTTGACAACAATTGAAGCTTTCATCCTACCAAAACCTTGAAGAAACAGACATGCAAGCCAATTCAATCAAACAGGTCAGATTTTCATCTCTAGTACAGGGAGAAATTAATATTGCAAGCCTGCGTTTTCAGCCCAGATTTAACCCGAAAATTACTTGAAGAAAGATGATGTTTGACACCTCAAACCTAAACCAATTGCCACGAAAATTGGAGAGAAGGTGCTGGAATGTGTTAGAAATAACATATCTGAATTTGAGAATTTTTGGGATTTTATTTGATTTATTAGAATTTTTACAATAGCTAGGGTTTTGGCCATTGTTTTGCCCATTTGGATTTTTTTTTCTCTAAAACGTTTTCTCGAAGAAGAATGAACGTACCACTTAACTCAGAAGCTTATAGTGATGGGTTAATGGATCTTAACATACCCAAATAGCCCATTTCCCACACTTAACCAATTTTAGTTATTATATGAGTATGTTCACTCATTTGTACATAATTCATTCATTTCAACTCCTTTTTGAATGAAATAAATTGCAATATGCTATTTTAGCAAAACGAACACATTAACAACAACAAAATTTTATTTTCCACAAAAAAATTAAATTAAATTCTAAATCCTTTATTTAAACAAGATTTGACAATATTGTCATTTAGGGCCCAAAAATCACTAATGTGACATATTTTCATCATATATGAATTATTTTTCACTTTTAAAACTTACACAAAAGTGTTTTAACACTTTAAAAAAAATAAAACATCAATTTCACATAAAATTACATCTTTAAAATTCATTCACTTCTCATTTGTCCTTCTATTTTGCAACCAAAGACCATTATTTGAATATAATTCCAATGTTAACAATTTGACTCAAATTAATTATCATCTTTGTTTACTCCTATTCCAAATCACCAATAAAGTATTTAAAACTTTATTTCTCCAAAATTTCTTAGATTTATTAGTTATTCCCCAAATGAATATTTTAAAATCCCAATTTATTACCAATTAATATATCAAATTATAATCTTCGTTGTAATTTAATATAATAGGTAATCACCAGAAATCGGGTTGTTACATTAATGATGGTTGATATTTGTTGTGATGAATGATGGATGCATAGTTTAGAACACACACTATTAAGCGTTAGTGTTTGTGCACAATTATGATTTATTTAATCATGTTAATGATGGTTGCTATGGATGTTTATAATGGTTGTTGATGCTGTTTCGCACACACTATAACACAACATCACATGGGTGATCGGCAAATCTCCTTCGTAATTAGAAGCAATATTATTATTGAAATTGAAGGTTAATGGTTGGAAATGACACATAGTTATGAATTCGTATATATTGATAAAGTTTCTTTAAATGAATAAATAAATACCAGAACTAGGATGACAGAGAGGATAGTGTCTAGGCTTGGGTTTGGAAATTATAGTTCCCTGCTCTCCTTGGCTATCCCTAACTGATCTGACGGATGAGATGGCTAATTTGAAGTTATTTGAATTTAGAAATGAATTGGATTTTTAATTTAATATTTAATTAAGTGAAAAATAAAAGTTGAATTTTGAACCCAAGAGAATTTGGAAAGTCAATGTAAATTACCTTAAATGATTTTAAATGTTATATAATGGTTTTCTAAGATATTTTGAAATATTGAAGAATAATTTTTATTGCAGTCAAAATAGAGCTTGTCGCACAACGACAATTTGCGTATTTTAGTTACAAACTGTAAATGCTTATAACTTTTGCAATCTAAATCGGATTTCCAAGAAACAAAAAACATTTGTTTATATTAACAAGAGCTTTTAAATGAGTGAAAGCGGATTTTAATCTTGGGTTATATGGAAAAGATTGCTGTAAGAGCAGTTGTCGAACATAACTATGAACAGCTATTTTAAATGTTTTAAGAATATGGAATTTATTTTATTATAAATTATTAAAAAGTGTTTTGAATCATAAAGTTTAAGTTTTGGCTAAGATAAACGATATTTTAATCAAAGTAGTTAAGGTAACTGTTTTGTGGGAAATACTATGGTAACTCTTTCTTTGAAAACAATCTATTTTGAAGTTGTATACAGCGAGCTATTTTCTGGACTATAAGTAATCATTTGTAAATGATTGGTGCAATGTTTTCAAAGATTTAAAAGTATTGAAAATGTTTTATATGGAAACTAAATTGATTTGTTTAATACTAAAACGAGGTTTTCAGTTTTAAATAATTGGATATGGTTGGAGGTAAATCTTCGAATGTTTGATATTAATCCGACAGATGATGACTCTTACTATTTGAGGAATTTAAAAGGTAGTTCATCGTCATTCTGCTTATAGTGTGAGTTGGATATAGATATTAATATTAAGTATAAGTGGATGATATTTCTATCCGGGTTTAATGTCAAAAAAGTTGGTTAAATCTTTTAATTAAAATATGGGTTTCCCAATTTGATTGGGATAAGTTGGATAAAAATAATCTTTGGATATTTGATATGAAATTCTTTGGTGTAAACGTATGCTATTTGAGGAATTTAGAAGATATTATTATATCGTTATTCCACTTATAGTATTCATTGCTTATGAGAATTGATATCCAATATAAGTAGATACAATTTCTGTGTAACTTATGTTCCATATCGATTGATTTGGTTTTGTCATGAATCAGATCTTCAATAATATCATTCTTGAAACCCAATGAGATTGAGTTATGGTAATTAATATCGTAATTTGGGGATTTAACCAAATCTTTCATATGAGGAAATTAAAAATATGGAATTGGGAAGGAAGAATAATCTTTTAGTTAAGAATACAAAATTGAATGTTCGGAAACCAATTTAGTTGAAAACTAGGGTTAAAATGTGGGGTTAGGGTTTTCAAAGGAAACTGGGTTTTTGATAACGAGTTATCAAATTGAAAATTAATTAAGGCTTTGATGCTAAATTATCTTTGATTTAAAGGATGTGTTTAAAAGAGAAAGGTTAAATATGGATTTTGTTCATCTGAGAATGTTCAAATAAGCTTCACGTAGTCTTTTTTAGTGAAAATTATTTTCTTTGGACTGTTGAAAATCATTCGAAAATAAGTTTGTAATTCTGCTCCTTTCTTATTTGCTTCTATATTTTATTTTGTTTTTGAGCTTCTTCATAGATGCACATGTTTATTTTCTTCTTTGTCTATCTATTTAAAGAAGATTAATTTAAAAAAAACAAGAAGAAAGGAGATTTGGTTGAAAGCCTATGTGTTTCGTAATTGTATTTTTTTAACTACGCTTATTATTTGGAAAGGCTGGGATCGGATGTATGTCCGAAAACAATTCCAAGTAATAATCAACGTCGTGAGCAACTGAAGAACATTGGAGACGACATTAAAGACCCGGACCCTTCATGTCATAAGGGTGACTTGTTGAATGTCTTGAATGGCTGGCTCCCATTCGCAGATGAATTTTATATATTAGTTAAGTGGCAAGAAGCCCAAATGTATGTGAAGGAATTCCGGATTGTTGTTTCGTTCAAACCCAGAATGGACATCTATGGATTGTGTGTTTGACATTGTAATTGAAAATGTAGCACTGATATTTATTAATATATACCTGTTTGGTGGCAGAGAATTTATTCTCTTGCTTAACACCCTTCTCTAAGACGTATGAGATTAGAGGTTATATATTGATGAAAATCAGTGATGCGTAGTGAATGGACAATGTGGCATACTTAAGTTATGTGATGAGCTATGGATGATCAAAGCATGGCTTATTTAAGCGTAGCTTTGTGTATATCGTGACCTAGACGAACCTCATACCCCGGATTGATGGTAAACTGGTGTTTGGATTTTTATTTCGTATGTTCGGTGCACCAAGATGTGATGATGAAAGGGTACTACGAAGTCCCCAATCTGGGACGCTATTTGTTGGGTACTCTGATTCATGTATGGTGGGCTAGTATAATGGAGTCTGAGTCTGGACGTTATCCGCGAGTACTGGGATGATGCGCATAAGAAAGTTTGTGAGCCTACGAATGGTCTTTCGTACTAGGAACCATCATGTTGGAAACCCAATCTCTACTACGCTCCCGTACAGTTTTGATTGTATAGCCTGCTGGTTATCTATAGGATTACGTCAGTATAATGGGATGGGGGATTATGTTGGCTAAGATTAATACATTTATTTGATAAAATGGTTTTCACACTATATATAGTAGTAAAAGAGGATTTTCACATATGAAGGCATTTTTGGTTATCATAAGGCGAAATTCACCTACCTGGTGTGCGCTTGCATTGTGTGATATGGGACGAGCTTATGATACTTTCATTTTTCAAAAAGTCATTGCGAATTTCTATGCACTGGTATTCACATGGAGTAAATTCGTTCTGCATTAACGGCGTGGCCGATGAATTACCTAACTTTAAAACCCTAAAAACAACTGTTTTGAGTTCTTACACCAGTCCCATGATTGGCCTGGAGTTTATTGTTCTCACACCTAAACTATGGGTGCCCATAATTTTTACACGGGCAGCCTAGTAGTTTGGTTCGTCGATTTAGTCTTGGAGTTGGTTGAAGCAGGATTCTGGTTTTAGCTGGAGCTATTATATCTTGGAGCATTCACATTCTTCTGCTGAATTTAGTATCTTTTCCGCCGTGTAATCAATGTACTCTGATGTACCTCTTGTAACTTTGATGTAATATTATTTTTATGATAATGGAAAAGTTCTTTTTATTTTGTGCAAATGTGTGAGTGCCCCTAACAATTTGTTTTTATGAACAGTTTAAGTTGGTTTAATTACCAGTGAAAACCGGGCAAAAAGCCGGGTCGTTACATTTGGTATCAAAGCTTTGGTTTATACAATGCAATGGGGTACGACACATTTGAACAAAAGGAAAGACTCATCAGAGTAATATATCTCATTAGAGATAGGGTAAGTAATGCCCTAAAATAAGATTTTGGAGTATTATGTTTGAGAGAGTGTATTTTAAAGAATGAAATGAGTTTTGAAAAGTTACATTTTAAGAAAGAAACATATTTTGGTAATATATGGTTAATTATAACCTGGATAACAATTAAGGTTATGTTTACATTTTGTGATTATAATTACACATAAAATACTTCTTATGGCGTGGTAATTAAGCCCTTCCACTGATCAGGAAAATGATCCGATTACAAATGCCTTTTGGATTTAATTTCACTATTGGGTAACATTTCGAAATGTCGATAAACTTGGGTCAAACTTGTTAAGCAAACTAATCAATATGGTTAGAAATTAAAATTTAAAATTTGAGTATTGTATTCGGTGTTGAGGTTGGAATATCGAGTATAAGAAGATTTTGAATATACACCTAATTAACTTATATACAAAGTCTTAAGTATACTGGATGGATATAGAATCACACTCTAGTCGCTTGAAGGTGATTCTGTTGATGACAGTAACATCATCAGTATGTATTTTCGAGTTATGAAAGTGGGATGACTATATGATTCCGATTAAAACATCAATATATGCTTAAACCTATTTTGATAAGTGTTTGAAATTGCTTGGTAAATTTATATGAACTTAAATAGAAAAGTGAAAATTAGATTGGGTTGTAAGAATTATACCAGGTAAACTTGTTAGTAAGGGAGAAGCTAGTAAATTAAGTGGAGAGTAACCTGGACTTTTCAACAAAATTTCCTTATAGGAACAAAGATGGAGTTTGGTCTATCAGGTATTGAATGGCGGATGACCCTAAAACAAGGAAGAAAAGCTCATAACCGAAAAGCATAGGAAGAAAGCCTTAGATTGGGGAAATTCAAAGGTATCTATTGTTATAGATGTAGTCAAGAAGAACATTTTGCAGTTTTATGCCCAGAAAGAATACAAAAGAAAACCGTTCGAGAAGACATAATTTGTTTCAAATGCAAGAAGAAAAGACATTTTATACGTAAGTGTCCTATAACAAAGAAGAAACCCATGAACCCAACAATAGAAAAAAAGTGTTATCGATGTAGAAAAGTAGGGCATGTAGTCCAGGATTGTCAGTTAAAAAATAGAGAAAGACTAGCTAAAGAAGCAGCACCCGCAGTCATAAGTGAAGAAGAAGGAACGCAAGAATTATGTAATCAAAGCAAGCTCTTTGACCCCTAGGGAATTATCTCTAAAAAATTGGATGCATGAATAAATGTATGTATATGATGTTAATTATATATTAAAACAAACTTTTGTTATATATCTTTTTAGTATATTCTATCATATATCCAAATAGATCCTATATTGATGAAAAAGTAATTGAATTTAATTAAAGGTATAGATAGGAAGACTGGAATTATTGATGATTTTGGGCAAGTCGATAAGTTCAAAATTATATTGTAGCAACAAAAGGAACTGTTTAAGTGAGCATGAATACCTTGTGAGTTAAGTTTCACAATTTGATTGAAGGATATTTGGCAAGCGGGAATACTAAGAAGAAATTACCTAAACTGAAACATTTAGACAAGCTGAGTTCCGAGATAATCAAGTTTTTCGTGTAACGAATAATAGTAAATTTTGGAAATTGAAAAGGAATAAGTTTCATAACCTTTGTATCTGCAAGATAAGATCTAAGAGAATATATTTATAACTTTGAATTTTTTGAAAGAAGTAAATGGTTGAGTATAAGTAATTGGTCCAGTAAACGATGAATCGAATATAACGGGTAACTAGAAGTTATCGTTGGAGGACATGTAGATATGGTTGTCCATAAATATGTGTGTTATAATATTTTATTCGGTATATCCATTTTGAGTACAAGGAGCTTTGGTATAAAGAATTTTAATCTTGAATTTGTAAATCTACAAGATGTCGATTGACTAGTTACGATTCCCTTTCCTTTTCGAGGACAAAAAGTTTGTTTTTTGGGGGGGGGGGGGGGAGGTGAATGTAACGATCCAGAATTTTTAACCAATTTAAAATTGGAATTTTTATTACTTAATTCGAATTCAAATTCAAATTTGACAAAAATATATATGGTTAAGAATATTTAATAATTTTGATAAGTTAAATGATAGATTTTACTTGAATTATAAATGAGAATGATTATTAATGAGTTTGGATTTATTAATACTATTTGTCGTTCGATCGGATTTTTCGAACCATAACATAAATTAGTAGCGTTAGAATTAAGTGTTGCCCTTAGTTTTCATAGCATTTGAGGGAGAATGCTACCAAAAGTTCATCTTCTCTCCTTAAGACAAGTGTAAGGACACTTGTATTTTTTACATGCCTCCTTTCATGCATGCCTTCCACTTGCCCCCGACGTGTTATCACCTCCTTAACCCTCCATTCCTATATAAAGAGGCCTTTTCTCCATTTTTTACCATTCCTTCCCATTTCCTCTTTTCCACCTTCTTCTTAAAGCTTATGGCCATGGTTTCCATGGCATAAGTCTTCCTCTTTTCCAGCAACACCTTGTTGAAATTCATAGTCATCCTCCTCCTTCTCCTAACTTATAATATAAAGAGAGAGAGATTAGTGTATATTATATTATATATATTTTGGTGAAGAAGACAGTGCACCGAAGTACTGTCCGACGATTCACTCAGCTGGGCTCGCCTACCGTAAAGATTGGAGAGCTGTTTGGTGAGAACTCTTTAGCCACAATTTATGCGTTTAAGTAGCAGTTAGACTAATTTAAATATAGTGATGGATTATTAGTGGTTAATGATGGTTGATGTTTGTTGTGATGGATGATGGATGCGTAGTTTTGAACACACACTATTAAGCGTTAGTGTTTGTGCACAATTATGATTTATTTAATCATGTTAATGATGGTTGCTATGGATATTTATGATGGTTGTTGATGTTGTTTCACAAACACTATAACACAACAATTATGGTATCATATGGGTGATCGACAAATCTCCTTCGTAATTAGAAGCAATATTATTATTGAAATTGAAGGTTAATGGTTGGAAGTGATACATAGGTATGAATTCATATATATTGATAAAGTTTCTTTAAATGAATAAATAAGTACCAGAACATTTTAGGATGACAGAGAGGATAATGTCTAGGCTTGGGTTTGGAAATTATAGTTTCCTTCTCTCCCTGGCTATCCCTAACTGATCCGATGGATGGGATGGTTAATTTGAAGTTATTTGAATTTAGTAATAAATTGGATTTTTAATTTAATATTTAATTAAGTGAAAAATAAAAGTTAAATTTTGAACCCGAGATAATCTGGAAAGTCAATGTAAATCACCTTAAATGATTTTAAATGGTATACAATGGTTTTCTAAGGTATTTTGAAATATTGAAGAATAATATTTATTGCAGTCAAAATAGAGCTTGTCGCACAATGACAATTTGCGTATTTTAGTTACAAACTGTAAATGCTTATAACTTTTGCAATTTAAATCGGATTTCCAAGAAATGAAAAATATTTGATTTATATTAACAAGAGCTTTTAAATGAGTGGAAGCGGATTTTAATGTCAGGTTATAATTTTCAAGTTATGCTTAAAATCGTTTTGGAGAAGGTCGCTGTTAGAGCAGTTGTTGACCATAACAATAAACAACTATTTTAAATGTTTTAAAAATATGGATTTTTTTTGTAAAATCATTATAAATTATGTAAAAGTGATTTGAACCATAAAGTTTAGGTTTTGGCTAAGATAAACGATATTTTGATCAAAGTAGTTAAGATAACTATTTTGTAATGCTTTTGAACACTATGGTAACTCTTTCTTTGAAATCAATCTATTTTGAAGTTGTAAACCACGAGCTGTTTTCTGAACTATAAGTAATCATTTGTAAATGATTGCTGAAATGTTTTCAAAGATTTAAAAGTATTGAAAATGTTTTATATCGAAATTTAATTGATTTGTTTGATACTAAAACGGGATTTTCAATTTTAAATAATTGGATATGGTTGGAGATAAATCTTCAGATGTTTGATGTTAATCCAGTGGATGATGACTCTTACTATTTGAGGAATTTAAAAGGTAGTTCACCATTATTTCGCCTATAGTATGAGTTGGATACAGAGATTAAGTGGATGATATTTCTATTCAAATCTAATGTCAAAGAGTTGGATAAATCTTTTAATTAAGATGAGGCTCTCCCAATTTGATTGGGATAAGTTGGTTAGAAATAATCTTCGGATATTTGATATGAAATTCTTTGGTGTAAACGTGTGCTACTTGAGGAATTTGGAAGATATTATTATTATATCGTTATTCCACTTATAATATTCGTTGATTATGAGAATAGATATCGAATATAAGTAGATACAATTTATGTATAACTTATGTTCGATATCGATTAATTTGGGTTTTGTCGTGAGTCATATCTTCAATAATATCATTCTTGAAACCCAATGAGATTGAGTTATGGAAATTTATATCGTAATTTGGGGATTTAGCCAAATCTTTGATTTGAGGAAATTAAAAATAAGGAATTGGGAAGGATGAATAATCTTGTAGTTAAGATTACAGAGTTGAATGTTCGGAAACCAATTTAATTAGAAACTAGGGTAGAAATGTGGGGTAAGGGTTTTCAAAGGAAACTGGGTTTTTGATAACCAGTTATCAAATGGGAAATTAATTAAGGCTAAATTATCTTTGATTTAGGGGATGTGTTTTAAAAGAGAAAGGTTAAGTATGTATTTTGTTATAATTTGATAATGGATTTAAAGAAGATTAATTTAACAAAATACAAGATGGAAGGAGACTTGGTTGAAAGCCTGTGTGTTCCGTAATTGTATTTTTTTTAAATTGCGCTTTTTATTTGGAAAGACCGGGATCAGATGTATGTCCGAAAACCATTCCAAGTAATAATACGACGTTGTGAGCAATTAAAGAACATTGGAGACGACATTGAAGACCGGGACCCTTCATGTCGTAAGGGTGACTTGCTGAATATCTCGAATGGTTGTCCCCCATTCGCAGAAGAATTTTATATATCAGTTAAGTGACAAGAAGCCTAAACGTATGTGAAGGAATTCCAGATTATTGTTTCGTTTAGAACCAGAACGGACATGTATGGATTGTGTGTTTGACATTGTAATTGACTGTGTAGCACTGATCTTTATTAATATATATATCTGTTTGGTGGCGAAGAATTTATTCTCTTGCTTAAAACCCTTCTCTAAGACGTATGAGCTTAGAGGTTATATATTGATCAGCGATGCTTAGTGAATGAACAATGTGGCATACTTAAATTATGTGATGAGCTATGGATGATCAAAGCATGGCTTATTTAAGCATATCTTTGTGTATATTGTGACCTCGATGAACCTCACACCCCGGATTGATGGTAAACTGGTGGTCAGATTTTTATGCTCGTTTTGTATGTTCGGTGCACCGAGATGTGATGATGAAAGGTTACTACGAAGTCCCCAGTCTAGGACGTTATTTGTTGGCTACTCTGATTCTTGTATGGTGGGCTAGTATAATGGAGTCCGAGTCTAGACGTTATCCGCGAGTACTGGGATGATGCGCGCAAGAAAGTTTGTGAGCCCATGTATGGTCTTTCGTACCAGGAACCATCATGTTGGAAACCCAATCTCCACTACGAGCTTGTACGGTTTTAATTGTATAGCCTACTGGTTACTGGCAGAATTACGTCAGTATAATGGGATAAGGCATTATGCTGGCTTGGATTAATACATTTATTTGATAAAATGGTTTTCACACTATATATAGTTGTAAAAGAGGATTTTCACACATGAAGGTATTTTTGGTTATCATAAGGCAAAACTCGTCCATCTGGTGTGCGCATGCATTGTATTATGTGGGACGAGATTATGATCGCTTCATTTTTCAAAAAGTCATTGCAAATTTCTATGCACATGGAGTAAACCCATTCCGTATTAATGGCATGGTCCGATGAATTACCTTACTTTAAAATAAACCCTAAAAACAACTGTTTTGAGTTCTCACACCAGTCCCATGACTGACCTGATGTTTATTGTTCCCACACCTAAACTCTGGGTGCCCATAATTTTTTACATGGGCAGCCTAGTAGTTTGGTTCACAGATTTAGTATTGGTGGTGGTTGACGTACGATTCTGGTTTTAGCTAGAGTTATTACGTCTTGGAGCATTCACATTCTTCTGCTGAGTTTAGTATCTTTTCAGCTGTGTAATCGATGTACTCTAATGTACCTCTTGTAACTCTGATGTAATATTATTTTAATGATAATGGAAAAGTTTCTTTTATTTTGTACAAATGTGTAAGTGCCCCTAACAATCCATCTTTATGAATGATTTAAGTTGGTTTAATTACCGGCGAAAACTAGGCAAAAAGCCGGGTCGACACTTACAATAATGTCAGCGAAAATAATGGAGATAAATTTGATCGTGGACCTAGTCAAGGATATAAAAAAAAAATTTAATTTAAGAAATTCATTAAGAAAAGGACGAGAGTTATCACACTTCTATAGATATGTAGTAGATTTTCATTACTCAAAAGGACTATTCTTTCTAGCATTTTTTTTTTAATTTTATTCCTTTTTCTCTAATAAAAAAATTCTACAGTCTAGTTTGCAAGTTTCTTTTTTTATAAGCAAGAGAAGAATGAAAATTCATAGATGTATGCTTAAATCAATAGTTAAGCATAAAGTGTTAATGCTACGAATTAACTACTCTATGAATTATTGATTACCATAATACAATTAATATTGGAATTTCTTGGATTTAGAACACTTTTCAAAACTTATAACAATAATATACCATATTGCAAACTATTTACAAAAATGAACCACTTTTTACTATAACTGGCGGTATCTCAAACGTTGCCAGCTAAATTTTTTTAATACGAAGGCGACATCTCAGATGTCACCAGATTTTTATTTTTTATTTATTATTACATTGCCTTCATCTCGGATGGAGTCAATGTAAAAAAATAAAAATAATTCTTTACATCATTTCAGATGCCGTTAATGGCATTTATTTTTTTCGTTGGCTCCATCCGAGATGACACCAATGTAAAAAAAATTAAAAAAAATATGGTTGCATCCAAGATGTCGTTAGTGTAAATATGGTGGCATTTCAAATGCCACAAATAGAAAAGAAAAACTGGCAGCATCTAAGATGCTGCTAGTGTTATAAAACTGACATATTTCTGTAATTAGTTTGAAAACTGATATATTTTTGTTATAAGTTTTCAAAATCAGCCCAAATTAGAAAATTTTCCATTAATCTATGGTTATTAAAGGCACAAAACATGTAAGTAACAAAATCAACAATGTTGACACTGAAATACTTATAGAGGTGTTACATGAAAAATGCTATTCAGTAGCAGACATCAAAAATATGAAATAGTGTAACACAAAACCACTTCAGTGTCCGTACATAAAGTTAATGTTACAAACATGGAAAGGCCGCTTCACCAAACTTAATTTCTCAGCCTTTTTTCATCCATATTAGCTTGTGTAGGTGCCCAACTAAATTTAGCATGAAAAAAATGTTAATGTACGCCACCATCCTCCAAAAAGCACCAACATACTAAAAAAATTGTAATGTAATTTAATTGTAAATATCTTTATTAAGAAATGTATCGTGATACAGTAGCATTTAACTTTGTTGTGTTGCTGAGTGATGTGATGGTCATAAGAAAAAGGATGTGAAACCTATTATAGTATTCAGTAGCAATAGTTTGTTGGTTTCAGAAGATCACCAGACGTAAACGAAAATTTACTTACATCTATTGTTATAGTAAATACAAAATTTTGTTACGTGCTATGGAAAAAGAGCAGGCTATTTTAACAATCTACTAGTGGATTAAAAAAACATCTATACATATCCAAATTCAAACTAGAACAATGTATATTTAAAATCTACAAACAAAGTATGAAGTCCTTCCTTTTGTCCATTTATAAGTAGAATATGGTTTGCACTACACATTAGGGCATCTTTGACATTGCTGGCTGGTTGACTTCCAGCAAGGAAATATGAGGTAAAGGAAATTAAACATTGAAGGGGAAAATAAGAGGAGGAGAATTAAATATCAGAGGTAATGAAATTATTTAAACTTCAACCCAAAAATCAACTCTAGACATGTAACTAAAAGGACAGATGTTATAGTATATTGCACCTCTATAGGTGGCAGAAAAATAAAATATGGTACATAAGAAGCTAAATTGTATGCACTCATGTTTAGCTTCAATACAACCTCTGAAAGGCAGAATGATTTCATTTGAAAGACGGGAAAGAATATATGATGAGGTTTCATCGATGAACTGATGGGTTAATTTTATTGATAAGGTCCACTGACGGATAATTTTTGTTGATGTTAAGGGTAACTTAGAGTGAAAAAGACCCAATTTTGGTTAATATTTTTAAAAAACAAAAATCAAGTTCAAGAATCAATTTTTCTTACCTTGAGTGGAATCATATCATTCAGCTACATCAATGTTACTTTACATTGTGTGTCACATAAATGGCATTCATTCATGTTTATTGTTGGTTCAGCTTCAACTCATATTGCTTTGGCTTCTCCACTATGGCAGCCTTGGTCGTTGAAGTTCGATTCATCTAGAACATCAAAGAAATGTTACAGTTGTGAGTAAAAAAAATTACATGAATCATTTCCTAGTTGTTAAACAATTGACATGGTAAAGGAAATGAGGGACATAAAACAATCGACGACAAGTATTGAATCTTTATGGAAAAGAACTGCTGAAATTCCTGCATAATGAAATGTAGAAGGTAGCACAAAACGTCATGCATATATAACAACTTACCGAATGAATATGTATGTCGTGTTAACTTTGTTTAAGCATTAATTACAGAGAGTTAAACATTAGGGTGAAAATTAATCATCTTTTATGCTTCCTTAACTTATTCTCCGTCGCAATTTTTTTTCCTCGACTAATCATTCCGTCATGAGTAGATATGCTATCACCATAAGATGAGTTTGACCAAATTTATATGCCTTAAATTGTGCTTGCAATTCGCAATAACTAAATTTTAGATATGATTTTTTCTAATAAAATAACAAACAATATTTTAGAGAATATTTCATCGAAAGCATAGGTTGTAACATGTATACAAAGATCAAGATCTAAAACATCATAACTTCAGTTCATAATTTGGTCGTATTGCACGAAACATGTTGCCCCAATAATCTCAATTGCGGAACTGAAAGAAATATGATATATGGTGCAATTGAAAAATCAAAAAGGGGCATTTCTTATCCAATGGCAAAGCATGCAACGACAATTGTTCAACATATTAAGCAGGCGAAGAGATGAATCTGTGCAAGAGTAACTAATAAATTAGTGATGCTGATAGAATTAAGCTAAAATAAGGATATCGAAAAAAGAATTATTAACATGAAAACCTTGGTCATAGTGCATAGAAATATGCAATAATAGTAAAAACTTATAAGTTCGAAATTACATAAGTCATATGACGAACAAACTTAGTTCGCTCGCATTCTACTAAATGCAATTTATTTTGATTTGGAAAATAAGGTAGCAAAGAAAATCATGTTCAACAAAGAATCGTTGCTTCCATAATTGGACAAGAAATGACTTTTTAGGGGATCTTCAAAGTCAAATAGAATAAAGTCCCAAAAAAAAAAAAAACAAATAAGCAGTTGGACAGAAAAAATTGAGTTGACGTTATCACCAACAAATTAAATTCCATCAAAAGTGTCTTTCAGTATTAAGCGCAAAATATTGAAATTATACACACTAATTATATCCGCATGAAACCTAATGTCGTATATGTACACGTATATACATATGTACACGTATATACATATGAGGAAGTTAGATTTTGTTGCATTTCGCAAATCAGAAAAATATATTAAAATTAGTGTTGTATGACATTTGTAAATGCAAAGCGAAAACAATTTGTAGGGGCACTGATCCTAAAAATATAGACATACGTTCTGAAACCCAATTTGGAATGAGTTACAACCTTCAGAATCTAAAAGTTTGATTAGATCGCAGCCCCCATAAGTTGTACGATTGTATTTTAAAACTAATAAATTGAATTTTCATAATTGATATCTATTTTTATCTAAAATTTGATTTGAAACAAAACCAAAAAAAGTACCATTTCAGCACCGTATCGTAGTTCAGCGATCAAATTACTCGTAGCTCAGAGATCAAATAAGGAAAAGGATGAAAACCAAAAAGAAGCGATAGCATACCCGATTGTAGCATCTTTTTTCTCTGTTTTATGATTTATGTTCCCTCTTCTGATCTCTGATCTGTGTGCTATTATCCCAAAGTTAAGGTATCACGATGGGGTTAATAGGTGTGACAACTTGCTGTCGTTATTAATCGATTGAAATTCATACAACATTAAATATGATTTATAGCTTGCAGACAATTGGGTTGAACGATTATAGAAAAATTCGAGTAGGTTGGAGAAATCAAAAAGGGGATGAGGCGGAGGAATATAGCAGTTAATCGTAGGAATTAAGGTTTGGTGACTAAATGGAGTCGATGTGGGAACTAATCGTATGGAATCGACCTATAGTTTGGAAAAATAATGGAGAGATGCGGAGATTAGAAATCAAAGGTAAGAGTGTGAAATTGGGGAAGGAAGTTAATAGCACAGGAAAAGAGGGAAAATTATAATAGAAGAAGAGCTGAGATTATTACTGTTAGGGTAAAAAGGGAGAAGAACGTGGGCAATGAGCGGTTTTATTTGGAAGAAGCGAAGGAAATAAAAAAACGGAGAGCGCATAAATGAAAAAAGATGGAATGAAGGAACAAATTTAGGCTATCCACGTAAGCATTTTTGGTTTTTTGTTTTCTATTATAGGTAATAGATAAAAATGATTTTTATATATAATACGAATGTCGTTTAACTTAGAATTCGTAAATACTGAATGTCGTTTAATTCAGAACAAGCGCTTTTTGATCAAACAGACTCAGAATTCGACGAAAGAAGTTTCATTAGAATCGTAATGACAAACCATAGACGTGTATCAATTTTCACCCCGAATGCTGTTCGTGTGTGCCCGTGCGAATTTTTAAACAACGATCGGAAATAGCGATTGAACACAAACATTATAAACTAATACACGTAACTTCATCGACAAGCTAAACTCTCCCCTATAAGTACACCCCTACTCCCTCTTTCCACATCCCATTTCCTCTACCAAAATTTGCATTTTAGTCCCACATCCTTTCAAAAAATTTATCTCACAAACCATGGAGAATTGGAGGAAGGTCCCAACATGAAAGTTGGAGTACTCAGTGAGGGTTACTCTCTGTAAAAGTTTGGTGGTGAACGGGTGTCGGAGTCTGTCGGAATCTCAGATCGATGGTCAATGTGTTACCTTCAGTTTTGGATGTTTTGTGACCAAACGGTCTAGATTAAGTGCCTAACTAGGAAGTTGGAGAGGGGAGACCAGGTTACAACTTTGTAATTAGTGTTTCAGCCTGAAAGTGGCCAGGGTGGCGGCAATATCGAGATGATTGGCATTGAACTATATATCTTAGCAACAAGTATGTTTTTATAATTTCCGGCAACACGGGTGGTTTTCAGGCGAGATGGCCAACTAGGAAAAGGTTCGGGGTGTTAAGAGCTAGTTGTTGGTCAAATTTGGGGAGGTATCGTTGACCGTGGCGCCTGAAATAGTCATTCGAATGGTCGGCCTACGTGGAGCAAATTATGATCGCCAGTGGAGACAGGGAGGTGGCAGCTCACGGCGAAGGGATGAATGGTGATAGGGAACGCGACAGTGGGGTGCAGGCGGGGTCCGGTCATCTCAGGTTGCGTCGACGAGCACATGGAGGAGGAGAGCAGCTGTATGAACGTTTGGGGAAGAAGGAGAATTGGGGTATTAAAATATTAATTTAATTAATTAATTAATTTAATGTATTTCAAACTTCAAACGACTATAATTTGTTCATACGAACTCACAATTGAATGAAACCAAAAACGCTGAGATCGTGGTGTCGAGAGATTCAGAACAAAACTAATTTGATTGAATTTGGAGCTAGTCAGAAGTTTGGATTAAATTAAACCTACGTTTAATTTAATCCAAAAAGCGATTGTTATTATAACGATCAAAACTCAAGTTGAGAACTCCATGAACTGATTTATAAGCTATTATAATCATTCTAAATATGTGTTGACTGCTTGTGGTTGCAATGTTTTCTTTATGGTTGATGGATAACATTTACATTTATTATTGTCAGTATTATTAAACTGTAAATGCAAGCGTTGGCGATGGAAACACTTATATTATAATTTTTGGATGATGGATGGTATTTGATGTGATTGTATTAATGTTTACACAAAAAAATTTACACCACGTATTGGGTATTGATTGAGTCTCATCGTATTGGTAATTTATAAGTGAATATTTTCATTTATAGTGAAAAATGGCATGAAAATAGAATTTGGATCTTTATATCCAAAACGATTTGGAAACGAAGTTAAAGTGTTTTAAAACAACTATTGAAAAGATTGAAATGATTTTGAAAGAGATTTGAATTAAAAACAACTTAGTTTAATTCAAATTAGAATTTGAATAGTAAATTCAAAAGTTAATTCGAGTTAGGTATATAAACGATGTTTTTAACTCGAACATATTGTTCTGATAATCATATTTATTTTTATAATGGATTTTGGAAAAGTTTGGATTTCAAAATATTTATTTTGAAAAATATTATTATAACAATATGGTTTGAATATGACGTGTCGTGCTGCGACCGCTCGCGAATTTCAACTATTGACTTCAAACTAACGTACCGGGAGATGCAACCGTCAGATTCTCCCGAAATACAAACCATTAAGTTTAAAATGAAAAGAGCTTTCAAATGATATGTTAATTTTTAAAATCCAACTGTTAGATTTTAAGATAAATTCAAATCAAATTTGAATAAAAACAACGCTAGTGCCGTTAGTGACCCAAAATCGGATTTTAAAGAAATAGTCTATTTTTAAATTATTAAAAATATGGAAAAATTATGGTAAATCAAAGTTAATGATTTCAAAGTTATTTGGAAAAGGAATATGAAGTTTCGGGTTATCTTTCGGCATTTATGTTTTCAGCCTAATTGGCCAAATATAGTAAACAACATTTTTGTTTGACATTTAGTTGTATACGGAATATATAGTTTTAAAAGCCATTATATATAGTTTACATAATTAATAAATCATTTGTAAAGTAATTTGAATTAATTTTAAAATATGATTGAGATTTTGTTTGAATAGGACTCGTCACACAGCGATAGTTTGCGAACGTCAACCATTAACTTCAGATTGATGAACCGGGAATTCGACCATCAGATCTTCCTTAAACAAGAAGAGTTTGGTTCGTAAGGAAAAGTGTTTTCGAAGGAAAAAGAACTTTTTAAAATCTAATGGTTAGATCTTGAAATAAGCATCGATAAAATTTGAATAAAATTTGGATTTGAATATAAATAATCTTCGGATATTTGGTATTGATTACCGTTGTGTAGACGTTTACTATGAGGAATTTGAAAGATATTTATATCGTTATTCCACTTATACTATTCGTTGATTACGAGAATTGGTATTGAATATAAGTTGATGTAAATATTGTTTGAATTCTTATATTTAATATCAATTGGTTTGGGGTTTGTCGTGAATGGTGTCTTTAATAACTCTATTCTTTAACCCAGTTGAATTGAAATTATGGAATAAATTTTTTAATTAAGATTAACGAAGTTCTTCCAAAGTTGAGTTTTACAATTAATAAATTTATTTGGAATTAAATGGAAATCAATTTAGTGATAATAAAGATGGATTTACTCGGATGAATACATTTATATTTAAGGAAACTAAAAGGCTTTTGTCGGTATTCCATTTATAGTATTAGTTCAATATGAGAATTTATATCGATTATAAAATGATATGATTTCCGTGAAGACTCCATTTTAATAGAAGTATGATTTTGGTTTTGTTGTGAACGATATTTAAAATAACATTTGTTCTTTAAACCATGTAAAGGAAAAGATGATTTTCCAAGATTAGATGAAGTGAAATCTTTAATTAGATTTGAAATGAAAGAAGATAATTAAACTTACCAAAAACCGAGGGGTGTTAAATATGGAGTACCACCAGTTTTGCTCCATGGGTTGAGTAGGATGGGAATGTGATAACAATTTGAGAAACTACCTTTTTATAAGGTTCGATAGTCTCGATAGAGGCGTAGAAAACTCGATTTGAGTTAAAATTGTGAAATGAGATTTTTATAATCTATTGGAACAATTTCCAAGGAAAGATTTAAACAAGAGTTTAAATGATGTAAATCTTTGATAAGATTTAAGGGAATAATTCAAATGTAAAGAATGATTCGAGTAAATGAATATTTCAAAATGAAATGAGACTCATGATATGTTTATATATCAGTTGATTGTAAAGATGTACAATCTATTTCGAAAAGACCGGGTTTAAACCCTCTGAATACTTATATGATGAGTATTGAAAATACTGAAGATGGTGGTTGGAGACCGGAGATCTTCACATTGTTTGGATTATTGTTGATATCTCGTTTGGGAGGTACACCCAAGACGAGGTTATAAGTGGCGGTCGTCCAGAATACTTCGAGATTAACCAAACATGCAAGGGCCTCTCTCTTTTATTTGACGAGGAATAAGGCGCATTCGATTTCGTTCAGACCCAGAACAGACTTGTAAATGGATGTGTGTTTGAAGTTGTATTTTATCACATAACCAATTGGTTTCTATTAATGTTATATCAGTCAGTGGCGGAGAATCTATTCTCTTAGCTTAACACCCTCCTTTGAGACTTATGTACTCAGTAGGATATATATATTAATAAATACCGATTATATGTTGTGAATTGACAATGTGGCATGCTAAGTGTTGAGTCGAGCAAAGTTTTTGTTGAAAAACATAACTTTGTGGATGATGATCAAAGCATGGCTAATATAGCGTAGTTTTGTGTTGAAACGTGACTGTAGAGCCCCATAACCCGTGAATAACCGAAAATAGGATGATGGACAGCAAAGTAAGGACTAACGTTTCCTTCTAGCTAAAAATGATGCCATGGTATGAAGCCTAGGTAAGTTTACTTGTGTGGATGATGGATTGAAGCGCCTCAGATGGTTGTCAAATATGACCAGGATGGCGGTCAAATATGAGCGCGGAACATTATGTTCAGGAGAAATTCGATTCACCGATAATTGGTGGGCTGGCTCTCCCTCTCCGAAGGATCATATGCGTGTGAGTCCTGCACATCTTGCTAGAGTTGATCTGAACAATTAAGGAAGATCTTTTGCCTTGGTCATTGTTGAAATCCAACATCCAATACGAGCTTTGAGTTTTCATTTGTAACATAATAGCAAACATAATAGGATGGGATATTATGCGAGCTAAGATTGATACATTTATTTTCAAAAATGATTTTGACACCATGCACTAGTAATAATAATATAAAAAATATTTGTTTTCCGCGTATTAAGCATGTTTGGTTATTATAAGGTAAAAATCTTTCCTCTGGTTTGCGTTGCATTATGTGATGGGACTTGAGTCTTATAATAGCTTCATTTTTCAAAAAGCACTGCGAGTTGTTTTATGACTAGTATTCATGTGGAAAAACCCTGTTCCGTGTTATACGGCATGGGCCTGTGATTTACCTACTTTTAAAATAAAGTAAACTACTATTTTAGTTCTCACACTAGTCCCATGACTGATCCAGATTTTATTGTTTCCCACCTAAACTCTGGGTGCCTATATTTTCCACACGGGCAGTCTAGTAGTTTTGGTTTGTAGATATTTTATAAAGAGGTGCTGGATTGAAGCTAAAGCTGTGTCCAGAGCATTTTATTTCTTCTGTTTTGTTTATTATTTCTGTTGCATACATATTATATTCTGATATAGTTATTCCCATTGTGCGTTGTATTTATTAATGTACTCTGATATATTTTTGTACTCTGATGTATAAGCTATTGTAATGATAATGAAAAAGTTGTTTTGTTCAGTGTTCTTATCATTCATATACTTAGAGTATTGAGGATTTTTGTCGTTTGAATCAGACTTGTGTGGTTTATAGTCGATTCAAAAGGTAGGAGTTATCGGGTCACTACAGTTTGTGAAGGTGAATTTTAATGCACCCGTTATCTGTACAAGGCTTGTTAAAGTTTCTAACTAGTTCATGGGCTAGGCGTGAATTTTTAGAAATTTGTCTTCCTATTATAAATGCAGTCCAAGTTTCAAAGATTATGTTTGACAAAATTTGATGTTTGCATTGCAAATAACCTTATTGATAGCTTTTGTAGATCATGTTGCAAAGGTCGAAAGTCATCCACTTTAGTTGGTTTGTAAACTTTAGGGGTGAAGGTGATGAAAATGTGATTAACTTCTTGTAAAATGCTACCATGTAAAAAAGATTCTTGAACTACTTCTAGTATCATGTCCTTCAGGTCTTACTAATGATATTTTAAGAATTCAGAATTCCAACTATTAGGCCCTAAACTCGACTCTCATGGAAGGAGAAAATGGCCTCTTTGATTTTGTGTTTGGATACAGGTCCTCCAGCATAGCTTTCCCTACTCCGTTAACTAGCGTCCTGCAATTCTAATGAGGTAAGTCAGTAGTAATTTTTCCATTGTAAAGATCATTAAATAAGAAATTGCTTCCTATACGAATTGGTCAAGGTTTTGTGTTGGGATGCCATCACTACCTATAACATTTAGTTGATTGTTCTGGTATTTCCTGTACGACATCTTCATGTAAAAGAATTTCATGCACTTATCTCCTTGGGTTAGCCTTTTTCTTTAGCATTTAATTTGATATCCATAACTTGTTTCATCATGGCTTCCTTAAGTTGTGTTTAAGCATTGTAATATTGTTCATAAAGTTGTTCATTATGGGATTTTCGTCAAGATCGTAGTGTAGTGTGCTACATTCTTGTTATGTGTGGTCTACCTCATCCAATTGTTTGGGTCTAGTTTGTTACATTGACTAAGTCTGCATTTGGTATCTTTGAGAAGCACGACTAGTATGTACTAACCATTTCCTTCTAGTCATTGTATCTTACTTATGTTAACATAATCATTGTAATTATCCAATAAGCACCAATAGTTAGGATAGCCAAATGGTCCACAATTTAGCTGCATTTTTGAGTTGTTGAACCGTACGAGGAGAAGATAGTGCTCACTAGTAGAGCTAGGTAAAACCGTAAAACTGATATTTGGGATTTTATTGATTATATTAGCATTAACAAGTACTTTGTCTGAAATACTCCGCAACCCTTAACATTCCCCAAAGTAAAGTCATGTTAAGGAATGTGAAGCGTTATAGGCATAAAGACATATATGACAAAGACTAAGAATCACAAGAAATAAACAATAAATACAGTCGGTAAACCTTTTTAAAACTGGAATAACATTTATTCCAAAAACCATATATCATTTTTGTCTTAAACCACATATCTCATGAAAATAACATCTATGTCACAAATCAGAGTAAAATAATATGAATATCCCTCATAATAGCCAACCATACAACGAGCTCCATGAAGTAAGATAAAACAAAATACATGAATACATTTGCAACAGGAATGAATCTGCACAAATAATCCTATAAGAAACCTGAACTAATCACCTCCACCTTACGAGCGTGGTGGGGAAGAAAAAGGAGTAGGTCAGACATAAAGCCTTTTGAGTGATATAATTACTAGCATGATTAAGTAATAAAGAAAGATAGACCTAATAGTATTTCTAGTATCAGATAGGGTAAGTATACATGTACAATTACAAAAGGTAGACATATTGTAATGATGTACAAGGAAATATAATTAAAATGTACAAGTAAAGATTTATTCGATTGTTTGCACATTCTCAGTTACTGAACTTGATAAAGATGATTGGGATATATTCATAGTACTACCCATCGATCGTCTACTAATCTATCACCTTTCATGGTATCTTGTGTCATCATGGATCTTGGGTTTAATCCGACCCGATCCATCCATAAAGACATTACAAAATCGTTGTTGGACGCAGTAGTGACTTATTTCTTCCGGCGATGCACATTCATGCTCATTGCATTGCCAGAACGCACCTACACACGATTATGTCTCTGTTAATCCCTTATTTTCTCTAATCAACATAAGTGTGCCCAGCATTCACAGTCATCGATTGCGAGACCACCAGCGCTTAACCAAAAAAGGAGTGCTTTCGATCATAGCAAACAAATATTCTAATTTTCACCTTATCCCATATCCCTCTTGATTTGAGCCTTATCCTTTGATCTCTTATTTTTTCTAATCAGCTCCCATGCTACCGGAACGGACCACATCAAGTATATACTTATTAACTTGTGTCGGTTATTTTCCTAAATCTGCCGTGTGCTACTGGAACTGAACATAACCAATACATTTTATTAAACTTGACCTCATATTTATGTTTATGTCAGTAATAAGCATTTTTATCATTTCATTCAACTATAACCTTCATGTTATAATTATATTTGCAATTAAGATGAATCTGTCCATTATGATTACTATGTTCGTCTGTTTATTTATCATAATGCTACTCTTGCAAGTATGTTCAATTTTTTGCAATTATAACCTATGTCATAATTTATTTTCTAATCTACATTAATTTTCCAATTTCAGTCCAATTGCTTTTAAATTATAAATATATATTTTATGCACACTTTTCTGTAAAGTTAGTTTAATATGTCAAATCCACATTGAATAATTATTTCTTTAATTCCATTTTTCTGCCTGCAAAATAAAAAGGATTACATCAGTCATCAAAATACTAAGATTTACAAATTTAGCTATTTTTTAGGCATAAACCAAAAATAGGTATTGAAATTGTAAAATAATTGATAGGCATAAACCTAGAAATAGAGAAGAATTTTGAATGAATATCTCATGATACTTGAATAAAATCAAACTGTAAGGACTGAAAAATATAAAAAACAACTTACAAAAATACTAACTAACAGAAAAACTAATAAAATCTGTAAGAAAAACTATAGGAAAATTCTACAACTATTATAATCCTTATTTTCGTAATTTAGCAAAAATCTAAATAATTACAAATTCGCACATAGTCCAAAGTGTTCCTCCTTGTCATCTATAGTTCCCTCCTTAAAAAGGTGTGTGTGCGTGTATATATATATATATATAAATAAACCTTTTCTGCTAAAAGTTAGGGTATGTCTGTCTCCAAAAGAGAGAACCCAGCGGGGAAGAGATTGTTTTGTTAAGAATTAGCCAGATCCAGTGGTTTATTTATAGGTTAGGCTAGAGATCTTAAGCCGTTGGATTTCTAGATTAAACCTAGGCCATCCACGTCATGCAACCAATAAGAACTTGCCACATTAGCAAAACTTTCAAAACCAACAAATAAAAAAGCGCCACGTCAGCCTTTTAAATAAAAACTGTAACAACCTGTATTTTTAATAACCTATTAAGATATAAATTGAGGCAGAATTTAATTTAAAAATTTGAATCAAGGGGAAACGGGCTGTGCCATTGCGTTCGTCTCGGAAAAAAACGCGAAATAGAGTCCGAGTTTTCGAAAATTGGAGTCCGTATGACCCAGTTAAGGCCCATTGAAGTTTTCAGAAATTTCCATATTAAAAACAGATTTAAATTTTAAGTTAAAAACAAGGGTTAGGGCACAACTGGCGTCAGGCGGGGAAAACTCCCGCCAAGACCCCCAAGTCGACAGGCATGTCGACAGGGGTCTAAGGGTGTCGACTGCCCTGTCGACACGGGGTGGCCGGGCAGTTTTGCCTGGCGCACCATTTTTGATCTAGGCTTGGTTGTGTGGCTTAGTTCTGGAGACTTCCGAAATCTGATGGACCTAAACTAACCTAGGGTTAATCCTAGGGCTAAAAACACTTTAATCTTCTATAAATAAGACCCTAATCCTACCCTAAAACCCCATTATTCATTCTAGCAACCAAACTATGTCAAATTGATTTCTCAAATGGCCTCCACTTAAAAACCCTAGCCTCCACCCTCTTCATAAATCATTCCTATGAAGATTATGATGTTCATACAAGCATTTCTAAGTTGTATGAATGATCATTAGCTTGCATACATCATCAAGTTGCAAGTTTTATTTGCTAAGCTAGAGTTTTTGGGATTTTTGTTAAGGGTGTTTCTTATTGGAGCTTTGTTTTGGGTTTTTATGCTTGCATAAAGGGCTTCTCAATCTTTACTTGTAGATTTGTGTCTTCATAATATTTGTAAGCCCTCTTACCTTCATTTTAGAAACTCTAAAGTTAATATGTGATGAAAGTTGGGATTTATACATGTTTAACAAGTTATGCATGTTTATGCAAGTTCCCTACACTATGTTATGCAAGTTTAACAAGTTATGCATGTTTATGCAAGTTCCCTACACTATGTTGTGCAAGTTTAACAAGTTATGCATGTTTATGCAAGTTCACTACACTATGTTGTGCAAGTTTAACAAGTTATGCATGTTTATGCAAGTTCCCTACACTATGTTATGCAAGTTTAACAAGTTATGCATGTTTATGCAAGTTTCCTACACTATGTTATGCAAGTTTAACAAGTTATGCATGTTTATGCAAGTTCACTATGCTATGATTTGCAAGTTTAACATGTTATGCATCTTTATGGTGATATGCAAGTTCACTATCCTAAGTTATGCAAGTCTAACATGTTATGCATGGTTATTATGATATGTAAGATTCATCATGTATGTTGTGCCAAGTTCCCTCTTTCTATCCTTTATGCGTTATGACGAATATGTAAGCGATAGAATGACGTTGGGGGGGGGGGGGGGGGGGTTTGGGTAAAACTTAAAATACATGAAAATATAAGATTGGGAATTTACCTATTAAGTTAGGTCTACCCCTTGGGAATTTACCTATTAAGTTAGGTCTACCCAAGTATTTGATTATGTTTTGAAAATAAAGTGGACATGACACTTAGAAAAACATAAGTGTGGCCAACTCGAGGTTGGGTTGAGTTTGTAGCGTAATTCTACCCGGAACCTACCGGCTTAACTAGTGGCTACAAACAATAGGATCCAATGTGAGAAGTTGGTCATGTGGTGCCAAGACCCGAGGTTAGACCAAGTTGTGGTGTAAATCTACCCGGAACCCACCGGCTTAACTAGGTAACCGCAACAAAGTCTAATGTGAGAGGTTAAGGCACAATTAAATTAATTAATGCCTCATGATTAGGGTTAAGTCATGGCCCACTAATACTTAACCAATTTTGGGGATACGAGGGATTAAATGGGGTTAAGTGGTGAACTGTTGGTTACACTTAACTAATTTAATCCATGATTAGTGAGGGGTTAAACCACACTTAACCCTCTTAGAAAACCCTAGCAACGTGGTTTGTTCCAGCAGTAATTCTAGTTTGGTATCATTCACAACCCTAGAGGCTAGGCTAGGGCGGGGCACGATTACTGGACTGATGTAAGCGACCAAAGCGACGGCTGAGTGGTACACCGGTGCAGGTCCAGGCGGGCTACGGACGTGCACGTAGTCCGGTGTTGGACAAACTCGAGGCACGGGTACCAGTAGGTTTAGACTGTGCATTATTGCTTAGGTGTCTGGGGTTGACACCCGAGGGCTTGATACACCCGAAGGTGGACCCAGCACAGTCTGACTACAACCATATGTGGGCCGTATGGACACCAACACTTGACGTGTTAGGTTTATAGGGAGCCGATCGACTAGACCGTTGGGCTGGACCTTGTATTAAGGTCACCTCATGTTATTGGGCCAAAGTTTGGGCTGAGGGATCAATACCTGTCATGTTAGTTTGCTAGTACACTGTGGTGCAAAGCTTAATCTTCTTTATGTGATGACACCTTTATCTATTGCCAGTATGTTCATCTCAGTTTCCATCATGATGCTAACTTTATTAGTTTATAGACTGATCGTAGTAGGGCTTACCAGTCTTTTTGACTGACCTGTTTTCTTTCGCTTCTTTTCTTCCGTTTCCCCTCCCAGGTTCTCAGGGAGGGAATAGTGGTGCTTAGCTTGGATCGCTTGCTTGTTTGCTGGATAGCTCATGTATGTCTGGACATTGAGCTCGCTATGGTTTATCATCTTTATTTTGGGGATAGCACTATGTATTTCAGTATTTCTGTTTATGATGTACTGGACATGTTTATTTTGGCAGTTGACTTTATGATGTACTAGACTTGTTTTGAGATGGTTTGAGATATTCCGCTGTTTTATTCTCACTTACTCTGTTTTACATATATATTTATGTTCTTGTTCTACCTTGATATATCATTATACACGCTTACCCAGTTCTAACGCCCCCCAGAAGCTAGTGCCCCCGAAAGAGTGACCCTAGCGGAGGTGGGGTGTTACAAATTTGGTATCAGAGCATATGGTTTACAAGAAAGAACAAAAAGTTTTTAAAAGACTTTTGAAAAACTATTTTCAAAACAAGTATAAAGTATTTTCCAAGTCTAGTATTTTAAAAGGCTATTCCCCAAAAAGCCATTAGCGTTATCCTTCGTTCCCTTGACCTAATCTTATCTTATCTTTCGTTTCAGTATGGCTGAGAATCTTGCCATGCCGGATGGAGTAAACGTACCACTCTGGTATAGGAGACTTCTAGAAGCTAGGGCGGCAGCTGGCCCCGCAAACCCTACTCCCACTCCTCCTCCTATAGTTGAGAATCCTCCCCCTAATGTCCCTCCTCCGGTGGTTCCTGTTCCTCCTCCTCCAGTTGTTGAGGCTCCTCTTCCTCCTCCTCCCCCTCAGCATCCTCAGGTTGAGTTCACGAAGGTTTGTAAAGACTTCAAGGCGATGGGAGGCAAGAATTTCCTAGGCACGGAATCTTTTGTTGAAGCTAGGAATTGGCTGAAAGACACTGAGGACTTGTTTGCTATCTTTAGGATTGATGACGAGAGGAAGATCTTATTGACAGTGTGGCTTTTGAAGGACGAAGCAGCCTATTGGTGGGAGGTCACCAATGGGACGAGGCCCGTCGAGACTTGGGCCGATTTGAGGGCTAGATTTGTGGCCAAGTTTCTATCTTCTGCTGAGGCGAATTTACAGATGGAGAAGTTCATTGCATTAAAGCAAGGTGATATGTCTGTCAAGGAGTATGTGAACAAGTTTAATCAGCTGGCCCGTTTTGGTTTGGATATGGTGAACACTCCTGAGAAGAAGGCTCTTCGATTTGCTAGAGGGTTGAATGAGCCGCTGCAGGGTTTGGCGATGTCACATATTCCGCATGGGGCTACTTTTGAGAGTTTGGTCGATATGGCTCTACTTCAGGGAGATGGAAAGAAAGAGGTCAAGTCGATTGATACTCAAGCAAAGAAGACTGATTCTCAGGGTAAAGGCAATCAAGGTGGTCAAAGCAGTCAGGGGAATCAGAGCAAGAACAAGAAGGGGAACAACAACAAAGGCAAGGGAAAGTGCAATTACTGTGGTGCGCCTGGACACTTTGCTAAGGATTGTAGGAAGAAGAAAAGGAATCTTAGTGGTGGATGTTTTTCCTGTGGTGAGACTGGACACTTCAGCAAGGAATGCCCGAAGAAGAAAGGGCAGGGTCAGACTCAGCATGCTGGACCTTCAGGAGGGCAAGTTCATGCTCTCAATACCGCTCCAGTTCCCGATCGAGGTAGTGTTTCTGTTGAGAGCCTTGTTTTGTTTTCGATCTTCCAGTTCGTACCTTGTTTGATTCTGGTGCATCACATAGCTTTATTTCATCTGATCTTGTTGATAGTTTGCACCTTAGTACTAGCTTAGTGGATGATCCCGTTTGTGTTTCGAATCCCATTGGGGGTTCTGCTCATCTATCTATGATATGTGAGGATCTGAGCATCTCTATACTCAGTGTAGAGTTCTTGTGTAGTGCGTATGTTCTTGGTTTCAGGGGATACGGATTGATTTTGGGCATGGATTGGCTGTCTAGACATGGAGCCATTCTTGATTGTGAGCATAGGGTTGTGAGGCTTGTGACTCGCCTTGGCAACACCTTAGAGATTTCATGCAATCCGAAGGATCCCGTCATGTTATGCTATCTTGAATCTCTCGACTCGTCAGAGGAAACCCTTCAGTCTGTAAGGGTGGTCCGGGATTATCCAGATGTTTTTGAAGAAGTTAAGGGGTTGCCCCCTAAACGAGAGATTGATTTTCGCATTTATCTGGTGGATAATGCTAAGCCTGTTTCTTTGCCCGTTCGGCACATGGCTCCGCGTGAGAGAAGGGAGCTCAGCAAGCAAGTAAAGGAGTTGCTTGAGAAGAACTTCATCAGACGAAGTATATCCGAATGGGGAGTGCCTGTGGTGTTTGCTACTAAGGCAGATGGTTCTCTTCGACTTTGTGTGGACTATAGAGAGTTGAATAAGCTGACTAAGAAGAACAGACACCCATTACCGAGGATTGATGGTCTTTTTGACCAGCTTGTTGGTGCTTCTGTTTTCTCTCAGCTTGATCTTGCTACTGGATTTCATCAGCTCAGAGTGGCTGAAGATAGTATAGACAAGACTGCATTCAGAACTCCAGATGGATTCTTTGAATGGCTTGTTATGCCGTTCGGTTTGACGAATGCACCCGCGTATTTCATGGACTTGATGAGTAGGGTGTTTCGAGAGTTCTTGAACAAGTTTGTCGTGGTCTTTGTGGTTGATATTCTGATCTTCTCTAAGGATGAAGAAGAGCACGCGAGGCATCTGGTAGAGGTGATGGATACGCTTAGAGCGCATCAGTTAAAGGCCAAGTTCTCCAAGTGTCACTTTTGGAGAAGGGAAGTTCGGTTCCTTGGGCATATAGTATCTAAGCAAGGCTTGGCGGTGGATCCCGCTAAAGTAGTTGCTGTGCAGGACTGGAAGACTCCAAGGAATGCAACCGAAGTGAGTAGTTTTCTAGGTCTTGCAGGTTTTTACCGGAAGTTCATCAAGGACTTCGCGAAGATATCCGCTCCTCTTACTAAGTTGACAAAGAAGAACTTAGTTTTTGCTTGGGATATGGACTGTGAGCTTGCTTTTCAGAGACTCAAGAGAGCCCTTACCTCAGCACCAGTTCTAGCTTTACCCGATGGTGGTAAGATGTTTACCGTGTACACTGATGCTTGTGGCACGGGATTGGGCGCCGTTCTGATGCAAGAAGGCAGAGTTATATGTTTTGGTGGTAGGCAACTTAAGGTGCATGAGAAGAATTATCCCACTCATGATCTAGAGCTGGCAGCGATAGTATATGCACTCAAGGCTTGGCGTCATTATCTTCTGGGAGAGAGATTTGAGCTGTATACTGATCATAAGTCTTTGAAGTATCTCTTTTCGCAGAAGGATCTGAACTTGAGGCAGCAAAGGTGGATGGAATTCTTGGCGTCCTACGATTTTGATATAGCCTATACCCCTGGCAAGGGGAATGTTGTAGCGGATGCGTTGAGTAGAAAAAGGTTGACACTAAGTCCTCTATTTGTTGAGATGAAGAATTTAGAGTTCTTGGCAACCTTTGATTTCTCTTTGGCAGTTGAGTCGATGACCGGTTCTTTAGCATCTCTTGAGCTCAGGCCTACCCTTCTGGATCAAGTTGGGGCTTCGCAGAAGGAAGACCCTCAGATAATTGAGAGTATGGATAAGCTGATTCGAGGGGAGACATCTAGTCACCTTGCTCGATATTCTATAGACGATAAGGGTTGGCTGAGGAGAGACGGAAGGCTTTGTGTTCCGATGGTGGAAGACTTGGTGAGGAAAGTTCTTGAGGAAGCACATCGCTCCAAGTTGACTATACATCCGGGTGGAGATAAGATGTATAAGGATATGAAGCACATTTTCTTCTGGCCTGGAATGAAGAAGGATGTGGCAGAGTTTGTCTCTAGATGTGTTGTTTGTCAGAGAGTAAAAGCCGAGTCGAAGAAGCCCGGTGGGCTATTGCATCCTCTAGAGGTCCCGCTATGGAAGTGGGAGAGTATTTCTATGGACTTTGTTGACGGATTGCCAAGGTCAAGAAAAGGGAATATAAGCATATGGGTCATTGTGGATAGGCTTACGAAGAGTGCTCATTTCATTCCGGTGAAGAGCAAAAGGACCGCATCTGGACTAACATCAGTATATCTTCGTGAGATAGTACGACTACATGGAGTTCCTTCTAGCATAGTCAGTGACCGAGACCCCATCTTTACTAGTCAGTTCTGGAACAGTTTGCAGGAAGCTATGGGCACGAGGTTGAACCTGAGTACGGCTTATCACCCACAAACGGACGGTCAGACAGAAAGGGTGAATAGGGTACTTGAGGACTTGTTGAGGCTTTGCATTCTGGATTTTGGTGGTACTTGGGAAGACCATCTTCCTCTTGTGGAATTTGCTTATAATAACAGTTATCAGGCGAGCATTGGGATGGCACCATTTGAGGCTATATATGGGAGACCGTGCAAGTCACCTACATGTTGGTGGGAGACTACAGATAAGCTTATACTTGGACCTGACATGATTAGAGATACATCCGAGAAGGTCGAGTTGATTAGAAGACGGATGAAGGCGGCCCAAGACAGACAGAAATCTTATGCTGATAGGCGAAGGACTGATTTGGAGTTTGATGTTGGGGATATGGTTTTCGTGAAGGTTTCTCCTTTGCGGAATGTGGTTCGGTTTGGAGCAGTAGGAAAGTTAGCACCAAGGTTTGTTGGACCGTTTCCAGTTGTAGAGAGGATCGGGCAGATGGCCTATAGAGTGGAATTGCCCGAGAAGCTAGCTGGAGTGCATAATGTTTTTCATGTTTCGCATCTCCGGAAGTGTTTGCATAAGTCAGCAGAGGTGGTTGAGCCAAGTGTTCTAGAAGATGTGGAAGTAGAGAAAGAAGCTACCTTGAGGAGAGCTCCGATTCGTATCTTGGGGACGAAGACCAAGAAGCTAAGGAATCGAGAGGTCAAGTTGGTGAAGGTTCAATGGGGTGAAGCCAAAGAAGACGCAACTTGGGAAACTGAAGAGAAGATGCGTAGGCTTTATCCATTCCTTTTTGAGGGTACACTCTCAATCTCTTTATCTTTCCATGTCTATCTAGTTTATCTAGTTCATCGTGTCTATCTTATCATGAGAACCTTAGGTAGAATCCTTTGGATGAAACATGTGTTTGAGACATGTTATGTTTGATGGTTGCAAGTGGTTGCAAGTGTTTGCAAGTGGTTACTCGTGGATGCATGATACACATTAGGCACTAGATCGGCTCACACACTCCTCATATTGCATGTGCATGAGTGTTTATGCTTATTCTTGGATGAAATTTGTATGCTATCACATGGATGTTGCATATGGATGTATGATTGAGCACGCATGTAGATATTATACATTATGTTAGGGATTTGCATACATATGGATACATTTCACTAACATATTTTGCATTGATCTTTGCATTAGATAAGTACATATACACACACTTTTGCATATGTTCATACAGCATTTAGAATCTTTTGAGGACAATGGTTGCTCGTGGATGATGTTTTGAGTAGATGGATGTTGGATGGTAGGATATGTTCTTCCTAACTTGAAGATTTCGGGGACGAAATCCTTTAAGGAGGGGAGAATGTAACAACCTGTATTTTTAATAACCTATTAAGATATAAATTGAGGCAGAATTTAATTTAAAAATCTGAATCAAGGGGAAACGGGCTATGCCATTGCGTTCGTCTCGGAAAAAAAACGCGAAATAGAGTCCGAGTTTTCGAAAATTGGAGTCCGTATGACCCAGTTAAGGCCCATTGAAGTTTTCAGAAATTTCCATATTAAAAACAGATTTAAATTTTAAGTTAAAAACAAGGGTTAGGGCACAACTGGCGTCAGGCGGGGAAAACTCCCGCCAAGACCCCCAAGTCGACAGGCATGTCGACAGGGGTCTAAGGGTGTCGACTGCCCTGTCGACACGGGGTGGCCGGGCAGTTTTGCCTGGCGCACCATTTTTGATCTAGGCTTGGTTGTGTGGCTTAGTTCTGGAGACTTCCGAAATCTGATGGACCTAAACTAACCTAGGGTTAATCCTAGGGCTAAAAACACTTTAATCTTCTATAAATAAGACCCTAATCCTACCCTAAAACCCCATTATTCATTCTAGCAACCAAACTATGTCAAATTGATTTCTCAAATGGCCTCCACTTAAAAACCCTAGCCTCCACCCTCTTCATAAATCATTCCTATGAAGATTATGATGTTCATACAAGCATTTCTAAGTTGTATGAATGATCATTAGCTTGCATACATCATCAAGTTGCAAGTTTTATTTGCTAAGCTAGAGTTTTTGGGATTTTTGTTAAGGGTGTTTCTTATTGGAGCTTTGTTTTGGGTTTTTATGCTTGCATAAAGGGCTTCTCAATCTTTACTTGTAGATTTGTGTCTTCATAATATTTGTAAGCCCTCTTACCTTCATTTTAGAAACTCTAAAGTTAATATGTGATGAAAGTTGGGATTTATACATGTTTAACAAGTTATGCATGTTTATGCAAGTTCCCTACACTATGTTATGCAAGTTTAACAAGTTATGCATGTTTATGCAAGTTCCCTACACTATGTTGTGCAAGTTTAACAAGTTATGCATGTTTATGCAAGTTCACTACACTATGTTGTGCAAGTTTAACAAGTTATGCATGTTTATGCAAGTTCCCTACACTATGTTATGCAAGTTTAACAAGTTATGCATGTTTATGCAAGTTCCCTACACTATGTTATGCAAGTTTAACAAGTTATGCATGTTTATGCAAGTTCACTATGCTATGATTTGCAAGTTTAACATGTTATGCATGTTTATGGTGATATGCAAGTTCACTATGCTAAGTTATGCAAGTCTAACATGTTATGCATGGTTATTATGATATGTAAGATTCATCATGTATGTTGTGCCAAGTTCCCTCTTTCTATCCTTTATGCGTTATGACGAATATGTAAGCGATAGAATGACGTTGGGGGGGGGGGGGGGTGGGTAAAACTTAAAATACATGAAAATATAAGATTGGGAATTTACCTATTAAGTTAGGTCTACCCCTTGGGAATTTACTTAGGTCTACCCAAGTATTTGATTATGTTTTGAAAATAAAGTGGACATGACACTTAGAAAAACATAAGTGTGGCCAACTCGAGGTTGGGTTGAGTTTGTAGCGTAATTCTACCCGGAACCTACCGGCTTAACTAGTGGCTACAAACAATAGGATCCAATGTGAGAAGGTGGTCATGTGGTGCCAAGACCCGAGGTTAGACCAAGTTGTGGTGTAAATCTACCCGGAACCCACCGGCTTAACTAGGTAACCGCAACAAAGTCTAATGTGAGAGGTTAAGGCACAATTAAATTAATTAATGCCTCATGATTAGGGTTAAGTCATGGCCCACTAATACTTAACCAATTTTGGGGATACGAGGGATTAAATGGGGTTAAGTGGCGAACTGTTGGTTACACTTAACTAATTTAATCCATGATTAGTGAGGGGTTAAACCACACTTAACCCTCTTAGAAAACCCTAGCAACGTGGTCTGTTCCAGCAGTAATCCCAGTTTGGTATCATTCACAACCCTAGAGGCTAGGCTAGGGCGGGGCACGATTACTGGACTGATGTAAGCGACCAAAGCGACGGCTGAGTGGTACAGCGGTGCGGGTCCAGGCGGGCTACGGACGTGCACGTAGTCCGGTGCTGGACAAACTCGAGGCATGGGTACCAGTAGGTTTAGACTGTGCATTATTGCTTAGGTGTCTGGGGTTGACACCCGAGGGCTTGATACACCCGAAGGTGGACCCATCACAGTCTGACTACAACCATATGTGGGCCGTATGGACACCAACACTTGACGTGTTAGGTTTATAGGGAGCCGATCGACTAGACCGTTGGGCTGGACCTTGTATTAAGGTCACCTCATGTTATTGGGCCAAAGTTTGGGCTGAGGGATCAATACCTGTCATGTTAGTTTGCTAGTACACTGTGGTGCAAAGCTTAATCTTCTTTATGTGATGACACCTTTATCTATTGCCAGTATGTTCATCTCAGTTTCCATCATGATGCTAACTTTATTAGTTTATAGACTGATCGTAGTAGGGCTTACCAGTCTTTTTGACTGACCTGTTTTCTTTCGCTTCTTTTCTTCCGTTTCCCCCCCCCCCCCCCCAGGTTCTCAGGGAGGGAATAGTGGTGCTTAGCTTGGATCGCTTGCTTGTTTGCTGGATAGCTCATGTATGTCTGGACATTGAGCTCGCTATGGTTTATCATCTTTATTTTGGGGATAGCACTATGTATTTCAGTATGTCTGTTTATGATGTACTAGACATGTTTATTTTGGTAGTTGACTTTATGATGTACTAGACTTGTTTTGAGATGGTTTGAGATATTCCGCTGTTTTATTCTCACTTACTCTGTTTTACATATATATTTATGTTCTTGTTCTGCCTTGATATATCATTATGCACGCTTACCCAGTTCTAACGCCCCCCAGAAGCTAGTGCCCCCGAAAGAGTGACCCTAGCGGAGGTGGGGTGTTACAAAAACGTTCGTTATGTCTCGTGCATGGGCGAATTTTCGCCCAGTACTTCAGTCAGGTCGATCTAGGGGTTAAACCGCCTGTTATATGTATGTATGTATGTATGTATATTTTATTTTCTTTAATTTTGATTTTCCCGTAACTTCTTTGTTCTGACTACGTTTCTTGTAAACCAAATATGCATATTAGCAGAAAATTGCTACGGACCCAGTGGTGCAACTCTCGTAACCAAACTCTGACAATTATATAAACTTGTTATCTAATTAATTAATTATTTAATTAATTATCATGTTTTAAAATTCGGGTTGTTACATTCTCCCCTCGTTAAAGGATTTCGTGCTTGAAATCTTTAAGGATAGAAAAATGGGATGAGTGTTTCCATCTAAATACATATAACCATCTACTCAAACATCTCCTATTAGCATTCATTGTCCTTAGATTTTCTACTATTCATGTAGTTATGCAATAGTGTAACGTATATGTTCCAAAACTAATGCAAAAGGTCAGGTGATCTACTGATTCAGTTGACTTCCTTTATATAATTATGCTTAAGCAATATATCCAAATATTTGTAAAAAAAATCTAATGACAATAGCTAATTCTACATGTGTGTTTCAAACATCACTCATATGCAATAATCATTTGATAATCATCCATTGTATCAACCGTGGAAATAAAATAAAAATGCATAGTATCCTAATTCGCCGATCATTAATAGTGCCTAGTGTGTGCATATGCATCCACCATATCCACTTGAAAATACTTGCAACCACCTGCGTACGTCACACATAACATGTTCTATCAACGTGTTTCAACAAATCCTATAACTGTAGTTTATATCCTAAGATCTATTGATTCAAAGGATAGGAAAAATATATTCAAAGTTAAGATGAAAAAAATTCAAAGTGTACCATCAAATAGGAACGGGTAGGAATTGCATATCTTCTCTTTAGCTTCCCAAGTAGCCTCATTTGCGTCGTCTACCCACCGAACCTTTAACAAGTTTACTTCCTTGTTTGCGAGCTTCTTCACTTCATGGTCTAGAGTCATGTAGGCATGCGACGAACATAGTCCTCTCTCTCTCTCTCTCTCTCTCAATCTCCACATTCTCTGGTAGACTGAGCTCGACCACCACAACTGAATCATGCAGGCACTTTCGCAAGTGCGAAAAATGAAATACATTATTAACTTAAGAAAGTATCTCAGGTAGTCAAATTCTACGTGCATTCTGCCCTACTCTATCCACAAAGGGAAATGATGCTACAAGTTCGGGAGCCAACTTACCTCCAAACCAAGCCTCGCCATATTCCTAAGTTGTGATGCCTTCACGAAAACTGTGTCCCCGACCTCGAATTTCAAATATGTCTTCCTCCTATCGACATATGGTTTCTGACGGTCTTAGGTTGTCTTCGTCCTATTCCTTATCTAGTCGATTTTCTAGGAAGTGTCTCTCATCATGCTTGGCCCAAGCAGCAATCTATCAGTCGCCTCCCATAAACATATGAGGAATGATCTAGATGGTTGTCCATGTAGTGTCTTGAAGGGAGTCATCCTTATGTTTGTCTGGAAACTATTATTATACATGAATTCCACGAAAAGTAGATGCACCTTCCATGCCCCTCCGAAATCTAGGATACGTCCTCAAAAATGCTTTAAAATTCTATTCACCTTCTTAGTTTATTCATCAATATGAGTGTAATAAGCTACACTCATCCTTAGTTGTGTCCCAAATGCCTCTTGCAGATACCTCTAAAACTCACTATTGAAAATATGATCACTGTTGCTTACAATGCCGGTAGGAATGCCCATGAAGTTGAATAAACCTTTTAATGCATACCAAGATTAATCAAGATGTCGTCCTCTTGCTCTTGACCCGAAAGGGGCGCTCTTCATTAATCGGTGTACCACTACCCAAATACTAGTGTTGTACTTCCCAGAACTAAGAAACTCATTGATGAAGTCCATGGATATGCTCTCCCACTTCCATAGTGGCACATCTAATGGTTGGCGCCATCCACCGTGTTTTCGTTGCTTCGCCTTCACTCTTTGATAGACATGAGCCTTGCTAAACAAAAATCAAACAAATCCTTTTTCATGCCAATCTAGTAGAATACTCTCTTCATGTCCCTGTACAATTTATCACCATCGGGATGCATAATCATCCTCGAATGGTGTGCCTCACCTAATACCGCTCTCGCCAAATCGCTTGTGCGAGGGACATAAGGCCTTCCATCTCTACCCAACCATCTTATACTGTCCACATAATATCCTTAGAGAAGCCTAAAGGCCTCTCCTCTATCATTGCTATGCAAAATATCTAATAGCTCGAGATTCTCTCGCTGTCTCGATCCAGTCCGATCCAATAATATAGGTTGTACCTCTAAAGGTGTCAACAATCCAAGGGTAAAGTATGTAAAGGGTCTAAAATCAAAAGTAGACATATATTCCACATCTCCTACTCTATGAACTGAGGACCTAAAGGTGCCTTCTTCATACTCAAAGCCTCAGTGACTACATTCCCTTAACGGGGGTATAGCTATCTCAAAATCATGTGACGCTAGGAATTCCATCCAAGGCTCCTATTTTAGATTTAAATCCTTCTACGAGAATAAATATTTTAAGGACTTAGGATCTGTGTTGAGCTTGAATCTCTTTCCAAGCAGCTAATGCCTCTATGACTTAGTGCAAAAACTATCACGACTAATTCTATATCGTGGGTACGGTAATTCCTGTAATGTGTCCTAATTTGCGTGCAAATGACCCTATCCTTCTGCATCAATACCACACCTAAGCCTGTCTCACATGCATCAATTTGTACTATGAAAATCTTAGAACCATCAGGAAGTGTCAACCGGTGCACGGGTAAGAGCTTTCTTTAGTTTCATGAAAGAATCCTTGCAATCTACATCCCACACGAATACCAAATTCTCCTTGGTGAGGAGGGTAAGTAGTGCCTAAATCTGCGAAATGTCTTTAATAAATTTTCTTTAATAACTGCCACATCTAGAAAGCTTCTCAACTCAGTTGCGTTCTTAGATGCCTTCCAATCCTGTACCATCACCACCTTGGAGGGATCCACAGCTAACCCATCTTTAGAAATCGTCCTTCCTAGGAAATGCTCTTCCCTTACCAAAAATGACACTTCAAATTTTTTTCCTTAAGCCGATTCGCTCGGAGAGTACAAAGAACCTCTACCGAATGTAAGGTGTGCTCATCCTCCCCCCTTGAGAATACCAAAATGTCATCCACAAAAACAACTTCGAACTTATTGAGAACATCCCGAAAGACTCTGCTCATCAGATCCATAAAATAGGAATGTGCACTGGTTAGCCGAAAATGCATACTAAGAACTCAAAAAATCCATCAGGAGTTCGGAAGGCCGTCTGATCGATATCATCTTCTTCCACTCTAAGTATATTAAAGCCATTGGCTAAGCGTAGTTGAGAGATCACTGACTTGTCTACCAACTGGTCAAACAAATTATTAATCCGAAGGAGTGGTTGACGATTCTTCTTCATGATTTTGTTAAACTCTCTATAGTCCATACAAAGTCGGAGAGAACCATCATTCTTTGTAGTAAAAAAAATGGTTATCCCTGCTTCGAAATATTCTTCTTGATGAATCCCTTCTCCAACATCTCACTCACTTTCTTGCTTTGCTCTCTCCATTCTCTCGAAGCTATATGCCACACTAGAAATGCTACAGGAATCGCATCCTCATTAAGATAAATTCTGAAATCAATCTCTCTATTGAAGGTAGCTCTCTTACTTCCTCGAGCATATGAGGAAACTCATGAACTAATGGTACAGATCAATATCGTCAATAGATGAATCTAGGGAACATAGAAAAAATAGCATGACTGACCCCTGTGGATTGCAAGAAATCTTGAGGTTCTGACCAATACATGTCATTAATTGATCGAGCCTCCTCTTGCAGTCCAAGATAGCCCTATACATGGCTAGAAAGTCCATCCCTAAGATCATCCAATACCACGAGAATTCCAATACATAGGCATCTTAGTCAATATCAAAATTTTCAAACCCAAACAAATCATATACAAATATGCATAACCACCTACGGGGTTTGAAACAATTATGATATCAGTGACTAAAAAAATCCAAGTGGAAACAATCGACTAAAGCACTAGAGATAAAAGAATGAGATGCTCCTGAGTCAAAGAGAGAACAAATAGGAAAGTTGGAAATAGAAATCAAATCTTCTGCAACACTTTCCAAAATCTGTCTGGTCCACCACTCAATGGAGTTGCCTTCAAGGTCTATACCTAAGCCATAAATGCACTAACCTCCACCCTATCTTCTAAGGCAAGCTTTTCTATATTGTTCGGGATATCCACAATTATAGCACTTTCCATTCATCATAGTCTTCCTGCAATTCCTTATGCAATGACCCATCAATCCCCAACCATGAAACATAATATCTTCTTGACTTGCCCTTTTTGAGGTGCTTCAGTATTTTCTTTTTGACTTTCTTATCTTTCCACCACTTTTTCTTTGAGCTTACCGACTTAGAAACTACCTCTTTACCATCTTTAACCTTTTCCATTGCATCCTCATGCATAAGAGCAATCTTCACTAATGACTCGAATGTTGTCCCCATCAGTATATATGTCATCACCAATATTTAAGAGGTTGGTTCAATCCTCTCGCGAGCCTGATAGCTTTCTTATGAGCTCTATTGACTAAATCCATCCCAAATTTTCAAAAGGGTGCGTTTGGCATAGGTCCCTTATTAAGTTTCAAAATTAGGCACAGGTCCGGTCCAAAACTTATTATAAATTAGGTCCCTATAATTCAAAAATTCATTAAATTTTTTTTAAAAAAAATCACGAAAAACTCATATTTAAAAAAAAAAACATGTACATGTCAAAAAGTTCAGGTGTTAAAACAATCAAAAATCACACCAAAAACAAAAAAAAAACAACGAAACAACAGTAAAAAGCATAAAATAATGCACAAATTTGCAAATATATGCATACATGTACGCATATATTGCAGTTTTGCATCAAACTGCAGTAAAAATGCATACATGTATGCAGAAATTGGGAAACAAATGCATCTTTGATGCAGTAAATCAAAATCTGCATAGATATATGCACATATTGTTAAGCCATCATAGTTTTTACATTTCTGCATACATGTATGCAGTTATGCAGAAAACCTGTATACATATATGCGCACATATTACTAAGTTTGTTTATATTTTAACATTTCTGCATACATGTATGCAGTTATTCAGAATAAATGCATACATATATGCAGTTATTCAGAGGCATGCATATTAGTTCAGATTTACTTGCATACACGTATGCAGTTATTAAGAATAAATGCATACATGTATGCAAATATTTGTCCAAATTTTGAATGTAAAGCACTTTCAGAATATATGCCTACAAGTATGCATATATTCTGAAAATATGCATACATGTATGCCTTTTTTTTCGAATCCTTCTCGGAATATTTGCAATTTTTTGATTTTTTTTATTGGCCAGCGCCAAAATTCCTTTGGAAAACACGTAAGCATGAAAAGAAGGACCGGCTTTGTATTTGAAACACTCACTGGATGTCATTCTAATTAAGTTTCAAAATGAGGACATTAGCCTAATTTCCACTTTCAAGAAATGATATATCCATGTACAATATGTCTCGTTGCTTCAATCCTAGAAATCTCATTAGCTGCATCCCTTCCTCAGCCCGTGACAAGAATCACTTCTCAAATCAGTCTCTGAATCTAGCCTAGTTAATGTCTCTGCCCTCCGCCTCGACCATCTCCCACAGCCCCACCAATAGGATGCCTTCTTTTCAGCTTCCAAATGGCGAACTAAACTCTCTGATGATCCCCCAACTCCGATAATCCAAAAATCTAATCCATCCTCCTCAGCCAAGTATGAGCCTCTACAAAAGTCTCCATGCCCAAAAAGATCTACCACCAAGGCTTGAGAAATCCTTACAAAGCTTAGAGAAGTCGATAATTGTTGGTGGATTAGGAGGATCCACACTAGCCGGTGTTGGATCTTGACATGCTCTTGCTCTTTGTCTGGTGCCATAGCCTCGAGATATCTATGAAACCAACCTAGAAATGGGACACCCTTAGGAAGATTTGGGGCTCCTGATAGAATAAATAGAGATGTAAGATTTTAAAGGAATGTTGTACTTGACGTGAGCGGATAAACTTTTATTTTCAAAAATAGTTTTTGTTTTGATAATCTACTTTTTGTTTAACAATATTTTCTTTTAAAAAACAAAATTTGAGGAATCCTATATCCTTAGGCTATGATACCAAATGAAACACCCCGCTTCCTTAACATTCTCCAAAGTAGAGTCATGCCGAGGAATGTGAAGCGTTATAGGTATAAAAACATATATCATAGAGACACTACAAGAAATATGTCTATTCATAGCATTGAAAAAACACTGTTATAGCCTTTAACAGTGTTTTGATGAACACTGTCTAACAACGTGTTGTTATAGGTCCCTGGATATATCACAGCATTTTAAAAAATATTGTAGAAAATTGACATATTACAGCGTTTCAAATGGTGTTGTCCTTATGTTTATACAACGTTTTATATTGTTTCAGAAATGTTATCTTCCCTTTTCTACAGCGTTTATCCGCATATCACAGCATTTCTCGAAGTTTACAAGTTCTTTCCTATCACAGCGTTTTGCCACATATCACAGCATTTTTGGAATTTTACACGTTGTTCACTATCACAACGTTTTGCCACATATCACAACATTTTTTGCATCTGTCATAGCATTTGCATATTGTAGTATCAAACTATTCATGCACAAACATATCAGCAACATATAAATATTTATCAACCAACTAATTATGTAACACAATATTCATACACAAAGACATCATCGATAAACCAACTCTACATAGTTTCCATTAAAAAAACACCAAAAATTAAATTTACACAATATCCGTTAAAATAGTCACGATATCTATAACTAAAACAAAATATCCATAAAACAAGTTTGCGCCGAATACCAACAAAATGAACATCTAAAAGTTACCGCTTTCCCCGTAATCAGTTGCCAGAAGCGGTCTTATTGTTGAGGAATCTTCAGAAGCGCCTAACGATATTCTGATTATAGCTGAATGCACAACGATGCCCATCTCCAATACCTATACACATGTCTTCATGTTAGCAATTGGTCATGCTTTCATAATTTTTAATCATTGCTATTATTATTATTATAGAATACTTGGTAATATTTTATATTTTTATATACTTATTTTACTTTTGTAAACTAAACTTCTTAATTTTTATAAAATTAGTAAACTTAGTTAATTTTTTATAATATTTAGTTAATCTTATAATAGTTGGTTAATTTTTAATAATTGTTATTATTATTATAGAATACTTGGTAATATTATATATTTTTTATACTTAGTTAACTTTTATAAACTAAACTTCTTAATTTTTATAAAATTAGTAAATTTCTTATAATAGTTAGTTATCTTTTATAATACTTAGTTAATTTTTAATAACTGCTACTATTATTATAGAACACTTGGTAATATTTTATATTTTTTTATACTTAGTTAATTTTTATAAACTAAACTTCTTAATATTTATAAAATTAGTAACTTAGATAATTTTTTACCATAGTTAGTTAATTTTTATAATACTTAGTTAATTTTTAATACTTTGTTATTATTATAAAATATTTGGTAATATTTTATATTTTTATATACTTAGTTTACTTTTATAAACTAAACTTCTTAATTTTTATAAGATTAATAAATGTAGTTAATTTTTTATGATAGTTAGTTAATTTTTAATTATTGCTATTATTATTATAAAATATTTGGTATTATTTTATATTTTTATATACTTAGTTAACTTTTATAAACTAAACTTCTTAATTTTTATAAAATTAGTAAACTTAGTTAATTTTTTATAATAGTCAGTTAATTTTTATAATACTTAGTTAATTTTTATAATACTTAGTTAATTTTTATAAAATTAGCACATAGTTAATTTTTTATAATACTTAGTTAATTTTATAATACTTAGCTAATTTTTAATTCTTGCTATTATTATTATAGAATACCGGAAACAACAGCAGATTTCAGACATCTAGACCAATTTTTAGACATCTGACCTGGATCAGACGTCTAAAAATAGGTTTCAGGCGTCTGAGATCGATTTCGGTCAACATCCTGAGACCATTTCAGACGTCTGAAATTTATTTCAGACGTCTGAAAATGTTCTCGGGCAATTACTAGACATTGGATAAGTTTACTGCAGGTAAAAATATGTACCTCAAGTTGTTCATGTAGTCATTTCTGAACTTCCATCTAAAGCCGAAGGGCTTCAATAAGCTCGATTCCCCTGATGATGATATCAATAACATCAATAAATATGTTATACACTCTATTTCTAGCAGTATTATATTTGTAAAGGTTATCCACTTAAATATGGATTTCAAAACAAGGATTAAGCCAAAACTGAAGATGGTCATATCAAGAAATCAAATAGCTCAAGCCAGGCTCATTGATCGACTCTATTACAATATGCCACAACAAATCAGTCCAATGTATACAATCAGTACGGTCATGGGGATTAAACTCAAGCCTCAAACAAAACAAGTTAAACTGACATAGTGGTGAAGCAAGAAGACATGTACCCAACAGCTCCAATATGTTTAGTTAAGCTCAAACAAGTGATCTATGTGCACACATGATGCAACGCAACAACATTTAAATTTCAATCTAAACATATCCAGACAAGTAACAGAAATACAAGAGTGCATAAGTAGTGAAATTGACACAAGGGCAAGAGCACAGCAGTAATAGAACTAAAATTGAAATGGAAGTCCAACCTGAGCACAACAACAAGAGCACAACAGTCTTGCAAACTTCCTAATTGGGCATGCTTTAGAATATTGGTCGAAAAGTCCAATGCATATCCAGCCATGTTCTTGGTGTAAGCATGATAAAATATTATAGAACATACAATGCACATGATTAAAATATTATAGAACATAAATATGAAAATCTGCGTACATGATCTTACACGATCTGCATGTATTTATAAAACAGAAGAAAGAAATGTTAATACCTGAATGTATTTATCTAAACTGAAATGAAGTCCCACCGTCAGTGGGGTTGCAAATGAAAAGCACATGGATCACATTATGCCACTGCTAGCAAACCCCAAGGCCCTGTGCTTGTCATCCATTTTTAAGTTAAAATATATATTTCAGTTTGAACACTTCAGAAAAATGAACTTCAGTACTGGAAGAATATATACCTCATGGCGGTTTTCAGATCGTTGGGCTCAATAAAGCCTAGATGAATTGTTAATTAATACGTTTAGTTAGTAGACAGGGTGAAAAAATGGAGGAAAGTATATACAAAATGATAGTAATATTGTTATATATGCATGTTTACTGGATCCATCGATATCAAATAGATCAAATCCTTCTATGATCTTTCTATTTTAATAACAAGGAGAATGAATTAGCAGTTATGGATGCTACTTGTATCAATATGTCAATGCACAGTTTTAGTTATTCTGTTAATAATAAAATTATTTATTAAGTACCAAAGTTATCCTTGTTATTAAAACTGGTGTTTTTGGTATTTTCCAGAAACTCAGAACATATAATCTAAAAAAAATACTACTGTCCTATACTAGATTTCCTACCTATGTTTTAGCTCTCCAGGTTTGATTTCCTACTTATAGTAAATCATCATGGATATATTCCTGAACGCGTTGAACAGACCATCTAATGCTAAGAATGTTAAGTCCATCCGATTAGAAAATGATGGAAATCAAACCTGGAGAGCTGAAACATAGGTAGGAAATCCATTTATATGATAATATATGACAGTAGTAATATTTATGAACCAGGTACTTGCATTTAAACAGTCTTAGCATTAAAACATGAAAGGAGGAATATTGGGAATGCAATGAACTCAACAGCTGCATGTATATATGAACGCATCATAAACCTAAAGTCAGTGCAATTTGTTATGTCAGATTTACTGTTAACTAAAACTAGTGGGATCATGCTTATGTAAATGCAAAATAATTATAATGTATTGAAGAAGAATAAGATAGGAAAAACAAATTGATTACACTAAGTTATATTTACCAGGACAAACCAAGATGTTGGTTTCACTACATTCAAGCCTGTAGAAATAGTGAATGGATCATGTATGGGTTAGTGATTTTTTAACTGCTATAAAGTATAAACAGTGAATGTATTGCTCAAACCATCAAAATTATAGCCTCTAAAGCCTGAAATCCAAAGAGATTAGAGGATATATTCCTCTACTATTTATTTTGGCTCATTTAGCTGTAGATGAATTTGAAATATCAAGTTGTGCGTTGGAAAGAAATGGAACATGCAACCATTAAACTGACAATAATGCAACATATTATTAAACTGACAATAATGAAACTTATTATCAACAATGAATCCAATTATGTAAACTTATTCCCAACTACTAACAGAAGTTCTCAATGCTAGAATTTGTTATAGATTTTATACGGTTTAACACTTAAAGTTACTGACTTTTATGTTTTTTGCTATACTGCAGGAGAAAGTCCCATAAATTCAAAGATGAGAATTTTGAAAATGGCAGCAAAGAAGAAGAGCAACATCGGCAAAATTATGAACTGTAGGACAGGAAAAAAGTTGTTTAGGTTTAACACATTCACTGACCTTTCCAACAGGCATGGTATACTATGTATTGTGCTTAAAAGTTAGCTTTATTATCAGATAAAAAAATGATCCCAACCAAAAGGTTAATACTGGGTAGATAAAAAACAACGTAATCACATTTATGGCACACCCATTTAATAATCCTATTCCAAAAAAATTACACCCTTAAGGAATTAAACTCTTCAGATGGTACTCACATAAAGGTTAACAAAAACTATCCTGCCTTATTTCGCATCATGGAAGAGACAACAAAGTTAGGAGCATGCAATTTGTGAGAGATCTCAAGTTTCAACCATAAAAAATATAAATAAGGATAGGTAGAAAAACCGTAATGACTATATATTTTGATAGGTTAGAAACTAACCGAAAGTCAATGTTTGACAAATAAAATTTGATTTCACTTACAAAGTTGCAACTTGCAGCAAAATCACTAAGGAGAAAATAGGGGTTTAAAGGAAGAACCTTAGAGCTGCTTGACTTGGTCTTATTTTGATTTGCGGTCGGAGCATGGTTGAGCAATGCTTGTGTTGTCACTCTAGAGTTCCCGACTTCTGCAAAATAAAGAATGCTACACGGAATATGAAGCAACCATATTCAACCAAGTATATCAAAAATTAGAAAACTACAATGTATATCTTAAATGGCAGTTTAATACCAGCACTAGTAAAAGGGAAAAAAAATCAAGAAGATACTGCATATTTTTCAGACTTATTCAAAACTACAGAAATAAATTATCCATTTGCGGGAATTTAAAACAGGGAATGCTCACGTTATAACCAAGCTTTCTTCTTATCGACCGAGCTTGTTCACTCAATTTAAAACTGAGCGCATCACAATTTTCTTAACTGGATATCACATGTTCCAAGAGTAAATTCACAAGGAAGGCCAATAGAAATACTTTCAAATGAACTAAATCTAAAATCACTTTCAAATGTCCCTTTTTTGAGTTATGAATACTAACAAATTCTGAATTTTTCGGTTATTCTCATGTATTCGTGCGATACCAAATTACTTGAACAAAAATAAATGAAGAAAAATATTAATATTAATTTACAACAACTATTGTCACCGGCCTCACAACCTATGCACTACCCAAAAGGAATCTTTTGTTCATTTGTTGAGATAATAAAGAAAATCCAGCAGCCATAAATTCAACTCCAAAACATAATCAAGTTAATAGAATTGCACACCCATCTCAACCATTTATCAATCAATTCTCTTAAACAATAAAACTTGACCTCCACTGCCTAGAAATTCAACTCATAAATAAAAATATCAAAATTTGTGATTGTTGACCTCCAGCGGATGAAACAAGCATTTATTATTTAGCTTGTTTTCTCCCCATGGGAAGCAACTTGAACATTTGGACGCCTATCAATCGAAGCTTAAAAAGTTGTGCAATTAAAATACACAATTGTTACATGGTTTCGAAGGTGAGAAAAAAAAAACTATAACTGACATATAGCAAAGATGTAGAAAATTAACAGGAGTGCCATTTTTTTTAAAACAACATGCTATTGCTAAAATCAATTTATCATTATTCTCACATCCTCATAGTAAAAAGAAACATTGTTTACTTCAATCTAACAAAAGTCAGAATCATCTCAACTCATAAAGAAACTTCAGGTTGCAAATAGTGATTTTGAAATATATTCGTTAATTTGACCTTAAACTCCTATTTGAGTTAGATGTAGAATTGATGAACTAAACTTTCAAATAGAATTTCTAAAAAGGATGCATTTGAAACCTAATATATCAAATATTAATTTACAACAACTCAAGTCTAAAAATTGAAATGATTGCCACATTTATAATGATATGGCACTGACCTCTGTAGATTTTCCATAAGCTATGCATTTTATCTTAAAAAAGAAGCAGAAAAAAAGATTGTATTACCTCTTTAACAAGCGGAGTTCTTATGAGCCCTGGAGCAATACTATAACGACCCGAACTCCCCTGGTAAGGAAAGCACGGATTGAGATGAGACACACACATCGGAACGCAGACAGAAGAACATTTCATTGTTATTACAACAATTCCATCAGATACAAGAATATACAGAGTATAAATGAATAAATTACATTCGATAAATATCAGAGATTACAATAAATTACATAGCAGCGGAAAAATATACAAAACACAACTGAAAGTGATACACTGATACAGAGCTTTCCGAGCATCGTTCCAGCTGTAAATCAGGACCCTGTGGATATAAATCTGCAAAACCAAAACTACTAGCTGCCCGTGTGGAAAATAGGGGCACCCAGAGTTTAGGTTAAAACAATAAACTCCAGGTCAGTCATGTGACTGGTGTGAGAACTAAAACAGTTATTTAAAACTTTACTTTAAAGATAGTAATTCAAGGGACCACGCCGTATAACACGGAACGGGTTTCCTCCCAAGAATACTAGTGCATATAACAAAACAACACAATGCTTTTTGAAAAAATGAAGCTATTATAAGACCCAGGTCCCATCACACAATGCAACGCAAGCCGGAGGATAGGGTTTTCCCTTATAATAGCCAAATAATGCTTGATATGTTTAAAACAAATCATTTGATACGATCATAGGTGTATAGTGTCAAAACATTTTCAATCATAAATATCAATCATAGACGGCATGGGTACCATATATCATGTCGCCAAACTAGTTCTACAATTAAAACCGCAATATCACGTATTGGAAATTGGATTTCCGTCATGAGTCGAGGCAAGGGGCAAGCTCCTCTCCGCGTTCGAGACACTCTAGCAAATGTCCCAGGACCCCACTATGATCCTTGGATCTTCAGGGCCGGTCCTCTCTTACTTTTGAGGATTAATTATTCCTGAACACACGTTTCCCGGTCCTTACAGACCTATATCCGAGGCACCTCGTATCCAACAACCACACAGGTGAAAAGTATATAAATGTCAGGGCTGGTAGGTCACTGACACCACCCTAGCTAGAAAGAAACGTCGTGCTCTCCCTGCAGTCACTATCCCGTTTTTGACTCATACCGAGGTGTGAGGCTCGCGAATTCATGCTATACACAAAGCTACACCACACAGGCCGTGCTTTGATCATCAACCACAAGACTTTGCTTTTCAACAGAAGCCTTGATCAATTGCCACTTACGCGTGCCACACTGGCAATTCACTCCATGCGACTGATGTCCATCGATATACAACCTCTGAGCTCGTACGTCTCAAAGAAGGGCGTTAAGCAAGAGAATAAATTCTCCGCCGCCAAACAGATGTATATTTAATAGAGATCAATCAACACAGAATAAAATCCAATGTCAGACACACAATCCATTTACTAGTTCGTTCTGGGTCTGAACGAAACCGGAGGCACTTTCCTCGCATATCCATCCATCTCCAAGTACGTCTAGACGATCACCAACTGTTTCCCTCATCTTGGGTGTACAGCCCAATCAAGATCATCAGTAATCACCCAAACGATGTGAAGACTTCCGGTCTTCAACCACCGTCTTCATCTTCGACATCTCGTCGAATCGGTTTTTCAAAATGGGTATAAACCCGGCCTTTCTGAATAAACCACGTATATGATAATCAAATGTTACACAAACACAACAAAAGCCTCATTCCAATTCAGAATATTCTTTTATTCACAAAATCACATTCTTAGGGGAAAGGTTCCCATTAATTTTATCCAAGATAAATTCTTTTAAATTTATTCTTTAATCTTCCTTCGGATATCATTTCAAACTAGTCGGGATTAGCGAACCACACCAAAGTAATTATTTATTTTATTTCCCAATCCCAACCTATATATCCCATGGAGCAAAACTGGTGATACTCCATTCCTAACACCACGGTGTTATCGGTAAAATTAATTACCATTTCACGTTCAAATCTAATTAAAGATTTAACTATCGCTTTGGAGCAAAACTGGTGGCACTCCATCCTCGATCACCTTTCAGATTTGATAATTTAAATTATCAATTCACATTTTAATCTAATTAAAGATTCATTAAAACTCCACTTAGTTTTAATCTTCTCAAAAATCAACATCCTTCCTTTAACTGGGTTAAAGAACCATTGTCATCTAAAACACGATTCACGATAAACCCAAATCATATTTGATATTAAATACAAGGCTCTGAATAGAAAATATATCGGCTTATATTCAATATCAAATTCTGGAACCAACAAATATCGTATTGGAAATAACGAAATAGAATATATCTTTCAAATCCCCATAACAATATTTGTATAGTCACGAAATCCAACATCGAAATATTCCGAAGATAATTTCGATTCAACTCCAGTCCAATTCATGAATTGGGAATATTGATTATTTTAAAATCACTTTCAAATTCAATTTATTTATTTCAAAAATAAATTGATTATAATTCTAGTTCAAAACTAGTTCATTTCGACAAAAAACTATTTTTATCTTTTCAAATGTGGAATTCTCCAGCCCAAATTTTCCCAAATCATTTCTTATGATTTTACACAAATTATAGATATTTTTAATAATTTTATCAAGGCCCGTACAGTCGATTTCCATCAACGGCCATCGAACTGCACTTACATCGACCTTTTCCAAATTTGATTTGGACATAATTCCAAATCCAACCGTTAGATTTCAAATTTCTAATATTCATTGGAAAGCTCTTTTCGATACGAACCCAATGGTTCTGGATTTAGGAGAATCCGACGGTCGGATCTCCTGCAACGTCAATTCGATGTCAATGGTAGAAGTTCACGAACTACCGCGGCGCGGCGCGTTCTATTCAGGCCATTATATATATATATAATATATTTATATATATATATATATTATATTTTTCATCGATTTCCTTTTAAAACGTATTTTATAAATCATTTTAAATTCGTTTTCAAAACCATTTTAACTCTATATTAAATTTCAAATCAAAATTGAATATTTCGTATCATTACTATATAAATGATAATATTTTCAAAACATTATATTTTGGAATCACTACCTTTTCTATATTCATTATAAAAACGAATATAATCGATATAAATATCGTTCACGTCATAATAGCGCAACTCTAATCAACACAGCTTAATATATTTCAATAAATTCGTTATTCTATTCAACAAATGAATATTTATCCCATTCAACACATGAATCTATATTTCTTTCAACACACGACTAATTTCAACACATGAGTACTATAAACACACGACTATTTTTGTTATGTAAAATATTTTATAAAACTATGGTATCTATCGTTTGATTTTTAATTAGACTTCAACCGTAAAGTAGTTCTAATTTTAAATACGATAAAGATGTAAATTTGTTAAAATATTTTACTCAACACATAAATAGTTTCAACACATGAACGTCGTCAACACATGACTATTTTTATATTCAACACATGAATTTTCTTTTATAATATTCATTATTTTCCCGATTGGAATGAGGCCCAATCAATCACCATATAATGTTAATTATATGGATTCCATACAACACATGTATATAATAGCAATGATAAACAATCAACCATCATCCAAGGTGCACCACACAACTGCATAAGCATCAAATATAAAAAATCGACGCTTACACAGTCTGTCGACCAATCGATTGACATATAATTAAATAATTGGGATTAGTGTACCCAAATATCATCCCAACACCCGTGTGGGGTTTCAAATCAACAAACACATATTTTTTATTTGTGCAGTTGGGCGTTGTGTAAAATTTATCGTCCCAATCAATATCAGTCAAATCAGTGTATATAAACAAATCGGCCGATTTGTTTATAAATATTCATTTATTCACATTCACATTAAAAATTATATTTTCAACGATAATTAATTTATTTCAGCCATCTACATTTTATTATCGATTTCACATCAACAACACAAACAAATTTCACAACGCATCAATCAAACAAACAAGTCGTCCATGGTCTGTGGACGACGGGTGTCGGGTGCTGCTAAGCGCCATCTGCATCCTAGTATATATATATATATATGACTAGAAAAAGAAATTTAGAGTGAGAAGTTCTCACCAATAGCTAATCCAATTCCACGACTCTTCATATACAGAAATCTTCGTCGTTCTTGCCTTTTGCCACTTTCGTTGCCTGTAGCCACTACATATATAAAAAATCACATTTTTATATTGTTGCTATGTATATAAAAATCATATTTTTATAATCACTCCATATGGATAAAAATTCTATTTTTACATTGCTACTATATGGATAAAAATTCCATTTTTACATTGCTACTATATGGATAAAAATTCCATTTTTACATTGCTACTATATGGATAAAAATTCCATTTTTACATTGCTACTATATGGATAAAAATTCCATTTTTACATCGATGCTATATAGATAAAAATTCTATTTTTACATTGCTACTATATGGATAAAAATTCCATTTTTACATTGATGCTATATAGATAAAAATTCTATTTTTACATCGCTACTATATAGATAAAAATTCTATTTTTACATCGATGTTATATAGATAAAAAATCTATTTTTACATCGATGTTCATAGAATAAATATTATATTTTTATCACGCTATTCTTTATAAAAAGATTTCGCCTTTTCAAATATAAAGATTTCGCCTTTTCTATCTATATAATATAAAGATCGTATTTTTATAATCTCTATAATATAAAAATCATATTTTTAACTTCTACAATATAAAAGATTATATTTTTATACTTCACATATGCTAAAAATCATATTTTTATTCTTTTTATAATATAAAAATTATATCTTTAACCTTTCTATATAATAAAAAATTTCATTTTTAATATTCCTACTATATAAAAATAACATCTTTCATATTTCTACTATATAAAAAATAATTTCTAAAGCGATGGAAAATAAAAACTCATCTTAACCTATCGGAGGAGGGCGCTTGACGGTCGATGAAGGAGCTAGGCGATCTACGGTGGTTGGATTTGAGGTGGGCGGCTTTCACTGTCGCTTGTGGCTCGCGGGAAGAGGTTCACGCTCGTCGCTGGTCTGAGGGGAGGGGTGTGCGCCTGTCGAGGCGGCGTTTGCTGGCCGGAGGCGGCCTAGGGCTCGCTGGGTGGAAGGGGTTTGGGCTATCGGGTTTCGGGGGTTAGAGGGGGAAAGAGCGTAAAGAGGAGGGAGGAAGGAGAACGGCCGGAGGGGGTTGCGCCCCACCGCGGTGGCGCCTGGAAGGGGGGCGGTTCGGCGAGGAGAGAAGAAGAAGGGGAGGGGAGTTGAACGGCAGGAGGCGAAGGGGAGTGAGGCAGGGGGGGTTACGGCGGCCTGGGGAGCCTCGCCAGAGGCGGCGGCGCCACCATCGGAGGACCGACGGCTAATCCGCCTTCTCTTTTCATTTTTTTCTTTTTTTTCTGTTTCCGGATTTAATGAAGAAGGGGGGGGGGGGCAGAGGAGTTTAAGGAGGAGAGAGAGAGAAAATAATTTTTTTTAAGTTTATTTTAAATTTCAAAAAGTAACTTTTATTTTCGACCTCTAAACGAGGCCCACCGCCTGTCGTCCATAGCTAATTACCCTCATTCCGAACACAATGGGATATGTACCACAAGCTGATTCGACCGTTTCGATCAGTTTCCGTTAAAATTAACATATAACTCTATATATGGAATTTGAACGCGCATTTCAATTCACTGGGGTCACATACTAACTCGAAAAATTCCCGAAAAATATTTTCTAGCTTCGTATTAACGATACGGTCCTAACAAAACTAATTTCATCGAATTCTGAGACCGTTTGAAAAATGGCCATTTTCCAGTCGATTAAAATCAACTGAAATTGGTCAAACGCGTTTTCCTTTGCCACGCTCACATATCGAATCGAAAAATTATGAAAATTGGAATCTAGCAATAACTTGACATCACAGACCCAACAAAAGTGGCTTCGTCGAAATCCGAGGTCGTTTGCGAAATTCCCATTTTTAAGGGCGTGAATTCCATAGCGACTATTCAGAATTTTCAACTGGACATATCTTTTGATTCCCGCTATGAAATCTCGATTTTTCCGATTCGTTGGAAAGATATCGTCAAATAGGTTCCATTATTTTTTGTTTCACTAAAATCCGGTTTATTTTGAACTCGGTACATTCAATTGAAGTTTGAAATCGAATTATCGAACTACCGCGCCATTTTCAATTCCTTTTATAATTATATATAATTATTTATATTCTAACGACGACGTATATAAATATATACGTTCTAATTCTATTCAAAATAAATTTCTCATCGATATTATTTAAAATAATTCATTTTAAATGTTCAAAATTCACTAAAATTGCCAAAATAAAAATTTTAAACTGGCCCGCATTTCCGGGTTGTTACAATCTCCCCCACTTAAAACTTTTCATCCCCGAAAAGGAACAAAGTCGAAAGTGGTTTGATTAATCAACTCTACGTTCGATCTGGCCTCCATTCTCCAACTTTTCAGTTTCTGGGAATTTTCAAATTCTTCAAGGCTAACACCCGGAATTTTCGAAAAATTTCGCCATAACCTCCTTTGTACGGGGAGAGGTTTGGAAATTTATTGGGCCGTATTAGGTACCCAATAAATCCTAATAAGCATACACATATTTATAGTGATATATTCTGGTGTTTACAGGGGAGCGTGTATTGATAATAACTCTATAGAATAAATTCTCGTCACCCTGTCAAAGCCTGAGGGAGTGTGCATTTTAAATGCTCCAGAGGATAAATCCTCGTCACCTCATCCCGTATGGGAAATAAATAGTCCATGTGCCGTATCTAATAACTAGAGAGACATGATTATTGTCAACTCTAGACCCGTGTGGGGTTTTTATTAATCTGGCAATTTTATCGTTACAATTTTATATTGTCCATATCAGTCATCAGTTCAACCTGTAAAATATAGTCATCGCCATACAAGCCTCTCGCTCGTATGGTAAATCTTCCACCTCGTCACACAAGCTCCAAATGCTTATGTGGTATATGATGAAGTATGCCTATCTTCCAGAAGTATGCCATGTAATGTAGTTCAAAATTAATTGTTGCTATCCTATGGCGATGTTTATTATTTCACACAGAATAACCAGCACTCCGCATCCAATGGCATTCACAGGAATTGATATAATAATATTTCGCATCCAACTCATTAAGGTTTACCAATTTGTCGGGCATGCAAATAAAATCTTTACTCAACAGCTATCCAATTTCCTGTTCAAACATATATAATGCACAAGTATATATTTCTAACTATTTTCTAATCCGTTCAATGTGTGATTTAATAGAATAAATTTATTCTGGTTTTTATTGATGATATTCTAATCTTCTCTAAATCAAAGGCCGAAAAGGAACATAACAATGGAAGCCGGAAAGGAACGAAGCCGAAAGTTGTTTAACAAATCAACTCAACTTCCATTATTTTGGCTACGGCTTAAGTTCTTCAACTTTTCAGTTTCTAAGAACTTTTCAAATTTTTCAAAAATTTGGCTAACACCCTAAATTTTCGAAAAATTTCGCCATAACCTCCCCTGCACCGGGAGCAACGGGAAAATCCCGAAATTGCCATATAGGCCTTCTGATCTCAAAAAGAAAAAGAAAAAGCCAAGCAGCTAGCCAATCGGCTCATAAAATCATCATCACCCAAACAAAACAGTAAATTATAGTAAATATGTACCTATTTGTCGGGCAAACAAATTTTTATTTCTCTGCTCTAGCCTCCTTGCTACGACCTGTTCAATTTAAGTACATGTATATGCAAGCAAATGTGACCAATTTTCAATACAATTCAATATTTGATACAATTAGGCTAAATGATTCAAAATTATCAAACAAATAAACAAACAACACAAACATCAATCAATTAGTGGATTAACGTTTCAAATTCATAATATTTGATATATATACAAAAAGTCATGTTTTGATGCCAAATCACAACAATATATCTATCTATATAAGTTTTGGTTCTCACACCAGTCTAAAGGAAATATATAGATATCACACCTTCGTCACTCGAATATAAATACTGATGATGATGCACCATCATCAGAATCATCCCCGGTTGTCTAGAATGTGATTCTATATCCATCCAGTATATTAAAACTTCGAATATACGTTCATGACGTGTATACGCGAAATCTTTATATATTGGATTGTCCAAATTCAAAATAAATAAATAATCCAATACGTATAAAATGGTTTAATTTTAAAACAAAATTGTTTTCATTTGAAAAATATACTCTTCACACTCGTTCTAGGATACTACTGATCCTATCTCTAACGAGTCATTCTAATTGGACATTACTAATCCAATATCCGATGAATTCTTTCGTATGGTTCTAATGTGTCTTGTTCTCGAGCTCTATAAACCAAAGCTCTGATACCACTCTATAACGACCCGAACTCCCCCAGTAAGGAAAGCACGGATTGAGATGAGAACAACACACATCAGAACGCAGACAGAAGAACATTTCATTGTTATTACAACAATTCCATCAGATACAAGAATATACATAGTATAAATGAATAAATTACATTCGATAAATATCAGAGATTACAATAAATTACATAGCAGCGGAAAAATAAACAAAACACAACTGAAAGTGATACACGGATACAGAGCTTTCCGAGCATCGTTCCAGCTGTAAATCAGCACCCTATAGATATAAATATGCAAAACCAAAACTACTAGCTGCCCGTGTGGAAAATAGGGGCACCCAGAGTTTAGGTTAAAACAATAAACTCCAGGTCAGTCATGTGACTAGTGTGAGAACTAAAACAGTTATTTAAAACTTTACTTTAAAGATAGTAATTCAAGGGACCACGCTGTATAACACGGAACTGATTTCCTCCCAAGAATACTAGTGCATATAACAAAACAACGCAATGCTTTTTGAAAAAATGAAGCTATTATAAGACCCAGGTCCCATCACACAATGCAACGCAAGCCGGAGGATAGGGTTTTCCCTTATAATAGCAAAATAATGCTTGATACGTTTAAAACAAATCATTTGATACGATCATAGGTGTATAGTGTCAAAACATTTTCAATCATAAATATCAATCATAGACGGCATGGGTACCATATATCATGTCGCCATACTAGTTCTACAATTAAAACCGCAATATCACGTATTGGAAATTGTATTTCCGTCATGAGTCGAGGCAAGGGGCAAGCTCCTCTCAGCGTTCGAGACACTCTAGCAAATGTCCCAGGACCCCACTATGATCCTTGGATCTTCAGGGCCGGTCCTCTCTTACTTTTGAGGATTAATTATTCCTGAACACACGTTTCCCGGTCCTTACAGACCTATATCCGAGGCGCCTCGTATCCAACAACCACACAGGTGAAAAGTATATAAATGTCAGGGCTGGTAGGTCACTGACACCACCCTAGCTAGAAAGAAACGTTGTGCTCTCCCTGCGGTCACTATCCCGTTTTTGACTCATACCGAGGTGTGAGGCTCGCGAATTCACGCTATACACAAAGCTACGCCACACAGGTCGTGCTTTGATCATCAACCACAAGACTTTGCTTTTCAACAGAAGCCTTGATCAATTGCGACTTACGCGTGCCACACTGGCAATTCACTCCATGCGACTGATGTCCATCGATATACAACCTCTGAGCTCGTACGTCTCAAAGAAGGGCGTTAAGCAAGAGAATAAATTCTCCGCCGCCAAACAGATGTATATTTAATAAAGATCAATCAACACAGAATAAAATCCAATGTCAGACACACAATCCATTTACTAGTTCATTCTGGGTCTGAACGAAACCGGAGGCACTTTCCTCGCATATCCATCCATCTCCAAGTACATCTAGACGAGCACCAATTGTTTCCCTCATCTTGGGTGTACAGCCCAATCAAGATCATCAGTAATCACCCAAACGATGTGAAGACTTCCGGTCTTCAACCACCGTCTTCATCTTCGACATCTCGTCGATTCGGTTATTGATCGTCGCTAATCTATGAATTAGAAAAGCGCGATATTTGTAATAAATTCTACAAGCGCACAGGTGTGTAGCATACAGGTCGAACACAGGGAGGTAAATTAAAATCAAATTATTTGTCTAATCTCTTGGGCGAGTTAGACAAAATTTGGAGGTTGATTTTGAAAACAATAAAAATTGAAACTGCGATCCGATTCAGAACAAATCTAATTGAACCGACGATCAAATCACAATTATCAATTGGAAATTGAAATGCAAACAGAAATAAAATGCAGAAATTAAAATTGCAGGAAAAGAAGAACAACAACAAGTAAATTAGGATTGTCGTTGAAACTAATCAAATGACTAATCACTAATAAAAAAAAAATGTAAAATACAATTGGTGTTCTTCCAAAACTAAATGTGAAGAAAACACCGATTGCTTAGAAAAAGAAAAAATGCAGAAAAATAAAAGAGAACTAGGAACTTTATTAATGGAGAAGAAGAGCAAAATAGGATCGGATGGTGGCTACAATGCTATTACAAGGGTATTTATAGGTTAGATAGCCAAACCCTAACCCTAACCCTAATGATAAATGGGCCTGGTCATTACATCACTAATTAGTTCACAATGAGAAACATAAATGGGCCTTAGATAAATAAAGCAAATTTGGGCCTTTTCTCTTTTCCTCTTGCTCCCTTGAAACTTCTTCATTGATTTGTGATGTGCAAAGCCTTTTTATCAATCTTTTTCTTGTCCACAGCAACTAGATGTGAGATCTTTATCTACAATTCTTCAAAATGTAAATACACTGCAAATTGATCTCTATTTCTCTACATTTCTGGTTGCATGCGGGCCGGGTTGGAATATCTGTAAAAGTAACAAAACAATACCCAAGTAATATTTATTTATATACAAAAGATAAGATATAAGAGCATAAAATAAACACATTTCTATGTTAATCAAATACCCCCACACTTATCTATTACTCGTCCTCGAGTAAAACAAGAAATGAAAAACTAACTAGATAGGTCACACTTTCGTAGGAAACACGATTGCATTGAGCGTATGCAACAAGCCGTTAAACCTCTAGGTGTCCCTAGTAGGACGAGTGGTGTCTTGTGAGGGTTTTCAGCGGATACTACCCACAAAATCCAAATGCAGTATGATATGGTTCTAATGAACTACATGAATGCAATGGACATATGCAAATAAAAACGAAAAATGAAAACACGACTTATTTCAGGAAAGTGGTACAACAAATTAAGTTAATAATTTCTAATCAGTTGATTTTATTTTAGATACCTCGACTTGTCACAAATTTTCAATATAAATCAAGTTTTCAAATGTTAAATTCCAGTTTGGCCAGTTAGTTCGGTCGATAACATAGTGCAGCCATGAAATAAATTCTTAGTTTGCTTGGCACAGTTTGCAAAGTGGTATTATAATTTTCTCATGTATGGCTAGTCAAATCAATAAGGTCAAGAAGTGTTTGGGTATCATCGCTTATTCTTTATTCTATAAAATTTTAAGATTTATGATTAAGTACATACACCTAACTTAGAAGACCAAGGTTTACCACCCATGCACTGCCTCGCGGACTAACGGAGAGTGGGTAAAGAGCTTGGCGGATTGTGCAGGCCGACTTTGACTTTGTCAACAACGTGTCGGTAATCCTTAGGTGTCCAATCTCATAAAATGAGACCAAGATATTCCAACGCTGACATTGTCAACAACGTGTCGGATAGAGCTTGGCGGGTTTGCACACCAACGCTTGATATACAAGCAATGTTGGATACCCTTGGATTACTATTATTATTATTGAAATTATAAGCACAAAAGAGAGTTACGCGAATTCAACTTAACACAAATTAGTTTTAAAGATTCGAAAAGCCAATATGAGTATTTTAAGTCCTCCACTTATTTAAACAAAGTCTACAATATAGAATAGATTTCATGGCCATCAGCTAAGAATCTCTCTATGTACTGGTTACACTATTATCCCTCAGAATTAAACTTTTCATTACATTTCTTATTCGATCTAAGTTGAGAGAAAAAAATACTATCAACTGGCAAAAAATTGTAAACTTATTTTGTTGTATCAATTGAAAATGAGTCGTATTTTAAAAATAAAAAAAAAAATTATGGTATGTTACTACGATATAAAATGTATGATGGTCCTACACGAAAAGAAAGAAAAATTAAAGAAAGATTAAAAGAAAGAAAAATTAAAGAAAAATTAAAAGAATGCAATGTAGACTCCCCCACACTAGAACTAAACAGTGTCCACACTGTAAGAACGTTTTAAATTTGAAAGACCGAACCCAAAGGTGAATGGCTTGCAAAATTGTTTGTAAAATGAAATGAAGTTTAGCCACTATATACGAATGCCAATTATATACAAAATGATATCTATAATGATGATGAATGGTTTGCAAATAATTAAATTTCCTTTTTCCCCCACACTTGCCTCTATCGAAGACGATGCACAAAGATTTCTTATCTGATTTATGAGGCGCAACAGACATGTTAATGAATTCTGAAATGAAAACCTTTTGTGTGAAAATTGTCTCGTGCCAATGATTTAAAAGATTCAAATGCAGATTATCCCATATAAATTTCAAAGGCTTTTCTTCTTGGTCCTCGGTAAGATCAAAGACCAAGATTATGGTAAAATTTTCTGTAGAGTCCAAGTAAACATACTCAAGGTCTTGTGATAGGGGTTTGAGGCCCAATCTACGATGTTCTTGTGTGCTTACATTGGTCAACATTCCATGGTTAGATTCAAATGATGAAGGTTTCGAATCAAGTAGTTCATTTAATTCAGAAATATATTCAAGCTCATCGAGATCAGAGTTGAAATGGTTAAAACACATTTTCAAGGCTTCAGAAGTGTCAATAAAAGTTTCATCAACTGTGGTATGAATCATGTCAATTTTATCAATCTCAAAGTCCCTAGAAGAATTTGGGTGGCTAAGACTTTTCTCATTCATCTTTATCAAATATGGAAAATCCAAAACTTAAATTTGACACAAGTAGCTGTTATTACAAAATAAATAACGTACTCAAGTATATTTTATTAGTTGATAATCTCGATTTGAAGGGGGAAGAGGGTCTTATGGCCGTTCACGTATAGTATAAATATTAAGGGATACGACCAATGTTTTACGGGTAGTATGCAACCTCTTTTGCTAGAAGTTCAGTAAATTGAACTAATATATATCCGCGATCAAACCCTTGAGGGAATCAATTTCACAAAATACACTTTTGTAGTTAAATATTTGCAGATCAAATCAAATATATTGTTGAAAACGATGAGAATGATGATTTCAAATATAAAAATTTCAGCCAATCACAACAATCAGATTCAAAAATTCCAATCACAGAACAGTCACAGAATAATAAATGACATAAATATTGTACAAGCAAGCCGCTGCCCCTACAGAAGATTTTTACAAGCAATGTCTATATATTTTTTTTCTTTGCAGAGCACCTGTAGAGTTAAGAGAATTTTACAGCGGGGTATGGCAGTCCGTCTAGAGCAATTGATAGCTTGAATGATTAAAATCTCACTGTTGCAAATCGCTCGATTGTTGAATTCCCTCTTTGTTGCTTGAACACTTTTCTCACGCTTGATCTTTGATTTTTGAGTGGCACTTTTTTTTTGGAAAGAGGAAAAACAAAAGGGAATTAGAAAAAAACAAACAAAAATAAAAAGGAATTGAAAATAAAAAAAAATAGAGAAAGAAGAGAAAAACTAAACTAGGAACTGAGCTAGAAAAAAAAACAAAGGAAAAACCGAACAAAAAACAAGGACTAGACGCGCACTCAACTCAGCCAATAAAATGGGGTTTCTCACAAAACAAGCTAGGATTACACACTTCTTAGACGTATAAAGCAATGCAAATCACTCATGCAAATAATAAAAGCCTGAGAAAAACCTTTCCTTATTTCCCTTTGCCCACTTAATTTTATACAATAGTCCCGCCTCACTTTCAACCCAAATAGGTCACGCACTCAACAGTTTCAGAAAGAATTGAAAATCACGCTCTTTCCTTTTTTTTTAGCGACAAGAGAAGTCAAATCCAAAAATAAAATTAAAAAATACACCACTTTTCCTCTTCAGGAATTGAATCATGCAAGAATTCAAGTTTTTTTTTTAATCGGTCCAAGTTGATTTGAAATTGAGGTTGAGTTTGCGTGATGAAGCTGGCTTTGAGTTGGGTTCGAAGCTCGTGAGTGGATCGGCTGTTGATTGTATGTGAGGGAAGTGGTATGGGTTGTGTTGTAGAGGTGGTGGCTGTGAATATTGGTGATGGAAACTTCGACAGAGGAGATGTAAGGGGTAAAAATGGCGGTTTTGGTGAAGAGAGGATGAAGTACGGTGGAGTATTGGTTGATGTAGTCTTGACCTGCTGATTGTGGAGACTTTATGTACGATGAGGTGAAGACGGCAATGAAGAGAGAATAGAAAAGAAAGTTTGTTTGTTTGTTTTTTTGAATTTTTGTGAAATTGTGAAAGGGGCAGATCGTGGAAGATTGGGAAGAAAGTTGAAAGAGGGAAAGAAATAAAGCAAAATTGAAAGCTTTTTTTTTTTTGTGAAAATTTGTAAGGAAAAGAAAGGAAAGTGATGTAAAAGGGGAAAAAATTGCAAAAGGGGGAAGGGATCTAATTATTATAGTAGAGAATTAATTACAAGGCAAAAAAGGAAGAATCTAAAAGATAATATTTTTTTTTTGAAAAGAGGAAAGAAATTGTAAAAAGAAAGAAATTGATTGGGGAAAAAAAAAAGAAACAAATAAAAGAAAAATTGGCAAGATTTTATTATTGCAAAGAAGAAAACAAATTTTACAAAGGAAAGAAATAGATGGAAAAAGATGAACAAAAAGAAAAGAAGTTGAAAAGAGGAAACAAATAAAAAAATGGCAAGATTTTTTTTCTTGTTTAGATGATTATAACACCAATATTTGATGCAAAGTCAACTAATAAAGAACCCCCCCTTTTTTTTAATGAAAGCAAATGTAAAAAAGATAGAAAGAAAATAAAGAAAGGAAAGAATTGGAAAAACAAGCAAGTTTTTTTTTTTTGAAATAGCAGAGGGAAAAATATAAAGGAAAAGAATTTAAAAGGAGGAAGGAAATAAATGAGAAAAAAAGGAAATAATATGAATGAGATCTATCCAATATTTTTTTTCTCTCTCTTGTTTAGTTCATGACAGTACCAATGCAATTGATACGCCACATCACTAATTGAGATATTTTTTTTCTATACATACAAGAAAACAATAATATAAAAAAAAAGAAACTAACATGAATCGGAAATTAAATAAATAATAAAATTTAATTGTTACCTCCCCGGCAACGACGCCAAAAACTTGATCGTCGCTAATCTATGAATTAGAAAAGCGCGATATTTGTAATAAATTCTGCAAGCGCACAGGTGTGTAGCATACAGGTCGAACACAGGGAGGTAAATTAAAATCAAATTATTTATCTAATCTCTTGGGCGAGTTAGACAAAATTTGAAGGTTGATTTTGAAAACAATAAAAATTGAAACTGCGATCCGATTCAGAACAAATCTAATTGAACCGACGATCAAATCACAATTATCAATTGGAAATTGAAATGCAAACAGAAATAAAATGCAGAAATTAAAATTGCAGGAAAAGAAGAACAACAAAAAGTAAATTAGGATTGTCGTTGAAACTAATCAAACGACTAATCACTAATAAAAAAATGTAAAATACAATTGGTGTTCTTCCAAAACTAATTGTGAAGAAAACACTGATTGCTAAGAAAAAGAAAAAATGCAGAAAAATAAAAGAGAACTAGAAACTTTATTAATGGAGAAGAAGAGCAAAATAGGATCGGATGGTGGCTACAATGCTATTACAAGGGTATTTATAGGTTAGATAGCCAAACCCTAACCCTAACCCTAATGATAAATGGGCCTGGTCATTACATCACTAATTAGTTCACAATGAGAAACATAAATGGGCCTTAGATAAATAAAGCAAATTTGGGCCTTTTCTCTTTTCCTCTTGCTCCCTTGAAACTTCTTCATTGATTTGTGATGTGCAAAGCCTTTTTATCAATCTTTTTCTTGTCCACAGCAACTAGATGTGAGATCTTTATCTACAATTCATCAAAATGTAAATACACTGCAAATTGATCTCTATTTCTCTACATTTCTGGTTGCATGCGGGCCGGGTTGGAATATCTGTAAAAGTAACAAAACAATACCCAAGTAATATTTATTTATATACAAAATATAAGATATAAGAGCATAAAATAAACACATTTCTATGTTAATCAGTTATTCAGAATGGGTATAAACCCGGCCTTTCTGAATAACCCATGTATATGATAAACAAATATTACACAAACACAACAAACGCCTCATTCCAATTCAGAATATTCTTTTATTCACAAAATCACATTCTTAGGGGAAAGGTTCCCATTAATTTTATCCAAGATAAATTCTTTTAAATTTATTCTTTAATCTTCCTTTGGATATCTTTTCAAACTAGTCGGGATTAGCGAACCACACCGAAGTAATTATTTATTTTGTTTCCCAATCCCAACCTATATATCCCATGGAGCAAAACTGGTGATACTCCATTCCTAACACCATGGTGTTATCGGTAAAATTAATTACCATTTCACGTTCAAATCTAATTAAAGATTTAACTATCGCTTTGGAGCAAAACTGGTGGCACTCCATCCTCGATCACCTTTCAGATTTGATAATTTAAATTATCAATTCACATTTTAATCTAATTAAAGATTCATTAAAACTCCACTTAGTTTTAATCTTCTCAAAAATCAACATCCTGCCTTTAACTGGGTTAAAGAACCAATGTCATCTAAAACACGATTCACGATAAACCCAAATCATATTTGATATTAAATACAAGGCTCTGAATAGAAAATATATCGGCTTATATTCAATATCAAATTCTGGAACCAACAAATATCGTATTGGAAATAACGATATAGAATATATCTTTCAAATCCCCATAATAATATTTGTATAGTCACGAAATCCAACATCGAAATATTCCGAAGATAATTTCGATTCAACTCCAGTCCAATTCACGAATTGGGAATATTGATTATTTTAAAATCACTTTCAAATTCAATTTATTTATTTCAAAAATAAATTGATTTTAATTCTAGTTCTAAACTAGTTCATTTCGACAAAAAACTATTTTTATCTTTTCAAATGTGGAATTCTCCAGCCCAAATTTTCCCAAATCATTTCTTATGATTTTACACAAATTATAGATATTTTTAATAATTTTATCAATGCCCGTACAGTCAATTTCCACCAACGGCCATCGAACTACACTTCAGCGACCTTTTCCAAATTTGATTTGGACATAATTCCAAATCCAACCGTTAGATTTCAAATTTCTAATGTTCATTGGAAAGCTCTTTTCGATACGAACCCAACAGTTCCTGTTTTAGGAGAATCCGACGGTCGGATTCTCCCGCAACGTCAATTCGAAGTCAATGGTCGAAATTCACGAACTGCCGCGGCGCGGCGCGTTCTATTCAGGCCATTATATATATAATATATATATATATTATATATTTTTCGTCGATTTCCTTTTAAAACGTATTTTATAAATCATTTTAAATTCGTTTTCAAAACCATTTTAACTCTATATTCAATTTCAAATCAAAATTGAATATTTCGTATCATTACTATATAAATGATAATATTTTCAAAACGTTATATTTCGGAATCACTACCTTTTCTACATTCATTATAAAAATGAATATAATCGATATAAATATCGTTCACGTCAAAATAGCGCAACTCTAATCAACACGGCTTTATATATTTTAATAAATTCATTATTCTATTCAACAAATGAATATTTATCCCATTCAACACATGAATCTATATTTCTTTTAACACACGACTAATCTCAACACATGAGTACTGTCAACACACGACTATTTTTGTTATGTAAAATATTTTATAAAACTATGGTATCTATCGTTTGATTTTTAATTAGACTTCAACCGTAAAGTAGTTCTAATTTTAAATATGATAAAGATGTAAATTTTATTGTTAAAATATTTTACTCAACACATAAATAGTTTCAACACATGAACATCGTCAACACATGACTATTTTTATATTCAACACATGAATTTTCTTTTATAATATTCATTATTTTCCCGATTGGAATGAGGCCCAATCAATCACCATATAATGTTAATTATATGGATTCCGTACAACACATGTATATAATAGCAATGATAAACAATCAACCATCATCCAAGGTGCGCCACACAACTGCATAAGCATCAAATATAAATAATCGACGCTTACACAGTCTGTCGACCAATCGATCGACATATAATTAAATAATTGGGATTAGTGTACCCAAATATCATCCCAACACCCATGTGGGGTTTCAAATCAACAAACACAGATTTTTTATTTGTGTAGTTGGGTGATGTGTAAAATTTATTGTCCCAATCAATATCAGTCAAATCAGTGTATATAAACAAATCGGCCGATTTGTTTATAAATATTCATTTATTCACATTCACCTTAAAAATTATATTTTCAACAATAATTAATTTATTTCAACCATCTACATTTTATTATCGATTTCACATCAACAACACAAACAAATTTCACAACGCATCAATCAGACAAACAAGTCGTCTATGGTCTGTGGACGACGGGTGTCGGGTGCTGCTAAGCACCGTCTGCATCCTAGTATATATATATAACTAGAAAAAAAAAATTAGAGTGAGAAGTTCTCACCAATAGCTAATCCAATTCCACGACTCTTCATGTGTAGAAATCTTCGTCGTTCTCGCCTTTTGCCACTTTCGTTGCCCGTAGCCACTACATATATAAAAAATCACATTTCTATATTGTTGCTATGTATATAAAAATCATATTTTTATAATCACTCCATATGGATAAAAATTCTATTTTTATATCGCTACTATATAGATAAAAATTCTATTTTTACATTGCTACTGTATAGATAAAAATTCCATTTTTACATTGCTACTATATGGATAAAAATTCCATTTGTACATTGCTACTATATGGATAAAAATTCCATTTTTACATTGCTCCTACATGGATAAAAATTCCATTTTTACATTACTACTATATGGATAAAAATTCCATTTTTACATCGATGCTATATAGATAAAAATTCTATTTTTACATTGCTACTATATGGATAAAAATTCCATTTTTACATCGATGCTATATAGATAAAAATTCTATTTTTACCTCGCTACTATATAGATAAAAATTCTATTTTTACATCGATGTTATATAGATAAAAATTCTATTTTTACATCGATGCTATATAGATAAAAATTCTATTTTTACATCGATGTTCATAGAATAAAGATTATATTTTTATCACGCTATTCTTTATAAAAATATTTCGCCTTTTCAAATATAAAGATTTCGCCTTTTCTATCTATATAATATAAAGATCGTATTTTTATAATCTCTATAATATAAAAATCATATTTTTAACTTCTACAATATAAAAGATTATATTTTTATACTTCACATATGCTAAAAATCATATTTTTATTCTTTTTATAATATAAAAATTATACCTTTAACCTTTCTATATAATAAAAATTTCATTTTTAATATTCCTACTATATAAAAATAACATCTTTCATATTTCTACTATATAAAAAATAATTTCTAAAGCGATGGAAAATAAGAACTCACCTTAACTTATCGGAGGAGGGCGCTTGACGGTCGATGAGGGAGCTAGGCGATCTACGGTGGTTGGATTTGAGGTGGGCGGCTTTCACTGTCGCTTGTGGCTCGCGGGAAGGGGTTCACGCTCGTCGCTGGTCTAAGGGGAGGGGTGCGCGCCTGTCGAGGCGGCGTTTGCTGGCCGGAGGCGGCCTAGGGCTCGCTGGATGGAAGGGGTTTGGGCTATCGGGTTTCGGGGGTTAGAGGGGGAAAGAGCGTAGAGAGGAGGGAGGAAGGAGAACGGCCAGAGGAGGAGGGGGTTGCGCCCCACCGCGGTGGCGCCTGGAAGGGGGGGGGGCTTCGGCGAGGAGAGAAGAAGAAGGGGAGGGGAGTTGAACGGCAGGAGACGGAGGGGAGTGAGGCGGGGGGGTTGCGGCGGCCTGGGGAGCCTCGCCAGAGGCGGCAGCGCCACCATCGGAGGAGCGAAGGCTCCTCCGCCTCCTCTTTTCATTTTTTTCTGTTTCCTGATTTAATGAAGAACTGGGGGAGGGGGGCAGAGGAGTTTAAGGAGGAGAGAGAGAAAATATTTTTTATTTTAAATTTCAAAAAGTAACTTTTTTTTCGACCTCTAAACGAGGCCCATCGCCTGTCGTCCATAACTAATTACCCCCATTCCGAACACAATGGGATATGTACCACAAGATGATTCGACCGTTTCGATCAGTTTCCATTAAAATTAACATATAACTCTATATATGGAATTTTAACGCGCATTTCAATTCACTGGGGTCACATACTAACTCGAAAAATTCCCGAAAAATATTTTCTAGCTTCGTATTGACGATACGGTCCTAACAAAACTAATTTCGTCGAATTCTGAGACCGTTTGAAAAATTATGAAAATTGGAATCTAGCAATAACTTGACATCACGGACCCAACAAAAGTGGTTTCGTCGAAATCCGAGTTCGTTTGCAAAATTCCCATTTTTAAGGGCCTGAATTCCATAGCGACTATTCAGAATTTTCAACTGGACATATCTTTTGATTCCCGCTATGAAATCTCAATTTTTCGGATCCGTTGGAAAGATATCGTCAAATAGGTTCCATTATTTTTGGTTTCACTAAAATCCGGTTTATTTTGAACCCGGTACATTCAATTGAAGTTTGAAATCGAATTATCGAACTACCGCGCCATTTTCAATTCCTTTTATAATTATATATAATTATTTATATTCTAACGACGACGTATATAAATATATACGTTGTAATTCTATTCAAAATAAATTTCTCGTCGATATTATTTAAAATAATTCAATATTAAATGTTCAAAATTCACTAAAATTGCCAAAATAAAAATTTTAAACTGGCCCGCATTTCCGGGTTGTTACAAATACGGTTGGTTCTAATGTTATCTTTATCCCATTCATAAACCTAACTCCTCGTCAGTTGATCTATCCCACCTTTGGCCGTCAGTCTTAGAAGAGAAACCTGCCCACAAATCGATGAACAATGAATTCGATCAGACAAGACACTTCCGCATTTTTGAACTCAACTAAAAACTAGGGTTTAGAAAAAACTCACCAGTTTCAACGAGTTTTGGGGGTTCCGACGCTCGTAAAAAGGCGGAGAAGCATAATTGAAATCGAAGGGAAGGATGAAGGAAGATGTGGGTTTTAGAGAAGGCGAATAGAAATTATAATTGACAGCAGAAAATTAACAAAGAAGAAAATGGATCGATGATTAAAAGTTGTGGAGGGAAACAGGAGAAAATTAACGAAAAGGAAAATTAACGCGGCCGAAATTAGAAAGAGTGGAGGGAAGCTAAAAAAATTCCCGCTTTAATTTATCTCAGCATTTCAATGTTAAAACCACGTATTAATAGTTGATTTTAACAACAAGGAGAAGAAAATGTTGTCTTATGGTATTGTTGATAACCACTTTTTTTGTAGTGAGACTAACATTTTCAAGACATATAATAATATACAGTGGAAAGGATTTTTAAAATTGAAATATAGAATTTATTTCAAAACGCATAAATCATTTTAATCTCAAACCATGTGTCTTATGAAAATAATGTCTCCGTCACAATCTAGAGTACAACAATACCAATATCCATTAAAATATACAACAACACAAACAACTCCATGAAAAAAGATAAAACAAAAGATGAATACATTTGCAGCAAAAATGAATCTTCAAGGGTAATCCTTCAAGAAATCTGAACTAATCGCCTCCATCCCGCGAGCCTAATGGGGATGAAAAAGAAAGAAAGTGGAGTGGGTCATACATAAAGCATGGTGAGTGATGTAATTACTAACATGATTGAGTAATAAAGAAAGATAGACTCAATAATTGTTCTATTGCTATATACGGTAAGTGTATGTGTTCAACTACAAAAGGTAGACATACTATAATGATGTACGAGGAAATATACTTGAATTATACAAATAAATATTTGTTTAACTGTTTGCACTTTCTGAATCACTAAACATGATAAAAAGGATTACAATATATTTCTAATACTGCCCATCGATCGACTATTAATCTACCATCTTGTAAGGTATCATATATCATTATGGATCTTGGGTTTTATTCGACCCGACGCATTAGTAAAGACATTACATAATCATTGTTGGGCGTAGTAATGACTTATTTTCCCATATCGATGCACATGAACGCTTAATGCACCATCAAAACACACCTATGCATGACCCTGTCTATATTGATCCCTTATTTTACCCTAATCGACATAAGCATACCCAACCTACACCACCATCGACCGTGAAACCATCAGTGTTAAACCTGAGAGGGAATACAGCTGGTACAGATCCTATCAAACAAGTATTCTAATTTGTGCCACATCCCCGATACCCCTAGATCTAGGCTTTATCCTTTGACATTTATTTTTCCCAATTAGCCATTGTGCTGTCAAAACGGACCACAACAGGTATGTGCTTATAAAGTTATGTCGCATATTTTTTCTAGATCTGCCCGATGCTGCTGCACCAGACTATAACTAGTACATATTTATTAAACTTAGCCTTAATTTAAGTTTATGTCAATGACAAGCATTTCATCATTTCATTCAACTATAACCTTCATGCAGTAATTATATTTGCAAATAAATTCAATTTATCCATTATGATTTCTAGGCATGTCTGTATAATTTATCATAATATTACTCTTGCAATTATGTTTATTATTTTCTTATTACAACCCATGTCATAATTTAATTGCAAATCAACATTAGTTTGTTCATTTTACTCCAATCCCATTTTAATTACCGATCTATATATTATGCGCTTTTCTATAAACTCATATGTTAAATCTGCATTTGCACAATTATTTCTTTAATTCTAGTTTTCTACATGCAATGTACAAAGGATTACATTAGTCGTCAAAATACTAATATTTACTGATCTAGGCATGCTTTAGGCATAGGGATGTCAACGACCCCCCGAAAAATATGATACTTATCTGCATCCGTACCCGAAATTACGGAATATATCCGATTTTCGAGATGCGGATACGGATATCCATATTCGAAAACACTTCCGAGTATGGTTATGGTTATAGTGGTATCTGTATCTGAAAAATATCCGTCCGATATTCTGATTATTTATGTGTGTGTGTATATATAACTTTTAATTTACTTATGCTTAAGTTAATATATAAGTTTCCTTAAAATAGCTAAACTCATCACAACCATTGGATTACATATCCATATTGTAAAAAGAGAATGTTGTATTTGGTATTATGAAACATTTTAAGTCACGTGCTCATTTTATTTTGTGGTATGGTTGCAATTAGGACATGGTTATCTATATGCTTATATGATTTTTGTTTTGTTTTGTTTTGTTTTATCCTTACCATTGTGTTTTTCATATTTTGGACATTTTATCTCTTGATATATTTGTTTTATGAAATTCATATGGTTTACGTCCTCGTTATAATTTGCAATTAGAAGTATTCAGCTATTTAAAAAATATTTTGTGAGCTAAATTTCCATGTGAATGATGTATTAGTAAATTTTATTGTTATATTTTCGGATTTTTTTTTGGGATATTTTCAGATAACCGCAAATGACGTGCAATTATAAGTTTTGAATACAAATATTTTCAGATATTTTCTGGATATTTTCGGATAATCACATCGGATGTGCATCTTTAAGTTTCGGATATGGATATTTTCATATATCTATAAAGAGAATTTTTTTAATCTAAATGAACTAGTTAACAAGTATAATAAAGAGTTGAAAGGAATATGCGATGTTTTCTGAAGAATAATAATCTAACGATTTTAAAATAGTAAATTGGATTTGTGAACGGTTTTGCCATTACCAGAAGTTTTCCAACACATATATTGAAAAATATTTGAATGGAAATATTCTTCGAATATTTCGATATTGGATTCCGTGATTATAAAGATATCGTTGATGAATTTGGAAGATATAAATATTGTTATTCCAATACGATATTTGTTGGTTTCAGAATTTGATGTTGTATATAAGTTGATATGATTTTTATTCAAAGCTTGTATTTAATATCAATTGAAATTTTGGGTTTGTTATGAACGGTATTTTCAATAATACAACTCTTGAACCCATTTGTGAAAGGAATTAATATTTTAATTAAGAATTAGAGAAGTTTTCTAATTTATTTAATTAAATTGTAATTGAATGAGATTAAATTTAATAATAATCATAATGGGCTTCTATAAAGGAGGGCCTTTACAAAAGCCCATTTTAGATATTTTCAGATAACCACATCGGCTGTGCATCTTTAGGTTTCAGATATAGATATTTTCATATATTTGTATTCATTAAGGTAGATATAAATATTTTTGGATATCCGAAAATATTACGGAAATAGATATTCTTACACTGGTATCCGTGAATGTTAGATACAGATACAGATTTTTATGTTCGGATATAGATACAGCACTATCCGTATCCGACTGTATCCATTTACAGTCCTATTTATGCATAAACCAAAAATAGATATAAAAACTGTAAAATATCCGACAGAGACATAAACACATTAATAGGGAAGAAAACTGAAAGAATGTCTTATAGTTCTTGAATAAAATAAAACTCTAAGAAAAGGATTGAAAAACTGTAGAGAATAACTTACAGAAAAACTTACAGAAAACACTAAATTATAGGAAAACTAATAAAAAATATAAGAGAAACTATAGGAAACTATATATTTATTATAAACCCTATTTTCGTAAATTACCAAAAATCCAAATAATTACAAACTCATATGTGGTCCAAAGCACTCCTCCATAGCCTCCGTAGATCCCACCTTAAAAAAATGTATATATATATTTTAATAAATATTTTCACCTAAAAATTTGGGTTAGTTCTATCTCAAAGAGAGAGAACTCAACAAGGAAGAGATTGCATTGTGAAAAATTAGCTAGTTAAGGGTCAATTTTAGGCGTGGGATTTTTAGCTGTTGGGTTTCTAGATTAAATCTAGGCTAGACTCATTACGTAATCAGGAACTTGCCATGTCAGCAAAACTTTTTAAACTAGCAAATAAAAACGCGCCATGTCATCCTTTTAAATAAAAAGTTCGTCATTTCTTGTGCTTGAGTTCACTTTTGCATAGGACTTCAGTCGAGTCGATTATATCCCTACATGGTTGACCTATGGGTCGACCCAGGGGGTCAAACCACCCGATATATATATATATATGTCTATTTTCTTTATTTTCACCGTAAATTCTTTATTCCATCTTCATTTCTTGCAAACCAAATATGCAAGTTGACTATAAAATTACCACAGAACTAATGATCTAACTACCCTAGCGAAATTATGATAATTTTAGAAACTTATTATTTAGTTGTTTAATCATTTAATTAATTCCTATGTCTTTAAAATTTGGGTTGTCACATTCTCCTATTCTCAAAGGATTTCACCACAAAAATCTCCAAGGATAGAAGAATAGGATAAGTGTTTTTATCCAAATACTTACAACCATCTACTCGAACATTATTCATTGTACTTATGCTTTCTAATGCAATTTATGTAGTTATGCAACAGTATAGTATGTTTGTCCCTAACTAATGCAAAAGATTAGGTTATCTATTGATTCATTTGACCTCCTTTATATGCACTTATGCTTGTGCAATGTATCTAATGTATGCAAAAGTCCTAATGACAACGGATAGTTCTGCATGCATGGTTCGAGCATCATTCATATTCAATAGTCATTTAATAATCTTACCTTGACTTCAATTCTTTCTTGTACCTTGTGGACCCAATGACTTTGTCTATATCTACGATGTATGGATAAATGGGTTGTCATTGCATAATCATGTATGCACACGGTTCCATTTTTCATCTCTTGGATGTAGCATAATATTCTGATATGCTTTAGAAAAATATGTTAACAGTTTTCCTTTGAAATGTGTATAGGTAATGTTATGGGTTATTTTTTTAAGTTCAATTTGGTTTATTTTGTTTTATGATTGTACGTCAAGCCTTAACTTATTGTTTTTATCATGAATTATTGCAGTAAAAACTAGATGCAATGGTAAAGATCTTCATTGAAGCATTATCTTTTAACGGTAAGTAAATATCTTAGCATGAAAGATATTTAGGACTAACTGAATAGTGTACCACAACTGTATATAGACTACTATTTTTGCATTTTCCTTTAATTGAAAGAATAATTCATCTTCAGATAGAAGTCTTTAATTTTCGCGCATGCATTTCGCGAGGCACTAAATTAATATAGTCACTATTCTTGCCTTTGACTTTAACCAGTTTTCATTTTGGTTCAAATACTAACTTTATTGCATTTTGTTAGTTTCTTAGATTTAGTGAAGCTTGATATTTTGTCATGTTGCAAAATAAGACTACCCAACTTTTTGAACAGCTACTAATGATAAAAAGATGTGGATGTTTGACTACATATTTTACTTGATATGTGATGAATATTAGGTAAATTTACTAGCATATTTTCATCTATATAAGGCGAATCAAGTTTATCTTTGACATACATACATAGATACATATATATATATATATATATATATATATAGTTAGCGCTAAATGGCACCTAAAAATGAAGCAACCCTTTAGCCCTCCTATTCGCATATTTCATTTATAGTTAAATAAGATAGCGGTGGGAGAGAGAAACCAGATATGTTTTGGAAAATAGATGTCGATTGGGGTGTTGTTGAACGCATGCACACGTACACACATATATATACACACACATAGTTTTTTTTGGCAAGGCTGACTGGTTTTTATAGTGATCCGTACAACTTTATTATTGAAAAAGAAAAGCATATAACGCACCCATGTGAATACCAAGCGTACATCAACTACCAATTCATTTTCCCATGCAGGGGAACCCCACAATTATATTGCTATCATATTCCAATTACATGATTACAAATTACATATTATTTCCATTGTGCTATAGAAATAAACAGAAGACACTAAGGTGCTTTTAACTGTTTTCAAAGAGTGTATGCCCACCAGCTCTTGTCTTGTTGTGAGTTATAGGAGAGGCACTACTACTAGCTCCAGCAGCAGACGAGGATGATTTACTAGCAAGGATAACGTCGGGAGGTCTTGGCTTATAGCCCGGAGGCGGTGGAATGTTTGCATAAGGATTAACAGCTTACTCCTTACCAGTTTCATTCTCAGATTTTGTAATGATTTAGAATTTTTAACCAATTTAAAATTGGAATTTTTATTACTCAGTTTGAATTTAAATTTGAATTTGACATAAATATATATGTTTAAGAATATTTACTAACTTTGATAAGTTATATGATAGATTTTATTTGAATTATAATTTTAACGGATGAGAATGATTGTTAATAAGTTTGGATTTATTAATACTATTTGTCGTTCAATCGGATCTGTCAAACCATAACATGAATTAGTAGCGTTAGAATTAAGTGTTCCCCTTAGTTTTCATAGCATTTAAAGGAAAATGCTACCTAAGGATCACTGTAAAAACCCGTAACTTCCCCGGAGAGGAAAGCGCGGATAGTTCGAGAACAAGCCACATCAGAACGCAGACGGAAGAACATTTCATTGTATATTACAACAATGCATCAGATTACAAGAATATACAGAGTATAAATGAATATTACACAGAAATATCAGAGGTTTAAATTACATTTAAATACATAGCAGCGGAAAATAATACAATACACAACTAGAAGGAGATATACAGATACAAAGCTTTCCGGATATCGTTCCAGCTGTAAACCAGGATCCTGTGAATATAAATCTACAAAACCAAAACTACTAGCTGCCCGTGTCAAAATAAGGGCACCCAGAGTTTAGGTTAAAACAATAAACTCCAGGTCAGTCATGTGACTGGTGTGAGAACTAAAACAGTTATTATTCTTTATTTTAAAGTTCGGTAAATCAAGGGACCACGCCGTATAACACGGAACGGGTTTCCTCCCAAGAACACCAGTGCATAAAACAACAGCGCAATGCTAAATAAAGAAAAATGAAGCTATTATAAGACCCAGGTCCTATCACACAATGCAACGCAAGCCGGGGGATAGGGTTTTTCCTTATAACAGCCAAAGAATGCTTGATACGTTTAAAACAAATCATTTGATACTGTAATAAGTGTATAGTGTTTAAAACAATTTCAATCAAAAATATTCATAGGCGACATGAGCGTCCCATGCCACTATGTCGCCATATATAGGTTTAGAAATAAAACCGCAAATGGCACGTATTTGGAAATTGGATTTCCATCTATGAACCGATGCCAGGGATCGTCCTCTACCGATTCGAGACTCTCTAGCCCGAGCCTCAGGAACAGCCGCAACTGCCCCATGGAGCGACAGGGCCGGTCCACCGATGTGGATTATTGTGCCTGAACACTACGTTTCCCCGCCCTTTGGGGCGTAAATGAGCCAACGAATGGCTCCATCGGACCCGGATCGTCCGATCTAACCGAGGCGCCTCGCAACAGCAACAACCACATAGGTGAAAAGTATATAAATGCAGGGCTGATAGGTCACTGACACCACCCTAGCTAGAAAGAAACGCATGCCCTCCCTGAGGTCCTCTCCCGTTTTTGGTTCACAACCGGGGTGCGAAACTCGCGAAGTAAACGTTACACAATACTACGCCACAAAGGCCGTGCTTCGATCATCAATCACAAGACTTTGCTTTTCAACAGAAGCCTTGATCATTTGCATCTTAGCATGCCACACAGGCAAACCACTCTATGCAACCGATATCAGTCACACAGAATGAAATCCGATGTCAGACACACAGTCTAATTACAAGTCCGTTCTGGGTCTGAAAGAAACCGGAGGCACCTAGTACCCCGCGTATCCATCGATCTCCAAGTACGTCTGGACGATCACCAACTGTTTCCATCTTCTTGGGTGTACAGCCCAATCAAGATCATCAGTAATTACCCAAACGACGTGAAGACCTCCGGTCTTCGACCGCCGTCTTCGTCTTCGACTTATCATCGTATCAGTTATTCAGAATGGGTTAACCCGGTCTTTCCGAATAACTCGCGTATATTATAAACAAGTGTTACACAAACACAACATACGCCTCATTCCAATTCATCAGTCACTAACCGTAAGTTAATCAAGAGAATAATTTCCCAAATATTAACCCCGAAGGCCGAAACCAAAATCAGATCAATATCCAGAAAACCATTCTGCTTAGCTAACCGACAGTTAGTTTCTAAATTTCACATTCATAGGGAAGGTTCCCATTAATTTTATCCAAGATAAATTCCTTGAATTTATTCTCTAATCTTGTTTTGAATTTCGATTCAACTAGTCGGGATTAACGAACCTTACCGAAGTAATCATTGGTTTTAATTTCCCAATCCCAACCTATTCATCCCGCGAAGTAAAACGGGTCTTAATTCATATCTAACACCACGGTGTTATCGGTAAATTCAATTACCATTTCACGTTCAAATCTAATTAAAGATTTAACTAACGCCTGGAGAAAAACTGGTGATACTCCATTCTCGATTATTTCAATCTAATTAAAGATTCATTAAAACTCCACTTAGTTTTAATCTGTGACTGGGTTAAAAAATCAGTGTCATTTAAAACACGGTTCACGATAAACCCAAAATCACTTCACATTAATTATCGGGTTAAAGAACAAGTGTTATTTAAGACAGTGTTCACGATAAACCCAAAATCAATATCAATTCAATTCCAATTAAATATTATTTAATTGGTACACTTCATTAAATCTAAATAAAAAGATTTAATCTTTTCTCAATTGGGTTCAAGAACAGTGTTAATGAAGACACCATTCACGACAAACCCAAATCACATTTGATATTAAACACAAGGCTCTGAATAGAAAATATACCGGCTTATATTCAATATCAAATTCTACGACTAACAAATATCGTATTGGAAATAACGTTATAAATATATATCTTTCAAATTTCCATAACAACATCTGTATAATCACGAAATCCAACATCGAAATATTCCGAAGACAATTTCGATTCAAATCCATTCCAATGCAATCATTGGAAATTCTGGTTATTTTCAAAACCATTTCAAATTCAAGTTATTTATTTAAAAATAAATAGAGTTATAATTCTAGTTCAAAAACTAGTTCATTTCGATAAAAATCTATTTTTATCTTTTCACATATGGGATTTTCATCCCAGTTCTTCACAAATCATTTCTTATGATTTTACACAAATTATTACTATTTTTAATAATTTTATCAAGGCCCGTACAGTCGATTTCCATCAACGGCCATCGAACTGCACTTATAACGACCTTTTTCAAATTTGATTTGGACATAATTCCAAATCCAACCGTTAGATTTCAAATTTCTAATATTCGTTAGAAAGCTCTTTTCGATACGAACCCAATGGTTCCGGTTTTCGGAGAATCCGACGGTCGGATCTCCCGTAATATCCGTTCGAAGTCAATGGTCGAAATTCGCGAACTGCCGCGGCGCGGCGCGTTCTATTCAGGCCATTATATTATATATATAATATATATAGTATATACTTCGTCGATTTCCTTTTAAAACGTGCTTTATAAATCGTTTTAAATTCATTTTCAAAACGGTTTCAACTTCATGTTCAATTTCAAATCAAAATTGAATATTCCAATATAAATTCGTTTTAAATTCATTTCAAATCGATTTCAATTCAAATTGATTTCTAATTAAATTTCAGTTCATTTTCAATTCAGTTCAATTTCAATTCGAATTTATTTATATTCAGTTTCAGTTCGAATTTCAATTCTTTCCAATTTCAATTTGAATTCACTTCTATTCAATTTCAATTTGAATTCACTTCTATTCAATTTCAATTTGAATTCACTTCTATTCAATTTCAATTTGAATTCACTTCTATTCAATTTCAATTTGAATTCACTTCTATTCAATTTCAATTTGAATTTATTTCTATTCAATTTCAATTTGAATTCACTTCTATTCAATTTCAATTTGAATTCACTTCTATTCAATTTCAATTTGAATTCACTTCTATTCAATTTCAATTTGAATTCACTTCTATTCAATTTCAATTTGAATTCATTTCTATTCAATTTCAATTTGAATTTATTTCTATTCAATTTCAATTTGAATTCATTTCTATTCAATTTCAATTTGAATTTATTTATATTCAGTTTCAGTTCGAATTTCAATTCTTTCCAATTTCAATTTTAATTCACTTCTATTCAATTTCAATTTGAATTCACTTCTATTCAATTTCAATTTGAATTCACTTCTATTCAATTTCAATTTGAATTCACTTCTATTCAATTTCAATATGAATTCACTTCTATTCAATTTCAATTTGAATTCACTTCTATTCAATTTCAATTTGAATTCATTTCTATTCAATTTCATTTTGAATTTATTTCTATTCAATTTCAATTTGAATTCATTTCTATTCAATTTCAATTTGAATTTATTTATATTCAATTCTTTTCAAAATATCAGATTTTGAAATCACTTTCGATATTCATTATAAAATGAATAAAATCGATATAAATATCATTCACGTCAAAATGGCGTCAATCTAATCAATACGGCATCATATATTCCTATTTTCAAATATTCTATTTCAAATATTTCCTTTTCAAATATTTCTAATCAAATATTTCTATTCAAATATTTCTTTTGCAAAACTGGAATGAGGCCCAATCAATTACCGTATAATGTTAATTATATGGATTTTCTACAACATATGTATATATCAACAACGATGAATAATCAACCATCATCCAAAGTGCATTCTACACTGTATAAACATCAAATATAGATATTCAACGCTTATAACAGTCTGTTAATCAATCGATCGGCATACAACTAAACAATCGGGATTAGTGTACGTAAAATATCATCCCAATACCCGTGTGGGGTTTCAAACAATCAAACACAGATTTTATTTGTGCAGTTGGGCGATGTGTAAAATTTATCGTCCCAATCAATATCTGTCAAATGTGTGTATATAAACAAATCGTCCGATTTGTTTATTTTTATTTCTTTTCATATACACGTTAAATTTTTTATTTTTAACTATAAAATATTTTCAACTATATAAATATTTTATTTCATTTCACATCATATCACACAATCAACTACACATCAAAATCAAACAAACAAGCATACAAGCCGTCCATGGTCTGTGGACGACGGGTGTCGGGTGCTACTAAACACCGTCTACATCCTAGTATATATTTATAACTAGAAAAATTAAATTGAAAGGTGAGAAGTTCTCACAAATTGCTAATCCAACGCCACGGCTCTTCATATGTAGAAATCTTCGTCGTTCTTGCCTCTTGTCACTTTCTTCATCCGTATTCACTACATATATAAAAATCGAATTTTTACTTCGCTATTCAATATATAAAAATCGAATTTTTACTTCGCTATTCAATATATAAAAATCGAATTTTTACTTCGCTATTCAATATATAAAAATCGAATTTTTACTTCGGTATTCAATATATAAAAATCGAATTTTTACTTCGCTATTCAATATATAAAAATCCTATTTTTACTTTGCTAATGAATATATAAAAATCGAATTTTTTTACTTTATAAAGATCATAGCTTTCATATGTTAAAAATTCTAACTTTCATATAATAAAAATCCTAGATCTTATCAATGATAAAAATTACATCTTTATTGTTTCTACTACATAAAAATTACATTTTTATAAATTAAAACTGATTTAAATACTTCAAGACTGATTTTCTATAACTGAAATTGGATTAGAAACTAATTTAATAAAATAAAAATCACCTTGGTTCGACTTTACTGAGGAGGGAAGGCTCGGTGTCGGAGTTGGCGGCGCGGCGTCTGATGTGGGCCAGGGGGTCTCGTCTGAGGTGCGCTCAGGCGAAGGGGAGGGGCGGTGGCTAGGAAAAGCGGTCGATTCATGGGGGTACGGGGGTTTGGGCTGTGGGATTTCGAATTGGGAAGGGGATCGAAGGGAGATGGTGTTGCTAGGGAGAAGTGGCGCGAGCTCCGGTGGTGGGCGGCGGCCGTGGGGCATGGTCGATGGCGGCTCGGGTAAAAAGGGGGTTGCGGTTTTTAAAGGGGGGGAGGAGCGAGAACGCGAGAGGAGGGGAGAGGTTGCCGGAGATGGGGAAGGCGGAGGGAGGCCAGCGGCGCGGCGGCGTGGGTGAGGGCGGGATTTCCGTCGATCGATCCTCTTTTTTTTTTATTGTCTGAGAGAAGTAAGAGAGAGAGGGGAGAGGCTATTATATATATTTATTTATTATTAATTTTATTTTAATTCTCTTTTAAAGTTGACTTTCCATTCTAACACGAAATCAAACCCAACGGCTATCGCCCCTAGCTAATTACCCCCATTCCGAACACAAGGGGATATGCCACGTAGGCTGGTTCGATCGTTTCGATCAGTTTTCGTCAAAATCAACATATAACTCTATATATTGAATTCGAACGCACATTTCAATTTACCGGGTTCACATACTAACTAGAAAAATTCCCGAAAAATATTTTCTAGCTTTGTATTGACGATACGGTCCTAACAAAACTAATTTCGTCGAATTCTGAGACCGTTGGAAAAATGGCCATTTTCCAGTCGATTCAAATCAACTGAAACTGGTCAAACGCGTTTTCCTTTTCCACGCTCGCATATTGATTCGAAAAATTATGAAATTTGAAACCTAGTAATAATTTGACATCACGGATCCAACAAAAGTGGTTTCGTCGAAATCCGAGGTCGTTTGCAAAATGTCCATTTTTAAGGGCTTGAATTCCATAGCGACTATTTAGAATTTTCATCTGGACATATCTTTTGATTCCCGCTATGAAATTTCAATCTTTCAGATTCATTGGAAAGATATTCACAAATAGATTCCATTATTTTTGGTTTCACTAAAATACGGTTTGTTTTGCACCCGGTACATTCATTTGAAGTTTGAAATCGAATTATCGAACTACCGCGCCATTTTCAATTCTATTTATAAATATATATAATTATTTATATTCTAACGACGACGTATATAATATATATGTTCGAATTCTATTTAAAATATATTTCTCATCGATATTATTTAAAATAATCCATTTTAAATGTTCAAAATTCGCTAAAATTGCCAAAATAAAAATTTTAAACTGGCCCAGATTTTCGGGTTGTTACAATCTCCCCCACTTAAAACTTTTCGTCCCCGAAAAGGAACAAAGTCGAAAGTGGTTTGATTAATCCACTCTACGTTCGATCTGGCTTCCATTCTCCAATTTTTTAGTTTCTGAGAATTTTCAAATTTTTCAAAAATTTGGCTAACACCCTAAATTTTCGAAAAATTTCGCCATAACTTCCCATGCACCGGAAGCCACGGGAAAATCCCGAAATTGCCATTTAGGCCTTCTGATCTCAAAAAAAAAAAAGTCAAGTGGCTAGCTAGTAGGCTCATAAAATCATCATCACCCAAACAAAACAGTAAATTATGTAGTAAACATGTACCTATTTGTCGGGCAAACAAATTTTATTCTCTGCTCTAGCCTCCTTGCTATGACCTGTTCAATGTAAGTACATATATATGCAAGCAAATGCGACCAATTTCAATAACATTCACTATTTGATCAAATTGGCTATATGGTTAAAATTTCAACTAACAAACAATAATCAAACAACACAATCATCAATCAATTAGTTGATTAGCTTTTGAAATTCATAACTTTGATATATAGTCAAAAATCAGATTTTTGATGCCAAATCACAACAATAGGCCCTATCTAATTTTGGTTCTCACACCAATCAATAGGAGATATATAAATATCACACCTTCAACACTCGAACACTAATTCTGATGACGTAGCTACAATCATCAGAATCATCTTCGGGCGACTAGAGTGTGAATCTATATCTATCCAGTATATTAAAATTTCAAATACACGTTTGCAAGGCTTATATGCAAAATCTTTATATACTGGACTGTCCAAATCAATATGAAACAAATAATCAAATACAAATAATTGATTTTAAATTTTCAAAACAAAATTCGTTTCATCTTTAAAAATATACTCTTCACACTTGTTCTAGGATACTACTGATCCCATTTCTAACGAGTCATTCCCATTGGATTTTACTAATCCAATATCTGATGAATTCTTTCGCATGGTTCTAATGTGCCTTGTTCTCTAAGCTTTGTAAACCAAAGCTCTGATACCAACTGTAAAAACCCGTAACTTCCCCAGTGAGGAAAGCGCGGATAGTTCGAGAACAAGCCACATCAGAACGCAGACGGAAGACCATTTCATTGTATATTACAACAATGCATCAGATTATAAGAATATACAGAGTATAAATGAATATTACACAGAAATATCAGAGATTTAAATTACATTTAAATACATAGCAGCGGAAAATAATACAATACACAACTAGAAGGAGATATACGGATACAAAGCTTCCCGGATATCGTTCCAGCTGTAAACCAGGATCCTGTGAATATAAATCTGCAAAACCAAAACTACTAGCTACCAGTGTCAAAATAAGGGCACCCAGAGTTTAGGTTAAAACAATAAACTCCAGGTCAGTCATGTGACTGGTGTGAGAACTAAAACAGTTATTATTCTTTATTTTAAAGTTCGGTAAATCAAGGGACCACGCCGTATAACACGGAACGGGTTTCCTCCCAAGAACACCGGTGCATAAAACAACAGCGCAATACTAAATAAAGAAAAATGAAGCTATTATAAGACCCAGGTCCTATCACACAATGCAACACAAGCCGGGGGATAGGGTTTTTCCTTATAACAGCCAAAGAATGCTTGATACGTTTAAAACAAATCATTTGATACTATAATAAGTGTACAGTGTTTAAAACAATTTCAATCATAAATATCAATCATAGGCGACATGAGCGTCCCATGCCACTATGTCGCCATATATAGGTTTACAAATAAAACCGCAAATGACACGTATTTGGAAATTGGTTTTCCATCTATGAACCGAGGCCAGGGATCGTCCTCTACCGATTCGAGACTCTCTAGCCCGAGCCTCAAGAACAGCCGCAACTGCCCCATGGAGCGACAGGGCCGGTCCACCGATGTGGATTATTATGCCTGAACACTACGTTTCCCCGCCCTTTGGGGAGTAAATGAGCCAACGAATGGCTCCATCGGACCCGGATCGTCCGATCTAACCGAGGCGCCTCGCAACAGCAACAACCACATAGGTGAAAAGTATATAAATGTCAGGGCTGATAGGTCACTGACACCACCCTAGCTAGAAAGAAACGCATGCCCTCCCTGAGGTCCTCTCCCGTTTTTGGTTCACAACCGGGGTGCGAAACTCGCGAAGTAAACGTTACACAAAGCTACGCCACAAAGGCCGTGCTTCGATCATCAATCACAAGACTTTGCTTTTCAACAGAAACCTTGATCATTTGCATCTTAGCATGCCACACAGGCAAACCACTCTATGCAACCGATATCAGTCACACAGAATGAAATCCGATGTCAGACACACAGTCCATTTACAAGTCCGTTCTGGGTCTGAACGAAACCGGAGGCACCTAGTACCCCGCATATCCATCGATCTCCAAGTACGTCTGGACGATCACCAACTGTTTCCATCTTCTTGGGTGCACAGCCCAATCAAGATCATCAGTAATTACCCAAACGACGTGAAGACCTCCGGTCTTCGACCGCCGTCTTCATCTTCGACTTATCGTCGTATCAGTTATTCAGAATGGGATAAACCCGGTCTTTCCGAATAACTCGCGTATATTATAAACAAGTGTTACACAAACACAACATACGCCTCATTCCAATTCATCAGTCACTAACCGTAAGTTAATCAAGAGAATAATTTCCCAAATATTAACCCCGAAGGCCGAAACCATCATCAGATCAATATCTAGAAAACCATTCTGCTTAGCTAACCGACAGTTAGTTTCTAAATTTCACATTCATAGGGAAGGTTCCCATTAATTTTATCCAAGATAAATTCCTTGAATTTATTCTCTAATCTTCTTTTGAATTTCGATTCAACTAGTCGGGATTAACGAACCTTACGGAAGTAATCATTGGTTTTAATTTCCCAATCCCAACCTATTCATCCCATGAAGTAAAACGGGTCTTACTTCATATCTAACACCATGGTGTTATCGGTAAATTCAATTACCATTTCACGTTTAAATCTAATTAAAGATTTTAACTAACGCCTGTAGCAAAACTGGTGATACTCCATTCTCGATTATTTCAATCTAATTAAAGATTCATTAAAACTCCACTTAGTTTTAATCTGTGACTGGGTTAAAGAATCAGTGTCATTTAAAACACGGTTCACGATAAACCAAAATCACATCACATTAATTATCGGGTTAAAGAACAAGTGTTATTTAAGACACTGTTCACGATAAACCCAAAATCAATATCAATTCAATTCCAATTAAATATTATTTAATTGGTACACTTCATTAAATCTAAATAAAAAGATTTAATCTTTTCTCAACTGGGTTCAAGAACAGTGTTAATGAAGACACCATTCACGACAAACCCAAATCACATTTGATATTAAACACAAGGCTCTGAATAGAAAATATACCGGCTTATATTCAATATCAAATTCTACGACTAACAAATATCGTATTGGAAATAACGTTATAAATATATATCTTTCAAATTTCCATAACAACATCTGTATAATCACGAAATCCAACATCGAAATATTCCGAAGACAATTTCGATTCAAATCCATTCCAATGCAATCATTGGAAATTCTGGTTATTTTCAAAACCATTTCAAATTCAAGTTATTTATTTAAAAATAAATAGAGTTATAATTCTAGTTCAAAAACTAGTTCATTTCGATAAAAATCTATTTTTATCTTTTCACATATGGGATTTTCATCCCAGTTCTTCACAAATCATTTCTTATGATTTTACACAAATTATTACTATTTTTAATAATTTTATCAAGGCCCGTACAGTCGATTTCCATCAACGGCCATCGAACTGCAGTTATAGCGACCTTTTTCAAATTTGATTTGGACTTAATTCCAAATCCAACCGTTAGATTTCAAATTTCTAATATTCGTTAGAAAGCTCTTTTCGATACGAACCCAACGGTTCCGGTTTTAGGAGAATCCGACGGTCGGATCTCCCGTAATATCCGTTCGAAGTCAACGGTCGAAATTAGCGAACTGCCGCGGCGCGGCGCGTTCTATTCAGGCCATTATATTATATTATATAATATATATAATATATACTTTGTCGATTTCCTTTTAAAACGTGCTTTATAAATCGTTTTAAATTCATTTTCAAAACGGTTTCAACTTCATGTTCAATTTCAAATCAAAATTGAATATTCCAATATAAATTCGTTTTAAATTCATTTCAAATCGATTTCAATTCAAATTGATTTCTAATTCAATTTCAGTTCATTTTCAATTCAATTCAATTTCAATTCGAATTTATTTATATTCAGTTTCAGTTCGAATTTCAATTCTTTCCAATTTCAATTTGAATTCACTTCTATTCAATTTCAATTTGAATTCACTTCTATTCAATTTCAATTTGAATTCACTTCTATTCAATTTCAATTTGAATTCACTTCTACTCAATTTCAATTTGAATTTATTTCTATTCAATTTCAATTTGAATTCATTTCTATTCAATTTCAATTTGAATTTATTTATATTCGGTTTCAGTTCGAATTTCAATTCTTTCCAATTTCAATTTGAATTCACTTCTATTCAATTTCAATTTGAATTCACTTCTATTCAATTTCAATTTGAATTCACTTCTATTCAATTTCAATTTGAATTCACTTCTATTCAATTTCAATTTGAACTCACTTCTATTCAATTTCAATTTGAATTCATTTCTATTCAATTTCAATTTGAATTTATTTCTATTCAATTTCAATTTGAATTCATTTCTATTCAATTTCAATTTGAATTTATTTATATTCAATTCTTTTCAAAATATCAGATTTTGAAATCACTTTCGATATTCATTATAAAATAAATAAAATCGATATAAATATCGTTCACGTCAAAATGGCGTCAATCTAATCAATACGGCTTCATATATTCCTATTTTCAAATATTCTATTTCAAATATTTCCTTTTCAAATATTTCTATTCAAATATTTCTTTTGCAAAACTGGAATGAGGCCCAATCAATTACCATATAATGTTAATTATATGGATTTTCTACAACATATGTATATATCAACAATGATGAATAATCAACCATCATCCAAAGTGCATTCTACATTGTATAAGCATCAAATATAGATATTCAACGCTTATAACAGTCTGTCAATCAATCGATCGACATACAACTAAACAATCGGGATTAGTGTACGTCAAATATCATCCCAATACCCGTGTGGGGTTTCAAACAATCAAACACAGATTTTATTTGTGCAGTTGGGCGATGTGTAAAATTTATCGTCCCAATCAATATCAGTCAAATGTGTGTATATAAACAAATCGTCCGATTTGTTTATTTTTATTTCTTTTCATATACACGTTAAAATTTCTATTTTTAACTATAAAATATTTTCAACTATATAAATATTTTATTTCATTTCACATCATATCACACAATCAACTACACATCAAAATCAAACAAACAAGCATACAAGCCGTCCATGGTCTGTGGACGACGGGTGTCGGGTGCTACTAAACACCATCTACATCCTAGTATATATTTATAACTAGAAAAATTAAATTGAAAGGTGAGAAGTTCTCACAAATTGCTAATCCAACGCCACGGCTCTTCTTAGGTAGAAATCTTCGTCGTTCTTGCCTCTTGTCACTTTCTTCATCCGTATTCACTACATATATAAAAATCGAATTTTTACTTTGCTATTCAATATATAAAAATCGAATTTTTTACTTCGCTATTCAATATATAAAAATCGAATTTTTACTTCGCTATTCAATATATAAAAATCGAATTTTTACTTCGCTATTCAATATAAAAAAATCGAATTTTTACTTCGCTATTCAATATATAAAAATCGAATTTTTACTTCGCTATTCAATATATAAAAATCGAATTTTTACTTCGCTATTCAATATATAAAAATCGAATTTTTACTTCGCTATTCAATATATAAAAATCGAATTTTAACTTTGCTATTCAATATATAAAAATCGAAATTTTACTTCGCTATTCAATATATAAAAATCGAATTTTTTCTTCGCTATTCAATATATAATAATCCTATTTTTACTTTGCTAATGAATATATAAAAATCGAATTTTTTTACTTTATAAAGATCATAGCTTTCATATGTTAAAAATTCTAACTTTCATATAATAAAAATCCTAGATCTTAACAATGATAAAAATTACATCTTTATTGTTTCTACTACATAAAAATTACATTTTTATAAATTAAAACTGATTTAAATACTTCAAGACTAATTTTCTATAACTGAAATTGGATTAGAAACTAATTTAATAAAATAAAAATCACCTTGGTTCGATTTTACTGAGGAGGGAAGGCTCGGTGTCGGAGTTGGCGGCGTGGCGTCTGATGTGGGCCAGGGGGTCTCGTCTGAGGTGCGCTCAGGTGAAGGGGCGGTGGCTGGGAAAAGCGGTCGATTCATGGGGGTACGGGGGTTTGGGCTGTGGGATTTCGAACTGGGAAGGGGATCGGAGGGAGATGGTGGCATTGGGGAGAAGTGGCGCGAGCTCCGGTGGTGGGCGGCGGCCGTGGGGCAAGGTCGATGGCGGCTAGGGTAAAAAGGGGGTTGCGGTTTTTAAAGGGGGGGAGGAGCGAGAACGCGAGAGGAGGAGAGAGGTTGCCGGGGATGGGGAAGGCGGAGGGAGGCTGGCGGCGCGGCGGCGTGGGTGGGGGCGGGATTTCCGTCGATCGATCCTCTTTTTTTTTTCTTGTCGGAGAGAAGTAAGAGAGAGAGAGGGGAGAGGCTATTATATATATATTTATTATTAATTTTATTTTAATTCTCTTTTAAAGTTGACTTTCCATTCTAACACAAAATCAAACCCAATGGCTATCACCCCAAGCTAATTACCCCCATTCCGAACACAATGGGATATGCCACGTAGGCTGATTCGATCGTTTCGATCAGTTTTCGTCAAAATCAACATATAACTCTATATATTGAATTTGAACGCACATTTCAATTTACCGGGTTCACATACTAACTCGAAAAATTTCTGAAAAATATTTTCTAGCTTCGTATTGACGATACGGTCCTAACAAAACTAATTTCGTCGAATTCTGAGACCGTTGGAAAAATGGCCATTTTCCAGTCGATTAAAATCAACTAAAGCTGGTCAAACGCGTTTTCCTTTGCCACGCTCACATATTGATTCGAAAAATTATGAAATTTGAAACCTAGCAATAATTTGACATCACGGATCCAACAAAAGTGGTTTCGTCGAAATCCGAGGTCCTTTGCAAAATGTCCATTTTTAAGGGCCTGAATTCCATAGCGACTATTCAGAATTTTCATCTGGACATATCTTTTGATTCCCGCTATGAAATTTCAATCTTTCAGATTTGTTGGAAAGATATTCACAAATAGATTCCATTATTTTTTGTTTCACTAAAATCCAGTTTGTTTTGCACCCGGTACATTCATTTGAAGTTTGAAATCGAATTATCGAACTATCGCGCCATTTTCAATTCTATTTATAAATATATATATATAATTATTTATATTCTAACGACGACGTATATAATATATACGTTCGAATTCTATTTAAAATATATTTCTCGTCGATATTATTTAAAATAATCCATTTTAAATGTTCAAAATTCGCTAAAATTGCCAAAATAAAAATTTTAAACTGGCCCTGATTTTCGGGTTGTTACAATCGCTTTCCTCCTTAAGACAAGTGCATGGACACTTGTCCTAATGCATACCACCCTCCTTAATTTTACTAGTGTAAGGACACTTGTATTTTTGCATGTAAACTTTCATGCATGCCTTCCACTTGCCATATTAGGTGTTATTACCTCCTTAGCCCTCCATTTCTGTATAAAGAGGCCCTTTCTCCACTTTTTCACTTTTCCCTTCCATTTCCTCCTTTTCACCTTCTTCTTAAAGCTTATGGCCATGGTTTCCATTGCATAAGTCTTCCTCTTTTCCACCACCACCTTGCCAAAGTTCGTCATTCTCCTCCTCCTCCTCCTCTTCTAATAGAGAGAAATTAGTATGTATTATACTATATATACATATTGGTGAAGAAGATGGTGCGCTGAAATACTATCCGATGGTTCACTCAACTAGGCTTGCCTATCGAGAAGATTGGAAAGTTGTTAGGTGAGAACTCTTTAACCACAATTTATATATTTAATTAGTAGTTAGACTAATTTAAATATAGTGATGAATTATTAGTGGTTAATGAAGGTTGATGTTTGTTGTGATGGATGATGGATGCGTAGTTTAGAACATACACATTATTAAGCGCTAATGTTATAATGCTTGTGCACAGTTATTATTTATTTGATTATGTTGATGATGGTTGCTATTGATGTTTCTAATGGTTGTTGATGTCGTTTCGCACACACTGTGACACATCAATTGTGGGATTACATTGGTGATCGGCAAATCTCCTTCGTAATTGGAAACAATATTATTATTGAAATTGAAGGTTAATAATTGGAAAAGACAAGTATGAATTCATATATATTGATAAAGTTTCTTTAAATGAATAAATAAATACCGGAATGTTCTAGGATGATAGAGAGGATAGTGTCAAGGCTTGGGTTTGGAAAATTTAGCCTCCTGCTCTCCCTGGCTATCCCTGACTAATCCGACGGATGGGATGGTTAATTTGAAGTTATTTGAATTTAGAAATAAATTGGATTTTTAATTTAATAAAATATTAAGTGAAAAATAAAAGTTGAATTTTAAACCCGAAATAATATGGAAAATGAATTTAAATGTTTTAAATGGTTTATATAAGTATATAATGGAGTATCGCATAATAATGTTTATTACGATCAAAATAGAGTTTGTCGAACAATGGCTTGTGTTTTAGTTACAAACTTTAAATACTTATAACTTTTGCAATTTAAATCAAATTTCCACGAAACGGAAAATGTTTGATTTCCATTAATGAGAGCTTTCAAATGAATGAAAGAAGATTTTTATTTCAAGTTATAATTTTTAAGTTATGTTCAAAACCGTTTTGGAAAAGTCGTTGTAAGAGCAGTTGGCAACCATAACTATAAATAGCTGTTTTAAATATTTTAAAAATATGGAAAAAAATTGTTAAATCATTATAAATTATGTAAAAGTGTTTGGAATTTTAAAGTTTAAGTTTTGGTTAAGATAAATGATATTTTGATCGAAGTGGTTAAGATAACTGTTTTGCAACGCTTTTGTTACATTTTTGAAACACTATTGTTATGCTTTCTTCAAAAACAATCTATTTTGAAGTTTTTAACCCGCAAACTATTTTCCGAACTATAAGTAATCATTTTTAAATGATTTGTGGAATGTTTTCAAAAGTTAAAAGTATTGGAAATATTTTATATGGAATTTAAATTGATTTATTAAAATGAGGATTTTTCCATTTTAAATAATTAGATATGGTTGGAGATAAATCTTCCAATGTTTGATATTAATTCGGTAGATGATGCTTACTATTTGAAGAATTTAAAAGGTAGTTTGTCATCATTCCGCTTATAGTGTGAGTTGGATATCGAGATTAATATTGAGGATAAGTTTAAGGCTGTAATTTTTGTATGAATGTCCGACGTGCGTTCGTGTCCGTGAACGAAATACGTTCGTTCAAGTCCGTACGGTTTTCATTTAGGACACGAGTTAGGACAACAAAATTTGTACGAGAAAAAATCACGTCCGGTCTGTGCTCGTATGAATTCCTCGTAATTCGGCGTATAGTTGAGAGAAAATCTAGTAAAATATACAAAATGTGATATAAATAGCCATGTCCGACCAAGTCCGATCGTGTCCATGTCCAAAAAATATTTGTCCATGTCCAACCGATTTTATAGGACACAAATTAGGACAGCCAAAATTTGTTTGAGAAAAAATTTGGTCCGGTCCGTGTTCAGTCCGATTTTTTTAGGACAGAAACTGAACACACCTCCGTCCGGTCCGGTCTAACCGATTTGCACCCCTAGATAAGTTGATGATATTTCTATCTAGATATAATGTGAAAGAGTTCGATAAATATTTAACTAAGATACAGGTTTCCCAATGTGATTGAGATAAGATGGATAGATATAATCTTCAGATATTTGATATGAAATTTTGTGGTGTAAATGTATAATATTTGTGGAATTTAGAAGAAATTATTATTATATCGTTATTACACTTATAATGTTTGTTGATTATGAGAAATGATATCGAATATAAGTAGACACAATTTCTGTGTAACTTATTATCAATATCGATTGATTAGGGTTTTATCGTGAATCGTATCTTCAATACCCAATGAGATTGAGTTACAGAAATTCATATCGTAATTTGGGGATTTAATCAAATCTTTGATTGAGGAAATTAAAAATAAATAATTGAGAAGGAAGTATAATCTTTTAGTTAAGATTAAAGAATTAAATGTTAGAAAATCGTTTTATTCGGAAACTATGGTTGAAATATGGATTAAGGGTTTTCAAAAGAAACTGAATTTGCATAACAAGTTATTAAATGAAAAGCCAGTTAAGGCTTTGAGGCTAAATTATTTTAATTTAAGGGACGTGTTTTAAAAGAGAAATGTTAAATATGGATTTTGTTATAATTTGAGAATGGATTTAAAGAAGTTTTAATTTAACAAATCCAAGATGGAAGGAGATTTGGTTGAAAGCCTCTGTGTTCTGTAATTGTGTTTTCAAAATTGTGCTTATTATTTGGAAAGACCGAGATCAGATGTATGTTAAAAAACCATTCCAATTAATAATACGATGTTGTGGAGAAATTGAAGACAGTACTGAAGACCGAGACCCTTCATATCGTAAGGACAACTTGCTGAATGTCTCAAATGGGTAGTTTCCATTTGCTTATCGATTTTATATCAGCTAAGTGGCTAGAAGCCCGAACGTATGTGAAGGAATTCCAAATTTGTGGTTTCGTTCAAACCAAAAACAGACTTGTATGGATTGTGTGTCTGAAATTGTAATTGACTACGTAGCACTGATCTCTGTTAAATATATATCTTCTAGGTGGCTGAGAATGTATTCTCTTGCTTAACACCCTTCTCTAAGACGTATGAGCTCAGAGGTTATATAACGATAGAAATCAGTGATGCATTGTGAATGGACAATGTGGCATACTTAAGTTTTGTGGTGAGCTATGGATGATCTAAGCATGGATTATTTAAGCATAGCTTCGTGTATATCGTGACCTCGGCAAGCCTCACACCCCGGTAAGTGGCCAATACAGGAAGAAATGCAACAAGGTTATGGGGTGTTATCTCCTTCTAGATAAAAGGTGTACTATGGTATGGAGCCCATGTATTAACCTATGTGGTAAAAACATCTACTTGTGTGGTTGTTGTTGGCGCTCGCTCGAAAGGTCGGTGACGACCGGGAGATGACATACTCATACGTACTCTAAGTTACCTAGTTACAGAGGTAACCCAACCTTGTATTGGTATGAGGAGCATCACTGTTGATCCTCGGACATCCCTCTATAGGTGTTCAAAATTCGGTTCCGAAGGAAGTTCCTTTGCTAGGTCATTGATCGAAACCCAATCTCCAATACGAGCCCGTACGATTTTGATTGTATACCATATGTCAGTACAGTATATGGTACCTATGCTGGCTATTTTAATACATTTAATTTCGAAAGGTTTTTCACACTATATTGTAGTATTGAAAGAGGATTTCCGCATATCAAAGACATTTTTGACTGCATAAGGAGAAACCTCGCCCATGTGTGTGTTTGCATTGTGTGTGTGCTGCGAGACTTTATGTTAGTTACATTTTTCAAAAAGGCATTGCGAATTTCTATGCATTGGTATTCACATGGAGTAAACTCGTTCCGCATTAGCGGCGTGGTCCGATGAATTACCTAACTTTAAAATAAACCCTAAAAACAAATGTTTTGAGTTAACACACTAGTCCCATGACTGTCTTGGAGTTTATTGTTCCCATACCTAAACTCTGGGTGTCCAAAATTTTCCACATGGGCAGCCTTGTAGCTTGGTTCACATATTTAGTCTTGGAGTTGGTTGGAGCAGGATGCTGGTTTAAGTTGGAGCTATTATATCTTGGAGCATTCATATTCTTTCACTGAGTTAATATCTTTTCCGCTATTTAATCAATGTACTCTCATGTATCTCTTGTAACTCTGATGTAATATTATTGTAATGATAATGGAAAAGTTTTTTCACTTTTGTGCAAATGTGGAAGTACCGCTAACAATCCGTCTTTGTGAACGGTTTAAGTTGGTTTAATTACAAGTGAAAACCGAGCAAAAAGGCGGGTCGTTACAGATTTCATTTTCTGTAAGGCTGAGTAATCCTTGGACATAAGCTCATAAGCATCCTTTTTTCGTTACAAATGAACTGGTCAAGATGACCATTATCAATTTCAGCTCCCAAACTCGCGATGGTTTCAAGGATAGTTTTCTCAATGTTTGGCTTTTATTTCATTTTTGTCTTTGGTTGCTCTTCTTTTGCTCCAGAAGAACCTACCGTTAGGTCAAAATTATCATATAGAAAGTTGTCAAAATTATCAAATGTTTCTAGCGTAGAAGATGAATGTCGGTCGACATTCACAACATCTACAGATTGCTCAGTCATTGCATTTTGCAATGTATTACCTTTTTGTTGCTTATTGAGTGGAGGAGATACTCACAGAAATCCTGGCTTAAAGCGAAATTCGTTGTTCATTTGAAAATCAACTCCATCTGTGGTTAAATGAATATCAGATCCACTTGAATTCAAGGTTTGTTCATACTCAGTTACATCATTTAAGATAGTTCGCATGGGATCCATGTCACCTGCCCCTACGTGATTTTTACCTGCTCTATCTTTGGGACTGACATATTTACCTAATGCGGTGCAATGGTTTGGTATATGAACTACAGCAGTTTCCTCAATCAGTTGGTCATCGTCTTCCGTTGACAGTGTCGTTATTGTCATCGCTCCTATCCATCACAAATTCATCCGTATCATCAGTTAGCTCACCCTTTTTAGGAATGTGAGAATTTATAGTGTACTTATCATTGCTAGATGATTCATTTATAACTCCATATCTATTGGCTGTTGGAAGAGGATCACCAGAACGTTGACTTTTGTGTTTCGCTCAACTATTTTCCATTTCTGTTGGCTTCCGATGGGGTTAAAACTCATTTGGGAACCGTTTCTTGCTGAAATTCCTTTGACATGTTGATTCATGGCAGCTTTATTGCCTACACCATCTCCTCTTTATGAGTATTCACCTCTGTCCTTCGATCACCAACATCTGCACCAGTCGTCCTATTGCTTACATTCATTCCTAGTGTTTCATTGCATTTGCCTGAAGGTCATTTAGTACTTAAATGACCAAAGACTTTACATGTCCAATAGATGTCCGACTTCCAGACGAAACCAATGTAAACCCCATGTTCAGTATCATTAGGTAGGAGAACAGTGATCTTGTCTAGTAGTTGTCTCTCAGGGGTTATCTCGACTAAACATTTAGCATACCCTAACCAATCCAGACTCTCAGTAGCCTAATCCATATAGAGAAACTTTCCTACTTGCGAAGCTAACCAACCAATGCCTATCTTCGACCAGGCCACCATCGGGAGGTTAGTCATTTTAACCCAAACCGGCACATTTTTGATTCTTTTCCCCAATAGCCTCATATTAACATCCCTTTTTTTAATAATAAATACTTTGTTTCTTATTACAATAGGGTCAGCCTTCAATATGCGTTTCCTATACTTCTTATCAGAAACAAGAAAGAAAAAGATACTACCGTTTGACTTAACCTTAATCGGACCTCTAAGTTTCCAGTGTTTGAAAAATTGCATGACTACTACATTGTATGGCAGAGGAGAGTCCAGAAAGAAGCCCGCCAGATATTATTTCCATTCTTCCATGCTTGCGTTGACTATGTCTGTCATAGGCACATGACGTTTCCCATTGTACTTTACAGTTAAAGGTGAAGGGGCAAAGACGTCGGCATTGTGTGGTTTCGTCGCAAAAAGATACGTCCATCTAACCTTAGGAAGAGGAGGGTTAGGAGGTGGTTTAAGAGGCTATTAGGCGGTTGACGCTGCAGAGGCGGAGGAGGAGGAGAGGGACTGACGTGGGGAGGTGGATTTGGTAAGGGAAGGTTCAGATGTGGTGGATGATCTGACGTGGGAAGGTTGCTAGCAGCTGGCGAAAAAGGTGGGTTTGTGGGTATCCAGGAGGAAATTAGGGTTGCCATTTTTGAGGAAAGTTAAGCCGGTTGTTTTTGTGTGTGTGTGTTTATATATAGTTTACATATGCATATATAAATTTAATTTGATAGGCTAAGTTTTGTAAATTTTACATATAATTTTATAAAGGATGATTTGATGTTATTTCCATTACCAACAACTGCTTTTTGCAGTATCATTCAAGCAATGTTTTTCTTGATATGTTTTTTTATAGTCCTGATGGTAATTATTGCTCAGCTTTTTTTAACCGCGTAAAATGTAATGTCCCCTGCTTCATTAGTTTTTTAGTACCATTGTTATTATTAGAAGGCCTACAAAATGACATTTGTTATGTATGCAATCTACCGCCTAACACAGTTTTCAGTTAAGTCTTAATATTGTGTTAAAAACACAAAAAACAATTTTCTTGCGTGTTATTTTAGGTTATACCATTATTCTCTATGTAATTCCATTTATAACACTTCTTTTATTAGATTGTTTAGTGCAAACAACCTTTATTGTTAAAAATAACAAATTTTACATAAAGAATATATGATAGATAAAATAATTGTTGTCTCCCAAGTATAGATGTGTTGCTATAAATAAAGATTTCGCATGTTACATCATTGACCAAGAATAAGTATTCCTTCCAAACCTAGCTTTGTACTTGTTAATAGACTCATCTGGGTTTCTTTTTAATCTGTTTGTCCATCTACATCCAACCACATTTTTATTTGTAGGTGGACATACGACTTCCTAGGTTTTATTTCTAATGAGGAAATTGTGTTCCGCATCCATTGATATCTATCAGTTTTTGTTTTTAATTGCTTGTTTTGAACAGGTTCACAATAACTAGAAGATATAGTATATGCCTTTGGTTTGCAAATACCACTTTTAGCCCTGGTAACCATTGGATGACTAGTCTGAATTTGTGGCTCATTTGATGGTGAGCTAGCATTACTATCTGACTCTCATCAGTATTCTGATCTCGTATTTTGAGAGTTTGTATTTTCTTTTAATATTTGATCTTATGAATTTTCAGGATTGCGTGTGGCGTGGCTGGGTTGCTTTGAATTATCATAACTTTCTGAATTGAGTTGTGATGATTGATCAGCCTCAGCAGCCTCACTTTCAACATTTTGATGCCATGTTTTCGAGTAAACTGGAATCTCATGCATAGAAATAGTTGTATTTCTTACTTTGCTTGTAGTTTTAACTTCCCTGCTGCTAAAAGGAAACGTTGTTTCATTGAATACAACATGTCTACTTACGTAAATTTTACATGTTTCATCATGACATTTGTATCCGTTTTGATTAGTAGTATACCCCAAGAATGTACATGGCCTAGATATGAAGTTCGACTTGTTAGTATTGTAAGGTCTTAAATAGGAAAAACACAGACATCCAAAGGGTTTTAAACTGTTGTAATCTAGTTTAACATTGTACAATTTCTCAACTGTTGGTTGCCTATTAATCAGGTATACAACAACTGAAGGCCTCTAGCCAAGATTTTAAAGATAAATTTTCTTGTGCTAAAAGTGTTAAACTAGATTCTACAATATGTCTATGCTTACGTTCAATAAGACCATTTTGTTGAGAAGTATAAGGACGAGTGGTCCTGTGAATAATTCCCCTTTTAGTAAAATAATTATTCAGACTTTTAAATTCAATTCCACCATTTAACTGTGTTGGCTAGCTTTATGACCAAGTCACCAAGAAAGCAAACTTTCATGATCAGATGGACAAGGACTCACACATATAAGATTCAAGGAAAAGTAACCTTGGCCCATGAAGCCCATAGGCCCGTTCGTGATCTGGTCCCTCGACCTCGGATCGTGGCATACATTTTACCATCGACCCGCTCATGAAAAGCCACCCCGATCCGCTAGTGCCAAGCCACCACGAACCGTCCACACTAAAGCATCATGACCTGATCCCAAAATCAATGACTTGGTCTTCCACGATCCGAAAGGTCCAGATCTGATGACACCTGTCCATATTCACCATCTTGACCATTTCTCTACCTATTCACGAATCAGACCGAGATCCTCGGGATTTGTGCCACGTATGACCATGAATTGCCTGTAGATACCACCTATAAATAGCCCTACGCTTGGCATTTTTAGGATCTTTTTGGCAATTCTGAATGTTGTTATCACCGTTGTTGCTTCTCCATTATTTCTAATCGGTATTATTACAAAATTACTGAGTGAATTATCATTGTAATCGTGAGATTGAGATAAATCATTGATTGTACTAACATTCTATGCATAATTAAAGATATACAAAGTGAACGTAGGCTCGTTAATGACGAACCACTATAAATCTTGTGTGCTTTCTGTGTTTTCTTTCAGTTCTAGATATTATTCTCTGCACATTCGGATAATTTGGGTGTTAAAGCCATTTTTGGATCTAACATTTTGGTGCTTTCACTGAGAACCGAAGTCTCAGCATATCGAATTATTACTCTACTGTTTGGATATTCAAGTCCGAACAAAATAGTATGAATCTCCACTGTATTGATTTTTGAAGAATTTAGCAAACTCAAGGCATTATGGCTGGAAAGAACTCCAAGGATGCACGAGCTTCGCAAGCGAACGAAGCTACAAATGAAGGTAATGAAGGAAGCATTCAAGAGCAGGTCGAATTGGAGTCTCTGGATCGTGAAGAGGAGGGGGCGATCCGACCCGGCGATGGCGTCATGACCTGGTCTCAGGACAACGCCACGAGACGCTTCACTAAAATCACCATGAGCCGACGTCAAGAAGGATCCACGAGCATCAACAGCGGGGGACCACGACCTGAAATGACAACCAGACCACAACTCGACCTGGAAAGGAGATTATGGCTCATTCTGCTCATGTTGGTGCTTCTGATCGACCAGGCTCGAGTTCTTTACGTATAAGAGATAATTTTGATGATCAATTCAATCCTTCCGCTCCACTTACTGAAGGAGATCTTTCCCGCATCCTTGATATGTTGGGGAGAATGAATGACGAGTTAGAAGCCCAAAGACAAGAGAGCTCCCTGTTACTATAAAATCTCACTGCATTGGACAGGCGCATTGATGATCTCCAAAGGCAGAGGACACCTCCGCCAGCCCGTCCTTTGACTCCAGAGTACTCGTCTTCATCTATGGAATCTCCAAGATCCCCACGAAGACCATTGGAAAGGGTTGAAAATATAGAACAACTTCGATTTGGATCACTTCCCTCCTGAGAAGAGGCAGCATTTCACCTAGGATCCGTCGACCATAATCCGAATAATCCTGTAGCGCTTCCTAGAGCACAGGTTGTTAATGATCCTGTTGAGAATCGACCACTGAAACTCCCTCGCCGCGTGATTGACCATGGCAACAGGGGACAAGGAACCTCTGCTCAGGCTCCAGACTTTGTGGCATCCCGTCGAAGGAACGACGGAGGCCCCCGCATGGCAAGAAGTGCTGATCCTGAATCTACAGTGACTCATGCTGATGTTGAAGCAATGATTAGGCGAATCATAGTGGATAGCCGTGGGCAGAGAAACGAAGATTGGGGGTACAGAACGTAGTCATACGCCCTTTACCGATGATATATTGGAAGCTACATTCCCGAGGCATTTCAATATGCCAACTATGAATCGTTATGCCAGCAGGTCAGACCCAGTTCAACACCTGATGAGGTACTCGTGGTCCATGAATGCCGCTGCAGCCTTTAATTCCGTAAAGTGTAAAGCGTTCCCGATATTCCTGGAAGATGTGGCAATATTGTGGTTCACTCGCTTGCCAGCATGATCGATATCTAGTTTCAGGGAACTGAGTGAAAAATTCGTGAACCAATTTCGGCTTCATGCTCATAGGTCTAAAAATGTCATGGAGTTATCCCTTATTAAACAACGTCCTAACGAGATTCTGAGGTCGTACCTGGATCATTTCAACTAAGTTGTCACAAAGGTTAGAGACCCTCACGAATAGACTGTCTTGATGGCGTTAATCGATGGGGGTGGACAAAGATACTAAATTCGGAAGGTACCTAGCTGGCAAGCCGCCACTGACTAGAGAGATATTCTATGAAAAAGCTAATATTCGTCTACGTCAGGAAGAATTATATGCCAACCGGAAGAGGAAGGCTGCCGACAAAGAAGTTATACAGGGCAACGTGGCCATTAAGCAGACAAGAGACAGCTCACGGAAAGTCGTGGTGAATGTCAAGAAATAAAAATGGCCGCCAATCGGGAAATAACAGTTGGAAGAAGAACCGGTGGAATGATTCCCAAAGAAGGCCTCGGTCCCCATTTGAGAACTTCACATCATTAAATGATATGCTAAAGAACATCTTTATGGATACTTATAATGTTCTCCAGTACAAGAGGCCTCCCCCGGGGGATTCGACGGAGAAAGAACACGAAAGTGTTAAGTTTTGCCTCTTCCACCAAGTTTATGGTCACTCCATCAACGAATGTCGCCATTTGAGAGATGTGGTTGGAAAGCTACTCCGAGAAGGAAAACAAGATGAGTACAAGGTGGCTCCAAGAGATCGGGGCCAAGCTGGATATGGCCCAAACCAAAACCAACTCGTCGCTAAACCTGCCCCTCAGCAGAAAGGGAAGAATATTGTAATCAACACCATAGTCGGAGGGCTTCATTTGGTAGGACACAGCTTCAGGGCAATGGATCAGTATGTCAACGCGGCCAAACAATACCTCGAAGTTGGAGAATGCAGTAACCCTGATGATTCTGCTCTAATCAAACAACAAAAGACAATGACCGACGACGTTATATTACGCAGTAGAGAGAGTATTGGAGTCCATTCCCCAACTGAAGACCGATTAGTTATCACAGTCACTATTGGTCCGGCTATAGTCCACAAAGTTTTGGTGGATAACAGAAGCTATGTCAATATTCTGTTCAAGAAAGCATTTGATCAGATGAAGTTAGAAGCAAAAGACTTGAAGCCTTGCGAGGGATGGGTCCGCGACTTTAATGGAGCCTCAACTGCCCCAATGGATATGTAGAGTTGTCCGTCACCCTGGGAGAATGAGATCGCCGGAGGGTGAGGATTCTCCTCCTTGTGGTCTTGGATGTAAAATCACCGTATAATGCCTTTTTGGGCCGACCGGCCCTTGCAGAATTTAGAGCCTTCATTGCGCCCTCGTGTCTTTTGTTGAAATTCCCGACGGATGCAGAGGTAGGAAGAATTAGAGGAGATCAAGTCGTTGCACGAGCATACTACATAGCAGAGCTAAAATTGCTGTGCAAAGGAAGTGATGTAGAGACAAAAGGCGCTTCCTCCCCTACAAGAGAGGAAACGTCGTAGCAACTAAAGAAAATAACTCTGGGAGAGCCGCCCAGAGAACTGCCCGAGGACATAGATCCCGGAGAGGACGAGGAACCTGGGGCCAGAATGATGACTCCCAACGAGACGACTGTGGATGTACCAATCGATGATAGTGACCCAGAGAAGGTCCTGAAATTGGATCCTAGATAGACCTTCTTCAAGCAAGAGAATTAACAGATTTCTTGAAAGCTAATTTAGATGTGTTTTCCTGGACCTACGCTGACATGTGTGGAATATCTCCCTCGATTTTGAGCCATTCATTAAGCATCAATCCAAAGCATCCACCCGTCAAACAAAAAAGGTGAATGCTTGGTCCAGAGAGGTATGCTGCCCTGAAGGAAGAAGTAGAGAAGCCGAGAAGTAATGCGTTTATCAGAGATTCAACCTACCTAGAGTGAATTTCGAATCCGGTCTTGGTGAAGAAGTCCAACGGAAAATGGCGCACTTGTATTGACTTTTCAGATTTAAACAAAGCCTGCCCGAAAGACAGTTTTCTGCTACCAAGAATTGATCAACTAGTGGATTCAAAGGCAGAACATGAACTCCTTTCCTTCATGGATGCCTACTCAGGATATAACCAAATCCCTATGCACGTTCCGGACCAAGAGCATACCAGCTTCATCACAGATCTAGGGTTATACTGCTACGTAGTGATGCCATTTGGTTTGAAGAACGCCGATGCTACCTACCAACGATTGGTGAATAGAATGTTCTACAATCAAATCGGGAAGACGATGGAGGTGTATGTCGACGATATGTTAGTAAAATCCAGGCAATCATCCAACCACACTCCCGACTTAGCAGAAATGTTCGTTATCCGCCGAAGATACGTGATGAAACTCAACCCTATGAAGTGTTCATTTGGGGTTGCCTTTGGGAAGTTCTTAGGATTTATCGTCAGCTCGCGTGGAATTGAAATCAATCCAGACCAAATCGCGACAATCAGAAACATTTAGGAACCCAGACAAATCAAAGATGTGCAAAGCCTTGCAGGAAAAGTAGCTGCGTTGAGTAGATTCATCTCCAAGGCTACGGACAAGCGTATTCCGTTCTTTGAACTGATAAAGCGAGGAAAGCGCAATTTCAAATGGACCCCTGATTGCGTAGAAGCATTCCAGAACCTGCTGAATCATCTTGAGAGACCCCCGATACTATCAAAGCCGATCGATCACGAGGACTTGTTTGTGTACTTGGCAGTGTCGTCCCATGCGATAAGCTCAGCCTTGGTGAGGGAGGAAGATAAGATTCAGAGGCCAGTGTAGTATGTGTGTAAAAAGTTGGCGGCAACCGAGCGAAACTACCCAAGAATGGAAAAGCTCGTGTACAGTTTACTAATCGCTTCAAGGAAGCTTCGCCACTATTTTCAAGCTCATCATATCACAGGGTACATTGACCACCCGCTTAGACAAGTTTTGCAAAGGCCAGAGGCATCAGGAAGATTACTCAAATGGAACATTGAGTTAAGTCAGTTTGATTTGAATTTTCAGCCCTGACGATCGATAAAAGGGCAAGTACTGGCAGACTTTATAGCAGAGTTCGCTATCCCGAAGGATGATGTAGTGAGTGAAGAAGCTGATTCTCCGAAACAACTTCTTGACCCCAACGCCTGGAAATTATATACTGTCGGAGCCAAGAATGAAAGACGATCTGGCGCTGGAGTTGTGCTTATTACTCCCGAAGACCGACCAATATATTGCGCCCTTAGACTGGAGTTTCATGCCATGAATAATGATTCTGAGTATGAAGCCCTGATTGTCGGACTGAAGCTTGCAAAGGAGTTGGAGATAACAAAGCTAGACATCTTTTGTGACTCCAAGTAGGTGGTGAACCAGGTCAATGAAGAGTTTTAGGCCAAGATTCCAAGACTAATATCATATTTGAAAGAAGTGAGGAAGTTGCTGGATAACCTTGATCACTATAGCATATCTCATATCCCTCGAGAGGAGAATCAAAAAGTAGACAAGTTGGCAAAGATGGCTAGTTCCGACAGTCCTGAAGACATCGAGCTAGTACCAATTGAAGTATTGCAATCTCCCAGCATTGATCAGATGGAAATTGATCCCGTATTGGAAATTGAACCAGAAAGGGAGTCGTGGATGACACCCTTGAAGAACTTTTTAATGAATGGAACGCTTCCGACCAAGAAGAGCGAGAGGCGTATCCATCATCATTCTCTTACTTAATCGTAGTAACATTCCCCAAATCCATCTTAATTCATTGTGAATTCTTCCCCACCTATACAATTGTCAAAGTGGTATCGGTATTGACAGAGAGTATATCAATACCAACTCTGATCTCTTTGACAACCAATCACTTATTTCGTACTATGGTTATTTATCAAAGATTATACCTAGAAAATCATGTTAATGAACATATTAAATTATTTAGCTTCATAAGCGTTTAAACTTCTCAAAACGTTTACTTCCTGAATTGAGATATTTTTACACTTATCCTTAAAATCAACATGACTTAGCTTGTTGATTTCATATCATTTACTGCGTCACTTTCAAATAGTAACTTTAAGTATATCTTGAAATTAGTCCTATTCAAACTATTCTACTTATTGCTTTTGTCAAAAATCAAGTTATTGGATTTATTTAACTTAAACGATATATTTTCAAATCATATTTTAAAATTTTAACCTGGTTTAACAATATATTTTCAATTCATATTTTAAAAAATTCAACCTAGTTTAACCTAAATTTTCACATTTAGTAAAATAAATAAATATATACTTCCAAATATTTTAAACCTATCTTATTTATTTACTTTACAAAAGTCGAAAGGTAAAACTTCTCTAAATTTAGTTATACATCGCAAAAATATTCTTCTAATCCAATTTGAACATAACTTGATAAAATTTTCCAAAACATCTTTCTTTACCGTATTTGTTACTACCAAAATTAACAGTGAAGTGAGTTGGCGGTGAAGGGGCATCGGATGACCAAAAGCTCACGAAGACTCCTCATAGAGCAGGGTCAAACACTAGGAGGAGCAAGATCAGGGAGAAATGATCCGAAAGCTGCATCAGCAGAAACCTTCCTAGGGGAAAAGGTCGTAAAAGCAACAGGATATAACCGGCAGGATCTATCCGATAGGGTCAATTCGACAAGATCCTTCTAGCAACGTCAACCCGACAAGAGATACTACAACAAAAAGTCATCCTGACCCGAAACCAAGAGGTATAAAAGCAATGAATTCGTCAAATAAGGACCGAAGGAACCTTTAGTATTAACCCACCTAATACCAATATGTTGGGAAGCCAAAACATTAAGAGCATCAAAGACAGAAGCGCATGAAGATTATCCGGAACCCGTTTTCATAACGCCTATAGTACAAATGCCGAGAGGCCGCATTGATAAAGTAACAATGGAGTCACCTGGAGCAACCTTCTGAGAGATTAGGCTGCACCTGGAAATCCGATCGAAACACAGACCGGAATCCTGAAAGATATACAAGCTGTCCACACTAGTCTTCTTAGCGCAGACGCCGACAGTGGTTCCGAACCGGTAGCTAACCACATACACAATGAGGGCAGGCTCCTCTAAGTATCCACGGGAAAACTGGAAGCCTATAGCCAAAAGAGTATGACCAAGAGCATACACACAGGAGCTCAAGATACCTTCCAGGAAGCTACCTCAAGAACAAGCATTTATTCCCTTCAAAGAAGCTCCCGACAAGCTGAAGCCTTCGTGGAAAAAGCCATAATTAGCACCGCAAAGCGGTCGAAAGAAAAAACATCCGAGATGAAGGAAAAAGGAAGCCGACAAAGTCTCCTAAAGGCCCAATATCCCAATAGCAGAAGGGGTTACAAGTTTCTTATAAATGGGACTCCAGGGGTCACATTATGGGGGTCTGATGTTTCATTTGGAGATCTTCATATTTTCTTCCCTTAAAACCCTCATACGGGTCTAATTAAGGGAGTTCCTCTATCATGATCATGTATTTTCGAATCAAAGATTAATAATATGTCCATCCATACCCAGAGCATCCTACTGTGAGTTTGTTATATTGTTTTCCTTAATCGTTAATTGTCGCAGTTTATTATGTATTTTCCGTAAATACTTGAGTTCTTGCCCGGATCTTCTTAACGTCGAAGGGAACACCCTTTTCTATGGATTTAAACCCCTCCTATGAGCTTCTTCCCTCCCCACAAGTGTAGATCTTACAGCGGGATTGGTATGAAGACTCCCGCTATTCGCCATTAAAGTCCTTCATCAAGAGCAACGTAATAGTAACCCTTCTTTCCAAAACTTCGACATCGAAGGATGGAGAACCAGTTCAAGCCTACGAAATCCAGATAACCAACTTCTCTCCCTTAGATCCATCTCCACTGACCTGCCTCCGTTGTTAACGAAAAATATTATTAATATTTTGGCGCTAGAAGGAGGGCCTGAACCTTCGATCCTTTGGTTAAACCCATCACATATCTACCTGAGTTGTTCCACCCCGGATTGGAATGGCTTTGAAGAAGCAAAGATATGAGTAAGAGATCCCAAAAAAGTTTTCAGGATTTTGAACAGATAAGTCAAAAACCACCAACCCTAGGGTGATAGAGGTGTGAAGGTTAAGAGCAAAGGCCTTGCAGGTGATAAAGTGGAAAAGAAAAATGGAACTACATGTTCATGATACTTAGGATGATAGATTTTCCTACTTAGGACAAATCTTAATGCTCCCACCCAGCTATTCTGCATCAGAGGATACTAGAGTTTTCTCTCACCTAAAAAGTGCTCTATATGAGCAAGTTAGGGGAATGACACTCAAACGAGAAATAATGGATGCTTTCGACCACTTCACCAACAAATGGTCCAAAGAGATAATATCTCAATTTCAGTATCTCAATTTCAGTATGCTCCGGGAGGAAAGAACGAAAGTATAGGCATCGTAGCTAGGCTGAGTCACAAAAGGATTGAACCCTAGCAGCAAAAAGAAGGAAGTGCGCCAAGGGTACCAAAGGAATACTACCTTACCCATTCGATGGGGAACATTTGCTTCCTAACCAGACACGACTCAACTATTGGCCATTCATGAAGAAAAATCCCAAATACGAATGGAAAACAGGAGGGTCTTGCTGCCATTACTACATGATGAATGGACATGAGACCAATCACTGTAGAATCCTTGGGGAAACTATCGTTAGATTCATCAGTCAAGGCCAATTACTAGAGTTTATGAAAAATCATGGTGAATTCAGGAAAAATCCTTAGGAAAAGGATTACTAAACATATTCAAGGGTATAAAAATCCCACCTCTCGGAATTCAAAAGGAAATCCAAAAGGGGTCTAATTGCAAACGGGTTAAATCCCTCGTCATTGCCAAATTGGTCAGGGCGAGGCATCCCTCAGAGGGGGATAGTGTTTTAGTCTTTTCCCATGCCCAAGTCAGAGGGGGCAGGATTAAAGCATCAAAAGCATAAGCCTCCGTTTCACACCAGAAATGGTCGTGGCGGTGCCTCTAACCTTAGCACGCTCTGCCTCTGCTCGCAGAAGAATACTCCCTGCCTCTGCCAAAACTAAGCACGTCCTACCTCTGCTCGTAGAAGAGAAAGTCCTACCTCTGCTTATGTTCCGCGTTACCCGCAGAAGGGAACGCAAACCCCAATAATCGCCTACGATGGTCAAGATAGGGTAATCCTCAGAGGGGGTGCCGCATAAGCCTCTATCAAAACCTATGATGGTCAGTGTAGAGCATCAAAAGAGTAAACCTTAGTTTTGTGCCTACGATGGCCGCGTCTATGTTTCTAAGAACTTATCATTGCCTATGATGGTCAGGATAAGGCACCTCCTGAAGGGAGGTCGGGTAAGTTCTTGGGACCTACTTGTGGATAAGCTAGCCAAGCGCACCGGACGCACATGCCCAGAGGGTGGCCAGAAAAGCACGTACATCCTCTGCTTTGACATCAGAATCCCAAGAAGTGGCTCAGGAAGCACGTACAGGCTCTGCTTCACAGATGGAATCCAAAAGGGATGCCAAAACAATTAATACTTGAATGTAGGTGATTTGGATCTTCACAAATACCAAAGGGGACTCCGGTCTTTTGTCTTAATACCCGAGTCCGGGTCGATTCATTGCTTTAAAAATACCGGAAGGGGGATTCACGATTCCTATTCTATAATTATTTGGATAAGGGTTATTTAGGGACTTCCACTAGAGTCGAAAAGGAATCTCTGGCCTATATTCTTAAATACCCGAATCGAGGTCAATTCAATTCTTTACAAATATTGGAGGAAGTAATCCAGCCTTGTCTCGACGCCGAGCCTAAGCGCAAATCACAGCCGGATGTAGGGTCCCAGTCTCAACACAAGGCGTCCGATTTGGACCGATTCAAATTCTCAGAGCCAAACAAGAAAGAGTTAGTCAACCCTTGTCCCAACTCAGATCCGGCTTGGAAGCGCATTTCCACCATTATTAGGTGCAAACTGGTAGCTTCCCTCATTTTTCTTTTGCTTTGGAAAGTGTCTTTGATTTATACGAGTATATCAAATGTTCGCACTAACACAGAAAACACGAATGGGCACTATAGACCTTTCATGTTGGACACACTTTAATACTGTTCATCCCACAAAGAGTATAGAATGCTATTTAAAAGCCCATAAGACAAACTCTTAACGAAACATGCTAGAGATGTGCACCTTGTCATGATATAACCATTGCTAAAGGAAAAGTGTGACACCCCATGTCCGTTAATGTCACTCACAAAGAGAATGCATTAAGTTTCGTGAAGCGTTAATAGTAAACAAATTGGAAATATTACAAGACAAACATATAAAATAATAGCGGAATAAAAGCTTAATTTATCATAAGATACCATGGTCCAAAAACATCACATGTCTAAAATACAAATGCCCATTACAACATAAAAGCTTCTATCTTGTACTTCAAAAATATCATTACATAAAAGAAATAAAATTCCCCAAAAATAAAATATAGCCATAAAAACAAGGATGGGTACTTGAACCACACATCTCAGCAGCTTCAGCAAAAGTAAGCAAAATCATGGTCAAGCCTGAGTGTTCCTGCCCTGAGAACCTTGGGGGAACGGAAGAAAGAAGAGGAAACAAAAGGGTCAGATATAAAGTCTGGCGAGTCCAGTTACTTTTAGCAAGTAAATACATAAAAGTAGCATGATAGGCATATAAAGTGAATAAGAGAGATAACTACATAAAAGGCAAGTATGACAAGGTGAACATGATAGGGTGTATATGCTTCTAATTATTACTCTGCACTACTACTAGTATATCCAAAATGAGATGATTCCTAACATGTATGAAATGGTAGACTTAGGCATACTTCTAGTGAGAGGTATTAATCCCACCCACATGCAACCCCAATAACGGACTCCTAAACTTACCAGAGTCTAGATGTACCCTAACTACTACCCTAATCGATTGGCTCCCTACTCCGTAGATACCCTGTGCTGGCCCTACAGTAGGGTGTATCACTTCCTAAAGTGGAAACAATTCATTTTCAACATGCGCACAACCATATCTACTAATGTCACAGTGTCTTAATTCCCATGGCAAGCCGGACCCATGCACGCACATGACTCCTTTGGTTTCCTACGCTATTGACGTCATCCCTTCATTTTGGATCTCTTACAATCAGCCCAGTAAGCGTCCCCTACTCCGACCTAGTTCGGAGAACTCAATTGATACCTAGATGAGTTACTGACTGAAAAGGGTCCCACACACAAGATGATACAAGCTCCCTATAGGCTTGCATCCCGACTACTAGGATTTCGACTGGTCATGCCTAACAGTCCAACATGTAAAACATGTTAAGTTGTCGGGCCTATATATATGTAAATATTACCCCACTGCCACAAGATTTACTTAACCCTCAGTGATCCAAACAAGTTTACTTAACAAAGTGGCATGACTCCAAAGTATAAAATAGGTTAAGTTTGTTGACCTATATATATAAATATTACCCACCGCTACAAGATTTACTTAACCTCTTTTCAAGTTAACATGTTCATACAATCCCTATGGATTCATCTAGGTTAAGTATTCCAATTCTTTACCAAGTCCATTTAAGGTTATAATGGGCTAGACCTCCCACATTAGGCCTACAACTTGTGGATGTTGGATATGTCGGTCAGGTCCCGGCAGACTTCTTCCACAAGTTGGACCTTACCTTGTTTCCTAGTTCGTCTCGTATTTGTGCACTTAGACCCCTCACACTAGATTCAACATTTGCGGTTGCTGGATAGTCAGGTTCAGGCAGACTTCAACCACAAATGCAATCTAACCTCATGTCATAAGTGCCATTACAATTTTTCTAATTACTATAATCCTAGGCATTTTAATTATTAACCCATTAATTATACCTATGTCTTTATTGGTGTTCATGCCCATTTACCCAACTATATTCATAATGGGTTATATGTCCAAATTCATACTTGTCATTCAAGTTATGCCAATTCTAATGTTTTCCCCTATTCCCTAACTAACGCATTTGCATATATTTGGCTTCATGTCTAGACTAGAAAGTAGCCTAGCCATAAATAATAAAAGGGAAAGATGAAAATAGTGATTATTTTAACAAAAGTGACATAAACATGTAATTGGCATAGTGATAAGGTGGACATATAAAAATAGATCTAGTGAGCATGTGATAATAAAATTGGATCTAACATAACAGGGATGTCATAATGGGCACGAATAAATAAGGATTCATATTTCCAATTAATGATAGATCTAAATTAATCGCCACATGATAGGTAAAGTTTAAGATCCATAAATGTGACATGATAAATTAACTACAAGCGAATTAGATCTATAAAGGTAGATCTAGCACGACATGATAAATTAACCACAAACGAATTAGATCTATAAAGGTAGATATAGCATGACATGATAAATTAACCACAAGCGAATTAGATCTAAAAAGATCTAGCATGACATGATAAATTATCCATAAGCGAACTAGATCTAAAAAGGTTGATCTAGCATGACATGATAAATTAACCACAAGCGAATTAGATCTAAAAAGGTATATCTAGCATGATAATAATCTGAGATCCACAATTGTGACATGACAAATTAACCACAAGCGAATTAGATCTAGAAAGATCTAGCATGATAATATTTAAGATCCACATCATAGTTATGTCTTGGATTCAAAAGTCCCAATAGATCAGATATGATAAAGATTTAGATCCAAGTCATAGAATGTTATAAATTCACAAATTATGATAGATCCAATATGATTCTATCGCAGGCATATATCCGAATCACAGTCATATCGCGTTTACTTTTAATCATTTAAATCTAAAAGTAACTAACTCACCGTGTTTGGATTTTAGAAGATAGAAAAGAAATTGTTGGTGTTGATTCTCAGATCTGTAGTTGAAACGCTTGAATCTTTTTTCTAAAACTTGATTTTGGAGAAGAATAGCCTATTTTATTGAATTTGTAGCAGAGACTCGCCATCATCAATATTTTGCCAATGAATAAAACCTAAGTTTAGAGTCCCTTATATAGCCGCTGCACCGTGGATCTGGACACTGCGTGCGTCTAGAAACATTCATCCAATTCGACCCAGGGGTCGACCCATACTCCCTGAGTCGACTCCGATGTCGACCCAGCGGGTCTTGGGCCGACACCCCAAAAGGGTCGGTTCGGCGTCTTAGCTTCCCGCTTTGTCATTTTGAATTTTTTTTGAATATTTATTTATTTAATTTATATATATATATATATATGTATTTCTCGTATGCATGCACACTTCAAGGCTTAATAACTTCTTCATACGGTGTCCGTTTTACGCAAACCAAATGTATATCTTGACCATAATTTGGAGCCAAACACAATGGTACAGTCTATTTTACTTAATTCGCAGTATATAATTAAGTTATCACATTATATTCATTATATAATGTTGTTAAAATGTCTATAATTTTCGGGGTGTTACGTTCTCCCCAACTCAAAGGATTTCGTCCCCGAAATCTCCAAGTTAAAAAGGATGTATATCCTATCATCCACATCCATCTACTCATCCACCAATCATTGGCATCCATTGTCCTTAAAAGGATTTTAATGCTTATATGAACATATGCAAAGGTGTGTGTATATATCCCAATACTAATGCAAAGATCAGACTGTCTACTGATTCAGTCGACCTCCTTAATGCAATGTATGTTAGTGCCATGAATCCAACATGTATGCAAATAAACCTATTATAACATCTAATTCTATACGTGTGCACAACCATTCGACCAAATGCAACATCCACTTGATAATACATCCATTTTCATCCATTACAAGAAAAGAAAAATGCACACACATCCATATGCAGTATGAGAGTGATTGAGCTGATCTAGTGCCTAATGTGTGTGTATATGCATCCACAAGAAACCACTAGAAAACACTTGCATCCACTTGCATCCATCAAACATAACATGTCTCAAACACATGTTTACATCCATGAGTTCCCTACCTAAAGGTCAAAAATTCAATTGATAGAATACAGACGAATGATAGAAACAAGTGCAAATAAAAGCTTTGGAAGAAAAGAAGTTAAGAACATACTCCCAAAAAGGAAAGGGTATGAAGCATGATCTTTGTCTTAAGTCTCCCAAGTCGCATCCTTGCTGTCTTCTCCCCATTACACTTTTATTAACCTAACCTCTCTCTTTCGCAGTTTCTTAACGGATGATCCAAGTATATGGGTAGGAATTTGTCTAATTGTTACTCCCGTTCTACCTCTACTTTCTCACACATGTTCGTCTCAACTACCTCTGCTATATCATGTAGACACTTCGATAAATAAGAAATGAGGAAAAACATCATGAATATCCACACATATGTGAAGCGAGCTGTGCGCCTTAGTTACGAATACCGCTGGAGCACCCCATTCAGAAATGCTTCGCTTAATAAACCCTTTCTCAAGCAGCTCTCCTACTTGTTTGCTAAGCTTCATCCTTTCTCGTGGAGCCATGTGGCGCACGGGTTATGCAACTGGCTTTGCATTGTCTACCAAATATATACAAAACTCGATCTCGCCCCTTGGTGGTAAACCTCGAACCTCCTCAAAAACATATGGAAACTCACGGACTATCACTACAGACCGTAGATCATCGATAGATGCATCAAGAGATTCTAGGAAACTAAGCATGATAGACCCTTGCGGGTCACAAGAAATCTCAAGGGTCCTTCATGATAAGTCAGAAGTCTAACAATCCTCTTCTCACAATCTAGAACGACACCATATATGGTTAACCAATCCATCCCTAGAATCAAACTATAGCCCATAAACCCGAGCACATATGCGTCACACTCAAATTCGATGCCTAAGACAGATATTCTTAAACCCTGACAGATCATGGACAAATGAGCCGAACCACCAATCGGGTTTGAGACAACAAAGGGACCCACTACCATACTAGTATTTAAGTGCTGAGATTCAACTACAGAACTAGATATAAATGAATGTGAAGCACCAGAATCAAAAAGAGTTCTAATAGGGTGACTGGAAAGAGAAATCAAACCTTCCACCGAAACTTTCCTACCTCTATCTGGAGCACTGATCGCAGGAGCATGCACCTACCCTCCAAAAGCTCATGCCCTTTGACCTTGTCCCTGTTTCTTCGGGCACTCCCCAGCAAATAGTCCTACCTCCCCACAATTGAAGCAAGAATTCTTTCTTCTTTTACGGTCTTTCACCAAGTGACCCTCTCGTCCGCAACTATGGCACTTCTTCTTATCCTTAGCCTTGTCTTTCTTTCCACCCTTCTTTTATTGTTGTTGTCCTTTCTTGGGCTATACCTTTTTATTGTGTGTTGTTTCCTTAACTTCCTTTTTCTCCTTTTTTTTTTACCGTCCTTGTGTAACAAGCTAACTGGTCTCTCGAAAGCTGCCTCCATCGTACGGAAATCCTTACAAAGCTCGAGAAACTTAGCCGCAGGTGAAAATAATGCGGCTACAGATGGAGGTTAGGCACTTCCTTGCCCTTCAACATGTGCCGTAGTCTTAACATGCCTATGGAACCATGCCGCAATGGGGACACCTTTTGGGAAGGATTGGTTCCCCAGACCAAAAAAGAAAAAGGAATCAAGCGGAGAATCAAAAGATATTACATATGGCTTTGGGGAATATGTTTTTCAAAATAGACTTATCTTTTGAAAATGCTTTCTTTTAAAACCTTTTTGAAAATAGTTTTCAATTTTTTTATCTAATCTGGTAACCTTCAGCTCTGATACTCAGTGTGACACCCCACGTCCGTTAATATCACTCACAAAGAGAAAGCATTAAGTTTCGTGAATTGTTACAGTAAACAAAACGAAAATATTACAAGACAGACATATAAAATAACAGCAGAATAAAAGCTTTGTTTATCATAAGATACCGTGGTCCAAAAACATCACATGTTTGAAATACAAAAGCTCATTACAACATAAAAGCTACTGTCTTGTACTTCAAAAATATCAGAGTACATAAAAGAAATAAAATTCCCCCAAAAAAATATAGCCATAGCAACAATGATAGGATCTTGAGCCATACATCTCAGCAGCTCTAGCAAAAGTAAGCAGAATCACGGTCAAGCCTGAGTGTTACCGCCCTAAGAACAGGGGGGAACGGAAGAAAGAAGAGGAAACAAAAAGGGCCAGACATAAAGTCTGGCGAGTCCAGTTACTTTTAGCAAGTAAATAAATAAAAGTAGCATGACAGACATATAAAGTGGATAAGAGAGAGATAACTACATAAAAGGCAAGTATGATAAGGTGAACAGGATAGGGTGTATATGCTTCTAATGATTACTCTTCACTACTACTAGTACATCCAGAATAGGATGATTCCTAGCTTGTACGAAATGGTAGACTTAGGCGTACTTCTGGTGAGAGGTTTTAACCCCATACAAACCACAGGCAACCCCAATAACGGACTCCTAAACTTACCAGAGTCTAGATGTTCCTTAACTACTACCCTAACCGATCAGCTCCCTACTCCATAGATACCCTGTGTTGGCCCCTTAGTAGGATGTATCACTTCCTAAAGTGGCAACCCTTCATTTTCAAGATGTGCACAACCATATCTACTGATGTCATAGCGTCTTAATTCTCATGGCAAGCTGGACCCATGCACGCACATGACTCCGTTGGTTCCTGCGCTGTTGACACTGCCCCTTTATTTTGATTCTCTTGCAATCAGCCCAGTAAACGTACCCCTACTCCGACCTAGTTCGGAGTACTCGTTTGATACCTAGATGGGTTATTGACTAAAACGGGTCCCACACACAAGATTATACAGGCAACCCCTAGGCTTGCATCCCCACTATTAGGATTTCAACTGATCATGCCTAACAGTCCAACATGTAAAACAGGTTAAGTTGTCGAGCCTATATATGTAAATATTACCCCACCGCTACAAGATTTACTTAACCCTCACTGATTCAAGCAAGTTTACTTAACAAAGTTGCATAACCCCAAAGTATAAAATAGGTTAAGTTTGTGGGCCTATATATATATATATATATATATATATATATATATATATATTATCCACTGCCAAAAGATTTTCTCAACCCACCCACTGTTTCAACCAAGTTTAGTTAACCCCTATTCAAGTTAACATGTTCGTAATATCCCTATGGATTCATCTAGGTTAAGTATTCCAATTAGTTACCAAGTCCATTTGTGGTTATAATGGGCTGGACCTCCCACATTAGGCCTACAACTTGTGGATGCTGGATATGCTGGTCGGGTCGGGCATACTTCTTCCACAAGTTGGGCCTAACCTCTTGTCTTAGCCCGTCTCGTATTTGTGCCCTTAGACCCCTCACATTAGATTCAACATTTGCGGTTGCTGGATATGCCGGTTGGGTCCGGGCAGACTTCCACCACAAATGCAATCTAACCTCGTGTTATAAGTGTTGTATATAACTTATTTGTATACACAATTATGTGATTTTTGTTTGATGATAAAAACCAAATATATATTATTTTAAATGTGTTTGTTATTGTAATGTTACGTTACATCACAGACAGAAATATAATATTTATATTTAAGTGAAATACTATTGTACAGAAATTCAAATATTAACACAGTATTTTATTTAAATAGAATATTTTATTTCAATACTCAAACAGAACAAATTTTTATAACTCCACTATTTGTACATCTCTGTGTTACATATCAAATACAATTCCATATACAGTGTTCCTCACTACATCACTCATCACTCAGTACTTTTTCATATATACGTTCGTTCACTGTTATACACACTGACACTGCAATATACTTGTCTTTTGTCTTCTGCTTCAATCACACACTGACACTGCAATATATTTGTCTTCTGTCTTCTGCTTCAGTCAGTCCAACATCTTCACTATCAGTCCAGTCATCGTCTGCTTACCTATCACATGAAATACATACACAGTACGCTGTAATAGAAATAAAACTGAATACATGCAAATATAAATTTTATTTTTAAAATTTTATTTGCCTCATATTTCTGGTGTGTTTCTCATCATTTTTCATGACTCGATCTGATATATCAATTTATCCGACTGTGTCTAGACAGCTTGTGATATTCACAGTGATACACTGTAAATACCACAAGGCATTCAGTGCATATACAAAATATTTCAGTGTAAGGACAAGAATATTTTCTGAATGACTGCATATACACACGTGTATATATGCATACACGTGTGCACTGCCATGCCAATTCAGTGTGCAACTGAGGAGTAGCCATGTGGACCATCTCGACTCAGCGCACAGTTCATAGTCACGCCAAATAACCAAGTTTTCAAATAGAGTGTGCACCACAAATATGTAGTGAATACACATGCAAATCATCGAGCATATTCATGGCAGATTCACAAGGCAGTACATCTAGCTAAGCATGGTCGAGCAGCACAACATAGCAGTTTACAAATAAGGTGCAACTCATGTCAATGAATACAAAGGGTAGAGATTTTCAAGTTGGTCGAGCATGCTCAAATACAACAAGCTAAAACAGCATGGTTCAGTTCAAAACTAGGTTCATCTCAATGAAGACCAAACAAAACAAGCCAATGGTCGAGACTGTTTTGGAAATGCTACAGCATAGCATGATACAACTCATATGAATGCACAACAGTGTACGCACAGCAAAAAAGTCTGAGTTCAGATAAGCCAACATACATCATCAAAGGTCAAGCAGTAAGAAATGTATGTGAGAACTAGACAATGCAGGATCATATGCAAACAAATGGTCGAGACAAAGCACAACATTGCTTCTCAAGTCAAAACAGTGATCCATGTATATGCACAACAAACAAGGGTGTTGAGGAACTCAAGATACAAACTGGCTACACAAGTGTTCATAACTGAAACAAAGCATAAATGGATTAACACACAACCTCAAGCTCACAAGACAAGGACAAATCAATGCAGCAGTTGTGCATGTCAGAAGTATACAATTAAGCAATGTTTTGGTCAAGACCACAATGTTTACAGTGAACATGCAAGTTATATCATGGCAGCAGTAGGTACAATTGTGCATCAGTATATCCATTTATACACGACAAGCATACTCGAGAAATTTCAAGTGCAGGTACAATGGAAACAATCAGGTAAATGTTTCAAGTTCATGGCATATGCACAAGTGAATGTGTACACAACCAAAGTAGAAGAGAAAATCAACTCAAGTTCAAACTGTTCGAATGCAAGCATGGAAACAAATGCTTTTGCCAAAGAAATCATTTTTTTAATCACAAGTTTTATTGTTTCCAGTTTTTGATTAACAGTAATAAATTTTGGCATAAACATTTGTTCTGCTTCAATGCTTTTCAAAATGGCAGGAACTTATCATCCATTTCGAAAACAAATTTTTAGCTAACTATTTGACTATTTCCAGAAATGGATTTTTTGTAAGAACATTTTTTTCCAGTTATTTTCATATTTCCATAAAACACATCATTTATTTTGGCAAACTTTTTTGGCATAAATCCTTCCAGGGAGTCAATAAGGTAACAATTTTTTTTGGAAAGAAATCACAATTATATTTCCAGAAATTTGCTTTTATGGCAAGTGTATTAAAGGACAAACTCGACAAGAATTCATCACATTTGATTCTAGTATTTTTCAGATTTGGTTTCGAATTATAACCTTTTGCAGATTAGTTTTTAAAATTGTAGAGTTAATATTTGACAAGGGCAAATCACTTGGCATGCAAGGCAATTCATTTTCAGAGATTTCGAATTATCTCCTTCATATTTATGCGAAGAGTTTAATCGGTTTCAAAATGCAGAAATTCATATTTAGCAAGCAATAAATATTTTCTGGAAATGGTATAACCATTCAACAGTTTCTGGCATGAATTTATTGTGATAAACGGGTTTATATCATCCCAGTATCTATTTGAAGAAATCATATTGCAGATTTGGTAAATGGAAAATCACTGATTTAATCAAGGAATCAAATTTATTCGAGAAAGATAAAAAATTGAAACACACACAAATCAGATCGACCCATTCACGTGAAATCAGAGGGTCGATTTGGGGTTTCCTAAATCCTATATCTACACCACATCATCACAGGCAATATAGAAAAATCCAAAACCACAAGCAATTTTTCTATCAAGGAACTAAATCAGAAAACTCACATTTCGAATTAGGGTTTCGATCAGCCGCAATCCCAAATTGAAGCATAAAAGAGCATCCAATTTGGAAGAATCAACAGAGAAGCAAATCATACAGCAATCATTCGAAGTGGATTTGGGAATTCCACAAAGCCCTAGTTTATTTTCCATCATCCGCCATGTTTTTGAAGACAAAGGGTTTAATAAGGAAAAGGGACAGTTTTGTTTTTCCAAAGGGGATAACCCTTATGTTTTAACTCTAGGGCTTTGTCATTGTTTCGTTTTGTTTATTGTTTTGTATTTGTAAATCATTCTGAATCAGTTTTCTAAAGTCTGCAAAATTCTAGTGGTTTCAGATAGGGATTAACTAACAGTTTACTAGTGTCCGTAAAACTAGGGGAAAATCTGGTTTAGTGGATATAGGCCAGTCTAGGGTTTTGAGCGTAGGATTAGAATAGAAGCGAGGGGTTCGCGAGTGTACATGGTCTTGTATGCGGGATTTGTTCTTTTACCTAGTAGAAACCTTAGGAATGTAGTAGTAGACAGGGTTTTGCCAAAGCTGGGTATATCTGTGTGTGATTTATTTTCTGCACTTTTATTTTTGCTGCATTCTGTGATCTGTTTATTATTTTAATATCCTCTTAGAATTTTAATTCAGCGAAAAACTGTGATAAACCCTATTTACCCCCCTCCTAGGGTTAATCTAGATCCAACAATAAGTGTCGTTATAGTTTTTCTAATTACTGTAATCCTAGACATTTTAATTATTAACCAATTAATTATACCTATGTCTTTATAGGTGTTCATGCCCATTTACCCAATTATATTCATAATGGGTTATATGTCTAAATTCATACTTATCATTCAAGTTATGCCAATTCTATTGTTTTCCCCCATTCCCTAACTAATGCATTCACATATATTTGGCGTCATGTCTAGGTTAGAAAGTAGCCTAGCCATAAACAATAAAAGGGAAAGATGAAAATAGTGATTATTTTAACAAAAGTGACATAAACATGTAATTGGCATAGTGATAAGGTGGACATATAAAAATAGATCTAGTGAGCATGTGATAATAAAACTAGATCTTACATACTAAGGATGTCATAATATGCATGAATAAATAAGGATTCATATTTCCAATTAATGATAGATCTAAATTAATCACCACATGATAGGTACAGTTTAAGATCCACAAATGTGACATGATAAATTAACCACAAGTGAATTAGATCTGTAAAGGTAGATTAATTATTCATGCGTATCATGAATAATTAGATCTATAAACGTAGGCCTATAAACGTAAATCTATAAACGTAAATCTAGCATGACTATAAACGTAACCACAAACGAATTAGATCTATAAACGTAAATCTAGCATGACATGATAAATTAACCACAAGCGAATTAGATCTAAAATGATCTAGCATGACATGATAAATTAACCACAAGTGAATTAGATCTATAAAGGTAGACCTAGTATGACATGATAAGTTAACCATAAGCGAATTAGATCTAAAAAGGTAGATCTAGCATGATAATAATTTAAGATCCACAATTGTGACATGACAAATTAGTCGCAAGCGAATTAGATCTAAAAAGGTAGATCTAGCATGACATGATAAATTAACCACAAGCGAATTAGATCTAAAAAGGTAGATCTAGCATGATAATAATTTAAGATCCACAATTGTGACATGACAAATTAACCACAAGCGAATTAGATTTAAAAAGATCTAGCATGATAATATTTAAGATCCACATCATAGTTATGTCATAGATTCAAAAGTCCCAGTAGATCAGATATGATAAAGATTTAGATCCAGGTCATAGAATATTATAAATTCACAAATTATGATAGATCCAAAATGATACAATCATAGGCATATATCCAAATCACAGTCATATCGTGTTTACTTTTATTCATTTAAATCTAAAAGTAACTAACTCACCGTGTTTGGATTTTATAAGATAGAAAAGAAATTGTTGGTGTTGAATCTCAGATTTATAGTTGAAACGCTTGAATTTTTTTTAAAAGCTTGATTTTGGAGAAGAATAGGCTATTTAATTGAAGTTGCAGCAGAGCCTCGTCGTCTCCATTATTTTTCCAATGAATAAAACCTAGGTTTAGAGTCCTTTTAGAGTCCTTTATATAGCCGCTGCAACTTGAATCTGGACACTGCGTGCGTCTAGAAATATCCAGCCAATTCGACCCATAGGTCGACCCATACTCCCTGAGTCGACCCCGGTGTCGACCCCTCTAGTCGACACCCCAAAAAGGTCGGTTCGGCGTTTTGGCTTCACGCTTTGTCATTTTGAACTTTTTTGAATATTTATTTAATTTATACACAAATATATATATATATATATATATATAAATATATATATATATATCATATGCATGGAAACATCAAGGCTTAATAACTTCTTCATGCGGTGTCCGTTTTACGCAAACCAAATGTCTATCTCGACCAAAATTTCAAGACGAACGCAATGGTACAATCTATTTTACTTAATTCACAATATTTAATTAAGTTATCATATTATATTCATTATATAATGTAGTTAAAATGTCTAAAATTTTCGGGGTGTTACAAAAAGCGATTATACTAAAACGCGCAATCGCGTGTTAAGTAATATCATTGTAGGTCCTACCCCTATTCGTATATACTGTCTCTGTAGAATACTATACTGCACTGATAAAATGCTATGTACTTCGTACGTTACATAATTGTTTACAAGAAAGTTCATGAAATAAATACATTTTCAAAGAAAAAAAAAACCATGTCCCAACAGTACAACTCCCGTATAAGCAATAGTCTAACCCTTGGTAGAATGCGTTTTATTCATGGGACCAGGAAGAAGTGGTGAAACGGTGAATTGGAGCACGCAAAATCCCGTCTACCTATCGCACCTTCTCTATGACCATGCATGAGTCATCCCAAGGTTTAGGCTGCCACTTTAAAGCTTGATTGAAAGCCTTGCCCATTACATGAAGGTTTTTGTTTTCCTTCGTCTAGTCAAAGGCATTTTTACGCAAGGACTGTTTCTCCTTCTGTAATTGCTTAATTTTGGAGGTATAAAAGTCGGTACGATGAGAGTTGCCCTCAATCCCCTTCCTATCATAAAAACTTTTCATGTTGGCCTTAACCTGTCTAGGCCACCTCACAGCAAGGGAATAATCCATTCTACCTATCTCAAACTCTGAAGATTCGGATCCCGTCGAATCTTGTGAGATGCCAGAAGCGGAGATACCAAGAGCGCATCCAATGATAGTTCCCATTCTTTAAATTTTACTAGTACGTCTTTGCATCTCGTCTCTAAGTAAATAGCTTGACATAGAAGTTCGTCCTTTTCGCCATCAAAATTGATAGAAGGATCATCTTTATACTCCTCTTTGCTTCAAGGATGTTTTTATCCTTTTGCTTTATTTGAGCCTCCAATACACTTATTTGTTCTGCCAAACGTTGCGTAAATCTCTCCCCAGACAATGCAAATCCACCATCAATACCGGTAGGGAATTCCCCAGAGAATCTCTTGAGCGCAAAGTAAGCAAAACACCTTTATCTACGAAAGAGGAAATGTCTTCGGGTGAATTTTCTTGTTCATATAAACAAATAAGCTACCTTTGCGAGAATTATTGCCAGAAGACATCATTGTTTGAGCCCGAAAAATGCATGCAACAGAAAGAAAATGAAAATGAAAACAATACGCGCCTATACGCGCTATTGTCAACTAAGAAGAATATAACAAAATTAGAAAGACAACTGAGGGTACTTCATATAAATATTTTTGAGCTCCTTCAAGAAGCATTCCCTACCAAATTTATAAGGAAACTTTGAAAGAAATTCCCTCTTCAGCTTAGAGAGAGAATGCAGGTCATCCTTGAAAAATAGGGTAATCAGCAAAAATAAAATTTTCATCACCGTAAGAACAAGTCATCAAGGGTCAACTTCTACAGGTAAAGAAAGAATTCAGAAACTGAAATTTATACCTGAGGAATGGGGGAGGCTATGCGCACCGCCTGTTCTATTTCATCAAGTTCCATAGGATTGACTCCCTCCGCAAACCCACCATCTCTGCACAAGTCATCTACATTACCACCTCCTATATGCAATATCATATTTTCATCGTCTCCAGACATTGAATAGTCGGGCAGCTTTTCGACAAACAAAAGATCCTCAACCTTCGCCTTTTCCCCTTTAGAACCCTCAGTGTCCCGATCTGAAGCAATAGCACCCCCCAAGATCTTATTCCGAAGGGATGAGGGAAGAGAAGGAAAGTCCATATTAGGGAACTTGCCACAGTTATCATGGTAAACTAAAAAGAGAGCCTTTTCATAACAATTAGACATCATATCTGGAAAATGCACCTTCAAAAACAAGGAAATCCGCTCCTCGGTCTCATAACTATCCGCTTAGCATTAGAAATAATTGCTTTCCTTGTTTTCAATCTCCCTGCATGATTCATCAGCGTATCCGACTACTCACGCCTTAGGGTCGAGACTTCAGCATCTAAGGAACTGTTCTCAACCCTTTCCCTCTCAAGGGACACCCTCAGTTGGCTATAAACCTCCTCATTGCTACTCTTCGCAAAGGTTAAATCATGGAGGTTAGACTCTAACATGGTCTTCTCTTCTTGGAGTTCTTTTTCTCCCGGGATAAGGAGGTAGCTATCGCCCCGACAACATACTAGTTCCTGGATATCTAAAAAAAAGAACAATATGATGTTAGTCCTTACATCAATAAGGCAGGTAAAAAGTCTCAGGGAAATAAGAGTACAAACCGAAAGTTGTCGTTTAACAAGATTAAGGTAAAACTTAGACCATTCTTCAGAGGCAAATTACAGAACATCGGAGACATCAACAGAGGGTAAGATAGATCTGATAATCTTGTCAAAGTCTAAGGCCTAAAAAAGGACTCATAGGGTCACATAGTCGGTAAGGCTAAAGGACCGGCTCACGCCCTCTTAAATCCGAATCTCCCTTAGGATTAGATCTTAGGAAACTAGTAACAAAATCACTTCCTATAGTCTCTGCTGAGGAAGGGCAGACGTTATGAAAACTTACGAAAAGAAGGTGCAAGGGGGTATGCAGTAGTCGACGACAGGACGACTCAACAATTTCATCTCTAGAAGAACGGGAGACAAATTTGCTTATGATCCCTAAAAGGACCGCTGTTGAAGGCCGAAGCAGACCTCTTTGTAGACAAAAATTCAGGAGGGGAAGAAACCATGGACGGTCAGTATGAACCATCCCCAAGAAATACAGAACGAGAGAGAGAAGGTTGTTCTAGAAGATCTTGTCCCAATGGTGAAGGGGCGCGCCCGTAAAGAAAGTTTGAGAATAGCAGGGTAGAATGCTGGTCCAAGACACCTAGAATATCACCTTTGGCACTATTCACTTGAAGTCCCTTCACTCCAAGCTTCCCCTTTGTCGAACAAAGCCTTGATTTGCTCATGATGGAATTACCAATTTGTGAGATATAAGGCATAGTCCTGCTAGATGATGTCATAACATTAACATGATTTTAATCTAATTTCTATTTAATGATTGTACACAGACACACAAGCGACATGGAATTTTGTTATCCTATGGGACAATGATATTGACTGGGAAGATCGATGTCAACATGTTGAATTACCTTCTATTACGCGTTATTTGTTTGTACAAATTTTACTTCCCAAAGCCCCGGTAATGAACAGGGATGAGTATGACTTCGTAAAAGGTCGCCATTAATCGTCAGTTCAGACGATTAGTGAGAGTTTAATCTACGCTAGATTCATCAATTCCCAATTCAAAGCATAATACAAATCGGTAATTGGAGTTCAGACAAGAAAACTTACTACTAGTTAGATCTGAAATCCTGGGGAGATAGTATGACAAATTTCATTGAACAGTAATCTTGATTTAGTGAAATGCACTACAGAAAAAAAAAGAGGAGAGAGAAAAAGAAAAAGATTCATCTTGCCTCCCAGCCGTAGATCTGAGACTAGATCGATGAATAGGATTCATACGAGGAAAACAGAATTGCTGGCCAAGGGGAAAAAGTGGAAGGAAAAAGAATTTATATTCAGAATCTAGAGACGATCTAGACTATCCAGAAGGGGACCGATCAACGCACCCAATTGAGGGAAATCTGAAGACAAAGGAATAACATTTCATAACAGACAAAAAGCTTGACTTGAAAAGTCGAAAATACCCCTTCATTATGGGGCAAATGTTACTACCAAAATCAACAATGAAGTGAGCTGGCGATGAAGGTGCATTGGATGACCAAAAGCTCACGAAGACTCTTCAGAAAGTAGGGTCAAACACTAGGGGGAGCCAAGATCAGGGAGAAATGATCCGAAAGTTGCATCAACTTAAACTTTCCTAGGGGAAAAGATCGTATAAGCCACAGGATATAACAGGCAGGATCTATCCGACAAGGTCAATTCGACAAGATCCTTCTAGCAATGTTGACTCAAATAGAGATACTACAGCAAAAAGTCATCCTGACTTGAAACCAAGAGGTATAAAAGCAATAAATCCATCAGATGAGGACCGAAGGAACCTTCGGTATTAACCCACCTAATATCGATACGTTGGGAAGCCAAAACATCAAGAGCATCAAAGACAGGAGCGCATGAAGATTGTCCGGAACCCGTTCTCATAGCGCCTATAGTATGCCGAGAGGCCGCACTGATAAAGTAACAGGAAAGTCACTTGGAGTAACCTTCTAAGAGATCAGGCTGCATCCAGAAATCCCATCGAAACACAGACCGGAATCTCGGAAGAGATACAAGCTATCCACACTAGTCTACTTAGCGCAGACACCGACAGTGGTCCCGAATCGGTAGCTAACCACATACACAATGAGGGTAGGCTCCTCTAAGTATCCACGGGAAAACCAAAAGCCTATAGTTGAAAGAATATGGCTAAGGCATACACATAGGAACTCAAGATACCTTCCGGGAGGCTACCTCAACAGCAAGCATATATTCCCTTCGAAGAGGCTCCCAACTAGCCGAAGCCTTCGTCAAAAAAGCCATAATTAGCACGGCAAAGCGGCCGGAAGCAAAAACATCTGAAACCAAGGAAAAAGGCAACCGACTAAGGCTCCTGAAGGCCCAATAGCAGAAGGAGTTACAAGTTTCCTATAAATGGGACTCCAAGGGTCACATTATGGGATTGATTTTTCATTTGGCGATCTTTGTATTTTCTTCCCTTAAAACCCTAATACGGGTCCAATTAAAGGGGTTCTTCTATCCTGAACATGTATTTTCAAATCATAGATTAATGATATGTTCATCCATACCAAGGGCATCCTACCGTGGGTTTGTTATACTGTTTTCCTTAATCGTTAATTGTCGCAGTTTGTTATGTATTTTCCGCAAATACTTGAATTCTTTCCTGGATCTTCTTACCATCGAAGGGAATACCCTTTCCTATGGATTTAAACCCATTCTATGAGCTTCTTCCGTCCCCATAAATGTAGATCTTACAGCAGGGTTGGTATGGAGACTCCCGCTATTCGCCATTAAAGTCCTTTATCAATAGCGACAGAATAGTAACCCTCCTTTCCAAAACTTCAACATCAAAGGACGGAGAACCAGTTCAAGCCTATGAAAGCCTGATAACAAACTCCTCCCCCTTAGATCCATCCCCATTGACCTACCTCTGGTGTTAACGAAAAATATCGTTAACAGTATTATACGTATAAAGTTACAAATATGCTTAATAATGAAATTTAGTATAATTAGTATATATAATATATGTATATATTGTAAAAAATCCTTTACATATATAATATATGTATATGTAGTATTAGTACATATAATATGTGTATATATTAGTCTTAAAATATGTATATATATGTGTGTGTGTGCGCACGCGCGTTTGTGTTTGTGTGAGAGAGAGGGAGTTAGGATCAAGAGCACCCCTATAGCCCCTCGATTTCCACCACACATTCATGTTTCTCTCTCTTTCCACTAACTCTCTCTTTATCCCCTAACTTATTTAAATATAAATAAAAGGCTTATATTGAAAGACAAATGGGGTGCCAAATAATAAGGGTGCCCTTGATCCTCCCCCCTCTCTCTGTGTATATATATGGAAATGTTCTGCTATACCTCTTACATCACACGTGAAATTCCCTCTAAATTCTAGCCATACGTTATGTTAATAATATTCAATCTTTCTCTCTCTTTCCACTTAAAATTATAGTGTAGTGGAAAAAGAGAGAAAGAATGAATATTAAAATTGTAATGTGTGGGTGGAATTCGGGCGGGGTTTCACGTGCAATATAAGAGGGGCAGCGGAAAGGCGATTCTTCAACTAACCGAAACCTACGGTCTCATGCCAAATCCACGATATCCTTTAGTGTAAATTTCAATGAAACTTTCATTCCATTAATAAATCTTCTATTTTAATCCCTCTTCCTATCTCAAATCAAATCGTAGATCAATAATTTTTTTGGATGTCGCCCAAATATGTTCTTCATAAAATTCACGTTGCGACAGCTCTGCGTCACGAACCATCAGATTTGCTATGGGATTTGGAAGATTTTTGAATTACAGCGAATCAAGATAACCGAGCACTTGGGTTCTGACAACGCCGGCGCAAGCGACAAGCTTCCAAGTTCCCAAACCGATTGTGTAGGTAGTTTCATTTTTGTCTACAACAGTCAGTGGGTTATCAGTGACTTCAAAGGTTAGTTTTAGAATTTGAAGAGTTGCTAAAGTTCTGGGTTTTTAGATCTACTATGCGGAGATTGAGATCTGTTTGTACCGCAGTTATTTGATTTTATAAAGCTTTAAGCATGAACTTTATTCACTCTTGTTCAAATGGAATATGTTTTTCCTATTTTAGTCCTCAAATGTTGTTTTCCAGAAAGTTAATTGCTAGAACATTACCTCGTTCATATTTCAGATAGTTCTAATGCCATCACTTGAGTTTTTAATTAGTTATTTGTTATTGACAGAAGATTTCTACTCACTTTTTTCAATCCGTGTGCACCAATTTATGGTATGAAAATCAAAACGAGTCTATTCCATTCTGAAATTAACGGTTTTCTACTGAAAATTTATCCGGTGATTTTAGTTCCAAGGATGAGTAAGATTCTCTAATGAATGATTCAACACTTAGCTTCTTGGAGAATTACAGATCTATAGATCATTAGGGATTAAGCGCAATAATACATGTTATTATTTGATATATCCATGTTAGATGATATGTTTGGATTTAGGTTGGTTTTCAACAAGCTTTTCATCAGTTATATGATTTTTCCTATCTGTGATTCAGCATTGAATTCATCTAAGGAGCTGACCTTGTGAATCAGCAAGGTGTCAACCTATGCAGAGTGTGGTTTTTGGAAAAACTTTTTACAAGTTTGATTGGAATTCTAGGCAACAAACAAGGTTTTTGCTTGGAAACAACTGAGTACTTGACTTTGTAAAAAAAATTCTACTATTGGTTCACAGAACATGGTTATAAAAGATGAAAGTAGTTTCAACAGAGGTGGAAATCATGGATTCCATATTTAAAAAGGCAATGGGAAGGAGTATTAAGCTATTGATGAAGTGCAAGAATTAGGCACTTGAAAGCAGATTTTCCGACAAAGCAGATCTTATCTTGGCTCTTGCTTTTTACCGTAGCTTATTTTATTTCAGTTTGTATTCTAGCTCATGTTTTTTGTATTTTATTTCCTTTTTAATTTCAGCAAGTTAGTATGCTAACCTTGCTATGCACTGTGATTTCATAATTTAATAAAGCTTACTAATTCTCAAATACATACATGCATACATATATATATATATATATATATACATATATATATGAACGAGCAACCAAAGGCAACGATGGATCGTCCATCCTATGGGGTGTAGAGCAACCCAGTCTGCGCCATAACCTTATACAGGTTAACGCAGTCCTTTTGGACTTTCACTACACCAGGTTAATTTTAATTAGGGGTAGGTTTTTAGGGCATGCCTCAAACCCTTGACCTTTTACTAAGTAGGGAAATGCCTTTTCCACTACAAGAAAAATCAGTTTTAATCACAATCCTCATCAGCGTTTGTTCAGCATATGCGGTAAAAAGTTTTTGCGGATGATGTTCGTTGCCCCGTTAACACTAACATAAATGAGACGATCAAACCAACATTTTGATTTCCCTCTTCTATACGTGAATTTCATTGTTTCCCTCTGCTGAAATAATTAGCTTTCCCTCTTTTTTTCTCCAGCAGTTTTTTCCCTTGTTTTCCCATTTCATCTTTCCCTAAAACCCCATTTTCTAATTTCATCGTTCCTTATTTCCCTCGCTTTCAATTTCGTGGTGCCCTAGCTTATTGTTCAAATATCGATTTAGTTCTAATTTGTCTTTTATACATTTGAATTAGTTACTTACTGTTGTTTTTGTTTGGGTTGGTAAATTACTTCGAGCGATTTAGTTAGACAATCAATTTAGTTCTTGTACGTCGATCCATTTAATCCGTGCATGTTTCTTTTTGGATTGATAAATGAAGTATTTTTATTCAATATTCTTGAGAATTTTGATGCTACAAATCCCCTAACATGATATATTATATCCAAGACATTTTTTCAGTATGGAAGATGTAAAAAATGCTCTTGGCTTATATTTTAATTTGATGTTATCATAAACTAATTGATTCACATATTGTTCTCTTAAATTTTCCCCCCTCTTTTTTTAATCTAGAATAGTTTTAAAAAGTCATAGTCTGAGAGTAGACACAAAACTGGTTGTAGTAATTCAAACCAATGGCTGCAGATACTGGGATAAATCAGACGCAATACACAGAAACGTAAATAACAAAATACAAATTCACATTCATACACCATAATGATAGAAATTAACAGCTAGAGAAACAAGATTTGTGCTTTATCTGGCATTACAAAATACTGTAACACCCCGTATTTTCAATTAACATTAAAGTAACGAATCAAAGAATAATTAATTTCAAATGTGAGAGTTAAGGGAAACGGGTTACGCCATTGCGTTCGTCTCGGAATTCTGCTTGAGATAGAGTCCGAGTTTGCATAAAATGGACACCATACGAAGGAGATATGGATGAATAAAGTTAGGCAAGAAAACCGAAAGTCGACCAGAATACACTGGCGCACTTCACAAGTTCGCCAGTACAAAAATGCACTGGTGCACCTACCAAGTGCGCCCAGGCCAGGCTAAAAACCTGCATAGGTTTCTAGAGTGTTCTGGTTTGGACAGTAAGTCATTGCTGAGTCCTTTCTGACTCCTTGCTGAGTCATTAGGGCTGAGGTGTCACTGTATCGTGACTGGAAGGTCTTGATTGCTTCTAGGGTTAATCCGACGGCTCTAAATTAATTAAAACTCTATATAAGCAAACCTAACTCTCAATCTAAAATCACACTAATTCATTCCAAGAGCCGCCATGCCGTCAATGGTGAACCTAGAATAGCCGTCATCCCTTTTCAACTCAGAAACAAGATAGAAGCTACATCAAATTAAATCTAATCTAATTCAACTAAGAGAATTCAACGATCTACATCAAAGGCGAGCAATTCAATTTCAGAATACAGTTCCCAGAACTCAAGAATTCCTTTTTGTTTGTAAGTATAGTTACCTTTCAGATGTGAATAAATAAAAGACGTGATTTGTAATGAATTGGAAAATAGAATTTGAACCAAGTTGTATGTGATTGATGATGTGAATTCATGTCTAATTCTTGCGATAATGTCATGTACGTCTTGGAATGATTGTGGTTTATTTGAACTTACTGTATCATGTGGAAATTGGTGATAAACTTATTATGATTTGGGGAACGAAACCATCATACCACATATAAGTTTGAACATCCTTTCATGATGTGTCATATGCAAGATACATGTTTTATGTTAGTCAAGATCTATATATATGTTCATATGAAGATACATGTTTTATGTTAGTCAAGATCTATATATATGTTCATATGCAAGTTACATGTTATACCCAAGTCAAGATCTATATATGTTCATATGCAAGTTTCATGTTCTGTGTTAGATCTAAAAATTAGATCTATATTTATATGCATGTTTATAAAGTGGATTCATGCAAGTTCATATGATCATTTTTGTTAGATCTAATTCACATCTACATGTTAATGTTAAACTTATACATGCTTTGGAATGTACATGTCATGATTCTCCTAAATTATGCTAGTTTATAAACCAAGTTGTGTTCACCTATGCCTAGATCTACATGCTCACATACTTAGGCTTATGCTAGTTCTTTCCAATTTAATTGCAAGTTTCATGAGACATGTTAATTTAAATTTACGTGACATATGTTTGATTAAATGTTCCCTTCTTTTACCTCTTGTTTATAAACTGGGCTAATTTGCGGGCCCAATGACTTAATGTGACTAACGCGAACGTATAACGGGGGTAACATTGGGAAAAACTTGAAAATTTCATATAACTGACACAATTGGCTCATAGTCATGTAATTAATGAGTGGCATAAAAATGGTATAATTTTTATGTTAAAAACCATGATCTTGAATTAGAGGGAAAGTGGGCCATGACAATAAATTGTTGACAAATTTACATATAAGCATAAAAGGATAAATATGTAAATTTAGAAAAGTCGAATATGTCTAACTCGAGGTTAGACTGAGTTGTGGTGTAAAACTGCCTGGAACCGACTGGCACATCTAGTGACCACAACAATACCTGTCTAATGTGGGTGGTTAGTGCATTGAGCCCATAAAGGACCCGAGGTTAGACTGAGTTATGGTGTAAAACTGCCCAGAACCGATTGGCACATCTAGTGAACACAACAATACATGTCTAATGTGAGTGGTTGGTGCTTTAATAAAGCTAAGTCAAGATTGGTAGGGTTAAGTCAATTAAGGAAACACTTAACCAATTCAACATGTTAACTAAACTGATGGGTGAGGTTAGGTAAATTTGGACACTTTACCAATTTAACATGTTGGCTAGAAAACCCTAGTAACAGGGACCCATTTCAGCTATAACCCACATAGATGTATCATGGAAGCCTGAAATAGGCAGGGTGGGGCACGATTACTGGGCTGAATTGTAAGCGGTCAAAACGTCGGCGGGTGGTGCGTCAGTGTAGGTTCCGACGGAGTACGGACGTGCACGTACTCCGGAGTGGAACAAGCAGGCACTGGGCATCAGTAGTCATACACTGTGCATCTTGAATCGTGTCTGGTTGCCACCATAGGACTTGATACACTCTGTGGTGGGACCAACACAGGTATCTACAGTCAAGCGAGGGCCGAATGACACACGTGATAAATGCATGCGAGTAGGAGCCAATCGATATAAGGGGATCATTTCACCATGCACACGTGGTGCTAGTTGGACAAGTATGAGTAGGTGTAGAGAAATTGATATGGGTGCGATGTATATTCGGTTTATCCTGCCTTATATAGTTTTATGTTAGATAGTTATTCTGGTACTGTCATGTATTTCAGTTTATTCCTATCATGACATTTTTCTCATTCACACACTGAAAAGTCACTAGACTTACTCAGACTTATGGTTGACCCATTTTTCTTTCACTCTCTTTTCTTCCGTCCCCCCCAAGGTACGCAGGGAGGGAATAGCTCAGCTTAATTTGGACCGTTCATCTTTCCAAGCATGAAGACTTTGTGATGTATAGTTTGGAATCTTTTTCTTTTAGCTATGGCTTTGGATACATTACTACATGGGGATTTATGCAGTTTTATTTTGTTTTATGCTTCTTTAGAAAATAATCAAGACAGAAATTATGATGTAATGGTTTTGAAGTTAGTTTGAAACAGTTTGTTGTAATGTTTTTTTATGAACCATGTTTGAAATAAAGTTAGTTCTATTTTCCGCTGCTTATATATATCTGTCTTGTAAATTATCTGTGTCTTTTACCTATAATGCTCGACCAAAGTTAAGGCATTCCCTTTGTGAGTGACCTTAATAGAGATGGGGTGTTTCACTTGGTATCAGAGCAAAGGTTTACTAGATCAGATAAAAGTTTTTGAAAACTATTTTTTAAAAAGAAGTATAAAGAAGCATTTTTCAAGAAAAAGTGTTATTTTACTTTAAAAGGCATAATCCCTCAAACCATATGCACTATCTTTCTATCCTTTGTTTTGAATATTTCCTTTTTTGTTTTAGCATGTTTGGGAATCTTAATCTTCCAGAGGGTGTACCGATACCTGGCTGGTTCAGGAGGTACCTAAAGGCTAGGGCTAACGATGTTGGCCCAGCAGACATTCCTCCTCCCCCAGCTGCAGCGGTCCCTCCTCATCGTCCTCCTCCTCGTGCAAATGCTTTCTCAAATATATGCAGAGACTTTGAGCCATTGGTGGAAAGAATTTCAATGGAACTGAATCGTTTGTGGAAGTAAGAAACTGGCTCAAAGAAACTGAGGATTTGTTTGATATCTTCGAAGTGGATGATAGACAGAAGATACAGTTGGCGGTGTGGTTGCTCAAAGACGAAGCCTCCTATTGGTGGCAAGTCATTAACGCTGAAAGACCAATTGAAACTTGGATGAATTTTAGAGTAAGGTTTGAAATGAAATTCCTCTCACAAGCTGAACAAGGCCTTCCGATGGAGAAGTTCTTATCTCTTAAGCAAGGAAGTATGACGGTCAAAGAATACTTCAATCAATTCAACCAGCTGGCTAGATTCGGATTGGACTTAGTAGAAACTCCTCATAAGAAAGCTCTCCATTTCGTTAAGGGAATGAATGAGCCATTACACAGCCTAGCTATGACCCACATAACCATGGGTGCGACTTATGAGAGACTGGTGGACATGGCATTGTTACACGAGAAGACAAGGGCAAGAAAAAGGCAAAGGTAGAGGTGCCTCAAGACAAGAAAGTGGAGAAGTCACAGAACAAGAAGTTAGATTCAAGGAAAGGCGGGAAGAACAACAAACCCCGTGACAAGAGAAAGTGCAATTTATGTGACATTCCTGGACATCTGGTTAAGGACTGCAGGAAGAAGAAGAGGAAGATGGTGGTTGTTTCCACTGCGGCGAGACATGACACATGGCTAAGGACTTCCGAAGAAAGCAAGGGCAAGGGCAGAGAGCTGGACCTTCTTCTGGAGGACAAGTTCACGCTCTCACAATACCTCTGCAAGAACGAGGTAGAAATATTTCTGTCGAAAGTCTAGTCTATCTTTTTGATCATCCTGTTCATACACTATTTGATTCTGGCGCATCGCACTCATTTATATCCTCTGGTTTAGTTGAATCTCTGCACCTAGACACCAGTATAGTAGAGGATCCCTTGGTCGTTTCAAATCCAATTGGGGGCTCAGCTTATTTGTCAATGGTTTGTTTGGATTTGAAAATTTCTATACTAAGCGTTGAGTTTAGATGTAATGCCTATGTTTTGGGCTTCACTGGCTATGGGTTGATTCTAGGCATGGACTGGCTATCCAGTAATGGTGTCGTCCTCGATTGTGAAAAGAGAGTGATTAGACTCATGACTCGCCTCTGTAACACTCTCGAAATTTCTTGTAATTCCATGAATTTTGTTATGCTTAGCTATCTAGAATCTCTCGGTGCGTCTATTGAGGACTTGCAGTCTGTTAGAGTAGTCCGTGAATACTCGGATGTGTTTGAAGAGGTAAAGGGCTTACCTACAAAGCGGGAGATAGACTTCCGCATATACCTCGTTGATAATGCAAAACCCGTCGCCTTACCCGTTAGGCACATGGCTCCAAGGGAGCGGAAAGATCTCAACAAGCAAGTTAAAGAGCCGCTAGAAAAGGGGTTTATAAGGCGGAGTATTTCTGAATGGGGTGCTCCAGTAGTGTTCGCAACTAAAGCGGATGGTTCACTTCGCCTATGCATGGATTATAGGGAGCTAAACAAGCTAACCAAGAAAAATAGGCACCCACTCCTAAGAATAGATGACTTGTTCGATCAGCTTGTAGGTGCATCGGTTTTCTCCCAACTAGATTTGGCTACCGGGTTTCATCAGCTAAGCGTGGCTGAAGACAGCATTGATAAGACCGCGTTCAAAACTCCGGATGGATTCTTCGAGTGGCTTGTCATGCCTTTCGGCTTGACAAACGCATCCGCTTATTTTGTCGATTTGATGAGCAGGGCGTTCAGGGAGTTCCTCAATAAGTTTGTAGTGGTCTTCGTGGACGACATTTTGATTTTCTCGAAGAGTGAGAAAGAGCATGCTCAGCATCTAAAAGAAGTCATTGATACTCTTCATGCACATCTGTTAAAAGCCAAATTCTCCAAATGCCATTTCTGGAGAGAAGAAGTAAAGTTTCTTGGACATGTGGTGTCCAAAAAGGGATTAGCTGTGGACCCCGCAAAAGTAGTTGCGGTGCAAGATTGGAAGGTCCCACGGAATGCAACCGAAGTCCAAAGCTTTCTGGGGCTAGCAAGCTTTTACCGAAAGTTTATCAAGGACTTTGCGAAAATCTCAGCTCCACTTACAAGGTTGACGAAGAAGAACCTAACTTTCACTTGGGATTTGGATTGCGATATTGCTTTCCAACGCTTGAAAAGTGCTCTGACAACAGCCCTAGTTCTGACATTGCTTGATGGAAGCAAGATGTTTACCGTATATACAGATGCATGCGGTATGAGACTAGGCGCTGTCCTAATGCAAGAAGGGAAGGTAGTAGCTTATGGAGGCCGACAACTGAAAGCACATGAGAAAAACTACCCAACCCACGATCTAGAGTTGGCTGCCATCGTCTTTGCACTTAAGTCTTGGCGCCATTATCTCCTAGGTGAGAAGTTTCAATTGTTTACTGACCATAAATCGTTGAAGTACCTTTTCTCGCAGAATGATCTCAACTTGAGGCAGCAAAGATGGATGGAGTTTCTTGCCTCATATGATTTTGAGATTTCCTATACTCCTGGCAAGGGTAATGTAGTAGCAGACGCTTTGAGTAGAAAGAAGCTGACCCTAAGCCCTCTCTTTTAGAAAGGCAAAGCTTGGAGTACATAGCCAACTTTGATTTTAGACCCTCTGTCGATCATGTGACTGGTTTGTTAGCATCGCTAGAGGTGCGGCTTACTCTTTTGGACTCAATAGGGACTGCGCAACGTGAAGACCCTCAGTTGGTTGATGTGATTGATAAGCTGAGTAGGGGTGAGACTTCTAATAACCTCAATAAATACTCCATCGATGATAAGGGTTGGTTGAGGCGGGATGGAAGACTATGCGTCCCACAAGCAAGGGATTTGGTGAAGAAAGTTCTTGAAGAAGCACACCATTCCAAGTTGACCATACACCCCGGTGGAGACAAAATGTACAAAGACATCAAAAGGGTTCTCTTTTGGAATGGCATGAAGAGGGATGTAACTGATTTCGTTTCTAAGTGCATGATATGCCAACAAGTCAAGGCGGAGCAGAAGAAGCCTGGTGGTCTGCTTCATCCTCTAGAGGTCCCACAGTGGAAATGGGATAGCATCTCGATGGATTTTATTGATGGGCTGCCTAGGTCAAGAATAGGCAGTACCAGTATTTGGGTAATAGTGGACAGGCTCACAAAAAGCGCGCACTTCATACCCGTTAAGAGTAGAAGGTCTGCCTCATCCCTAGCATCCATATATCTTAAAGAGATAGTTCGACTCCATGGGATATCCTCCAGCATAGTGAGTGACCGAGATCCTATCTTTACGAGCGAGTTTTGGAGGAGTTTGCAAGAAGCTGTAGGCACACAGTTATGCTTAAGCACGACCTATCACCCCAAACCGATGGTCAGACGGAAAGAGTGAACATAGTATTAGAAGACCTCTTGAGACTATGCATTCTTGACTTTGGAGGTACATGGGAGGATCATCTTCCCTTGGTGGAATTCTCTTACAGTAATAGCTACCAAGCCACCATAGGAATGGCACCTTTCGAAGAATTATATGGAAGACCATGCAAATCACCAACTTATTGGTGGGTGTCTACAGACAAGCTCATACTTGGACCAGACATGATCAGAGAAACTTCAGAGAAAGTGGACTTGATACGAAGAAGAATGAAGACTGCCCAAGATAGACAGAAGTCTAGACAAAAGAAGAACCGACCTTGAGTTTGAAGTTGGAGACAAGGTGTTCCTTAAAGTATCTCCTTTGAGGAACGTCGTTCTCTTTGTATCCGCAAGAAAGTTGGCACCAAGATTTGTAGGGCCTTTTCCTATCATTGAGAAGATTGAGAAAATGGCTTATAGAGTAGAGCTCCTCGAAAGATTGGCTGGAGTTCATAATGTCTTTCATGTTTCTCACCTACGGAAGTGCTTACATGAGTCTGCGGAAGTGGTGGAACCAAGCATATTAGAGGAAGTAGAAGTATAACGAGAGGTGACTGTGAGGAGAGTTCCAACTCGTATCTTGGGGACAAAAATCAAAATGCTACGCAACCGCGAAGTCAAACTTGTCAAAGTTCAGTAGAGCGACGCCGAGGAAAACGCGACTTGGGAAACTGAGGACAGAATACGCGCAGCCTACCCTTTTCTTTTTGAGGGTACATCCTTGATCTCTCATTTTCCTTAAGTTTATGCTTGTACCTATCTTTTTAAGTATATCTCCTCGGTCCTATCCGTTATCCTTAGATAGAAACCAATGGATGTAAACATGTACTTGAAACATGTTATGATTGATGGTTGCAAGTGGTTGCTCGTGGATTCATATACACACACTTTAGGTATTAGATCGGCTCAGTCACTTTCATATTGCATATGCATATATGTACTTGTATATGATTGAAACTTGATGTGTATCATGTGGATATTGCATTTGTATGAATGATTTTGCACTCATGAAGAATGTATGATTATGGGTACATAATGGACTCATGACACTGACATAATTTGCATTAAGGAGGTCAACTGAATCAGTAGATCGCCTGATTTTGCATTAGATAAGGACATGTACACACACTACGCATATGATCATGAAGCATTAGAAGTTTTTTAAGGACACTGGATGCCTGTGTTTGATCGTTGAGTAGATGGACGATTGGATGGTAGGATATACGTTCTTCTTGACTTGAAGATTTCAGGGACGAAATCCTTTAAGGAGAGGAGAATGTAACACCGCGTATTTTCAGTTAACATTAAAGTATTGAATCAAAGAATAATTAATTTCAAATATGAGAATTAAGGGAAACGGGTTACGCCATTGCGTTCGTCTCGGAATTCTGCTTGAGATAGAGTCAGAGTTTGCGTAAAACGGACACCGTATGAAGGAGATATGGACGAACGAAGTTAGGCAAGAAAACCAAAAGTCGACCAGAATACACTGGCGCACTTCACAAGTGTGCCAGTACAAAAATGCACTGGCGCACCTGCCAAGTGCGCCCAGGCCAGGCTAAAAGCCTGCACAGGTTTCCGGAGTGTTCTGGTCCGGACAGTGAGTCATTGCTGAGTCCTTTCTGACTCCTTGTTGAGTCATTAGGGCTGAGGTGTCACCCTATCTTGACTGGAAGGTCTTGATTGCTTCTAGGGTTAATCCGACGGCTCTAAATTAATTAAAACTCTATATAAGCAACCTAACTCTCAACCTAAAAATCACACTAATTCATTCCAAGAGCAGCCATGCCGTCAATGGTGTACCTAGAATAGTCGCCATCCCTTTTCAACTCAGAAATAAGATAGAAGCTACATCAAATTTAATCTAATTTAATTCAACTAAAAGAATTCAACGATCTACATCAAAGGCGAGCAATTCAATTTCAGAATACAGATCCCAGAACTTAAGAATTCCTTTTTGTTTGTAAGTATAGTTACCTTTCAAATGTGAATAAATTAAAGATGTGATTTGTAATGAATTGGAAAATAGAATTTGAACCAAGTTGTATGTGACTGATGATGCAAATTCATGTCTAATTCTTGCGATAATTTGGTCGTGTATGTCTTGGAATGATTGTGGTTTATTTGAACTTATTGTATCATGTGGAAATTGGTGATAAACTTATTATGATTTGGGGAACGAAACCATCATACCACATATAAGTTTGAACATCCTTTCATGGTGTGTCATATGCAAGATACATGTTTTATGTTAGTCAAGATCTATACATATATTCATATGCAAGATACATGTTTTATGTTAGTCAAGATCTATATATATGTTCATATGCAAGATACATGTTAGACCCAAGTCAAGATCTATATATGTTTATATGCAAGTTTCATGTTTTGTGTTAGATCCAAATATTAGATCTATGTTTATATGTATGTTAATAAAGTGGATTTATGCAAGTTCATATGATCATTATTGTTAGATCTAGTTCACATCTACATGTTAAAGTTAAACGTATACATGTTTTGGAATGTACATGTCATGATTCTCCTAAATTATGCTAGTTTATAAACCAAGTTGTGTTCACCTATGCCTAGATCTACATGTTCACATGCTTAGGCTTATGCTAGTTCTATCTAATTTAATTGCAAGTTTCATGAGACATGTTAATTTAAATTTACGTGACATATGTATGATTAAATGTCCCATTCTTTTACCTTTTGTTTATAAATTAGGCTAATTTGCGGGCCCAATGACTTTATGTGATTAACGCGAACGTACAACGGGGGTAACATTGTGAAAAACTTGAAAATTTCATATAACTGACATATTTGGCTCATAGTCATGTAATTAATGAGTGGCATAAAAATGGTATAATTTTTATGCCAAAAACCATGAACTTGAATTAGAGGGAAAGTGTGCCGTGACAATAAATTTTTGACAAATATACATATAAGCATAAAAGGATAAATATGTAAATTTTAGAAAAGACGAATATGCCTAACCCGAGGTTAGACTGAGTTGTGGTGTAAAACTGCCCGGAACCAACCGGCACATCCAGTGACCACAAAAATACCTATCTAATGTTGGTGGTTAGTGCATTGAGCCCATAAAGGACCCGAGGTTAGACTGAGTTGTGGTGTAAAACTGCCCGGAACCGACCGGCACATCCAGTGACCACAACAGTACCTGTCTAATATGAGTGGTTGTTGCTTTAATAAAGCTAAGTCAAGATTGGTAGGGTTAAGTCAATTAAGGAAACACTTAACCAGTTCAACATGTTAACTAAATTGATGGGTGGGGTTAGGTAAATTTGAGCACTTTAACAATTTAACATGTTGGCTAGAAAACCCTAGTAACGGGGACCCATTTCAGCAGTAACTCACACAAATGTATCATGGAACCCTGAACTAGGCAGGGTGGGGCACGATTACTGGGCTGAATTGTAAGCGGTCAAAACATCGGCGGGTGGTGCGTCAGTGTAGGTTCCGACAGAGTACGGGCGTGCACATACTCTGAAGTAGAAAAAGCAGGCACTGGACATCAGTAGTCATACAGTATGCATCTTGAATCGTGTTGGGTTGCCACCATAGGACTCGATACACCCCGTAGTGGGACCAACATAGGTATCTACAGTCAAGCGGGGGCCAAATGACACACGTGATAAATGCATGCGAGTAGGAGCCAATCGATATAAGGGGATCATTTCATCATGAACACGTGGTGCTAGTTGGACAAGTACGAGTAGGTGCAGAGAAATTGACATGGTGCGATGTATATTCGGTTTAACCTGCCTTGTATAGTTTTATGTTAGATTGTTATTCTGGTACTGTCCTGTTTTTCAGTATATTCCTATCATGACCTTTTCCTTATTCACACACTAAAAAGTCACTAGACTTACTCAGACTTATGTCTGACCCATTTTTCTTTCGCTCTCTTTTCTTCCGTTCCCCCCAAGGTACCCAGGGAGGGAATAGCTCAGCTTAATTTGGACCGTTCATCTTTCCAAGCTTGAAGACTCTGTGATGTATAGCTTGGAATCTCTTGCTTTTGGCTATGGCTTTGGATACACTACGACATGGGGATTTATGCAGCTTTATTTTGTTTTATGCTTCTTTAGAAAATAATCAAGACAAAAATTGTGATGTAATGGTTTTGAAGTTGGTTTGAAACAGATATTGTAATGTTTTGTTATGAACCACGTTTGAAATAAATTTAGTTCTATTTTCCGCTGCTTATATATCTATCTTGTAAATTATCTGTGTCTTTTACCTATAATGCTCCACCAAAGTTAAGGCATTCCCTTTGTGAGTGACCTTAATGGAGATGGGGTGTTTCAAATACCTTCTTCTAAACGCGTATGGGATAATCTAGGCGCCGGCTTCCAAAGCAGCCCATCTAACTACATTTTGGGTGTGGTTTGGTGTTGACTCTGCCATTATCTTTCTCCTTCTCCTTTGATAGCTCTTGTTACTATTTTTTAATATAATTTTTATTGCCTAGCTTGTATTCACCATTTATGTTTTTTCTTTACTGAATGATATTCATTGGGTCAACACTAGGGGTGAGCATTATTTGGTTAAACCAGATAAACCAACCAAACCAATTTAATTTGGTTGGTTTGGTTTGGTTTTCAAACTATATTGGTTTGTAATTGGTTCGGAAAAATATTTAATTTGGTTATCGGTTTAACCAAATTAACTGAACTTTTATTATATTTTCAAAATTATCGATATTGTAATAAATATTTTAGGTTAGATTAGTTATCCAAGTAAATTTTAATCACCAAGTATGTGTCAAAATAACTTTTAGAAAGCACAATAATCATAAATAATAATACTTTAATCATATATTTATGATTTATTACAAATTATAGTTAATATTATAAACATAAAGTCTAAAATGTTTTTAGTTAGGTTAAATTGGATAACCAACCAAACTTAATTTGGTTGGTTTGGTTTTCATTTTTATTGGTTTTAGGTTGGTTTGACAATTTCCATCATCGGATAAACTGAACCAACCAAATGCTCATCCCTAGTCAGCATAGTCTCTTCAAATTAGGTTCTGAAGCGGACAACATTCTTTTGCCTTTTCAAAATAATAATAATAATAGAAGTAGTTGTAATAACAACAACAACAACAACAGTAGGGTACTTGTGAGAAGATTTGGCTAGTATGAAACATACTACATATCAACATATGTTTAAATCACGATATGTAAGTTTTGAACCTATGACATTTAGGGTACAAGTCAAAGTGCCTAACCTCTGAAACAAAAATGTTGGTTTTTTTCCTCCTTATTTTGGTTCACGTTAATGTTTTATTTTCTGTCAATCATGAGTGTTCCATTAAGGCTGAGATTGAAAAATGGTTGGAAGTTAATTAGGCTTCCCAGTACAGTACTAGTCTCCTAGCTGTAACTTATAAGGCCAATCCATTGTAGTTTGCATGAATTTTAGGGGACCTTTGATTTTGTTATAAATATTTACTTCCTTGTTTAGTGCAGATTTTTATAGACAAAAATGCAACTTCACATTCGTTAGAACTTCCTTGTAAGGAATGGTTTTGGCTTATGTTTTAATTTAATGTTATCATAAACTAATTAATTATCACATATTGTTCTCTTAGATTCCCCCCCCCCTCTTTTCTAATCCTTGTTTCTCTCTTATTTGTGCAGTGACAATTCCAGAAGGGTGTGCAAGTTTAGAAATTCAGGTTATGCTTGCTTCAGGTTTAAGAATTATATTATGCATTGCTTTAGTCTTTAAGTTTGAAATGCTTGAAGTTACTTTAAAGTTTCTAGAAAAGTGGATGTTCTTCATTTTTTAGGTAGATCAAAAAATGTAAAGTACTTTGAGTGTCATTGGGCCAACATTGGAAATGGGATAAAAGTTGAAGATGGATACACTATTGTTAATTTGCATAAAAGTAAGGTTTCATATCCTAAAGATCCTTATATTCTTGCATCTCAAGAGAAACAATTTTTTTCCTCAAGAGAATACAATTCTTCCTATTGGCATGTTGTGATGAAAACACCACCAAGAGGTTTCCATGAATTAGAGATAGATGATTTTATCGAAGAAGTCAACCATGTTGTAAGGGATTGTGAGGAAATCGATGAGGACTTGGTCAAGGATGATAGCTATGTTAGGGAGGATTGCGAAGGGGTACTTGCGTAGTTTTAGTGTTGTGTTTTATTTTGGGTGGTGACAGAATTTAGATCAGAGAGAGATGAAATAGTAAACAATTAAAAGGCTACATTTTTATTAATATGAATTGATTCGCTATTACAATGCTAATCCCTATATTTATAGGGTCAATTATTCTCTAGAATATTCCTAGCACATTCTTTATTCTGGAGCATATTCCATGGCATATCTCTTGGCATATTCTCTAACACCAAATATAAGATAATGTATTTATTTGTCCTTATCTCAACATTAACTCATTCTTAATATCTTTCCTTAATATCTCAACATAATATCTTTCCTTAATATCTCAACACTCCCCCTCAAGATGGAGCATGCGGATCACAAATGTCCATCTTGGATTGCATCACGAACAAAATGACAGTCAGCTTCAAACTTCCATACGTCATCAGCAACTCTTCACTTTTAACAAATGGTTTTTAAAGTGGACCAACCACTCAATAATGGTTTTTAAAGTGGGTCACACTCAATAATGGTTTTTAAAGTGGACCACACTCAATAATGGTTTTTAAAGTGGACCAACCACTCAATGGCTTTTAAAGTGGACCACACTCAATATACAGTCAATAATGGTTTTTAAAGTGGACCACACTCAATAATGGTTTTTAAAGTGGACCAACCAATAGAAATAATGGTTTTTAAAGCGGACCAACCACTAGAATATATTGATTTTTAAAGTGGACCAACCACTGGAAATAATGGTTTTTAAAGTGGACCAACCACTATAATATGTTGGTTTTTAAAGTGGACCAACCACTAGAGGTAATGGTTTTATGGAAGATGACTGGCAGTTATTACAGTAGATCCATCAGCAGGGCAAAAGATTATATCAGTTGAGGGGGATGAATAGCCATAACAAATGCCAAACGAAAATCACAAGATCAATGTGCCAAGGAGCAGCAAACAGAATCAAATTAACCAAGTTCATAGCCTTCAGGGATGAGCAAATACGAAAAAAAATATAGCACAACAAAACTCATCATAGATAGCCACAACAGTGAACCCTCTTTTTTTTTTAATAATTATATACATATCTCTTTCCTCCCTTTAACCTGCTCCGATACCATGAAAGAATTTAGATCAGAGAGAGATGAAACAGTAAACAATTAAAAGGCTACATTTTTATAAATATGAATTGATTCGCTATTACAATGCTAATCCCTATATTTATAGGGTCAATTATTCTCTAGAATATTCCTAGCATATTCTTTATTCTGGAGCATATTCCATGGCATATCTCTTGGCATATTCTCTAACACCAAATATAAGATAATGTATTTATTTGTCCTTATCTCAACATTAACTCATTCTTAATATCTTTCCTTAATATCTCAACATAATATCTTTCCTTAATATCTCAACAAGTCAGAAAGTACTTTTGAGTTAAATTTGATTTTTTATGCAAAACCTATTGATTTGAAGTTTAATTTAAGTCATTTGTTAGCTTTGTATATTTCTAATATCTTGTCATTATGGTAACTTGCCATGCCTTTAATGCTTATATGTATGATTGCCCTCTCAAAATCCTGTATATAAGTATTCAGTTTTTAGGAAAAATAAAATAAAGAACAATAAAATCCTAAGAACCTTTGTCGACTTCAGTTACCATCTTTTGCTTCTTTTTTATTCTTACCTTAATTATATATTTAAAAGAAAAATGGCAGCACCAACTTGTTAAAGCATCACTGTTAAAGCAACGTATGTGGGTATAGGTTGTTGGCATACCGCACCGTCGCAGCTAACCCAAATGGACTAAGCGTTCGTCTATTTACATAACGTTAAGCCTACTGTCAGTGAATATGGAGTATATTGTTTTAACAGTTGCTTGAAAAATATACCAATGTGCTAAAGACAATCCCATTTAAGGTCTCATATCTACTTTGTTAAAACTTCCATATCTAGGAGAAATGTATACACGTGTTACCAAATTTCTGTGTATGTATCTGAGATATATATGATCAAGTGGAGTAATTACCGGATATTGGAATCATTTAAGGTTTCACTAGTTTATAGTATCGCTTTGTTTGTTTGGGTTTCCTCTTTAGGTTGCTCTGAATTTGGTTGCATTTTTATATTTTCATTAGTTAGCGCATGTTGCCCAATCTTTGTAGCAAAAAGGTTAGTAACCTCAGCTTTATCAAGCATTCCATTTTTGCCTTCTTCTTCTCATCTGTGCTTATATTCTTCTATGTACTGCATGTCAATATTAATATTTGGTATCCTGAGTATTCGTAGTAAGGTGAATACATTAACATGCAATGAACTTTGATAAATTACAAGCTTGCAGTATTTCTGCCAAAATGTACAGTAAAGGGTTAACATATAATACAAAGAAAAGAAAAAAGAGAACCATACCACACTTTTGTCAGGATTTCCCAAGTTGAAATTTGGATCCACCCACCCAGTTTTAATTGTCTGCATGCTATGTTATGTTTATTTACATTTTGATAGACTACAAGCTATGTTATGTTTATTTAAATTTTCAAGAACACAGAAAAATCCAAAAACTTAGCCATTTGCCTAGTCTGATTACCGTATTTCATTTTAAAATCCTAAAAAGACATTCCTGATATTCAAGCACTCTTGAAAATTTCATTGTAGAAAAATAATGACAGTTACATTTTCTCAAATTCTGCGAGTCATAGTTCTTTAGTATGAGTGATGCAAGTTACATACTTTTTTTGAGGTATGTGACAATTAAACTCTGAGGTAAGATTTTTTCCAGATGTATGTGATTATTAAACTCTACAATATCTTCATAAAATGTAGGGGTGGGCGTAGTCTGTTTTGGTGTGGTTTGGAGCACAAACCGCTTCCGCACCGCATCAAATGGTTTTTCAAAAATACAAACCATTATACTAACCGTTCAAACGGTTTGGTTCGGTTTCGATGTAATACGGTCCGGTTTTGGTTGGTCCGGTTTGAACCCATATCAAGTATGAAATAAGAGAATTACTTCCATCAACAATCAATTTATGATTATATGACGTTGTGTCATCTGAAGTTTAAAACATATATCATTTTCTTGAATTGATATAACTACAACATACGCTGAAAATAGAATATATATCGTTAAAATAAAAAGTTAGACATGAATTTTTTAATATTTTTATCATAACATTACCGGAGTAGCTAGGTGGTTCGGTTCGGTTTAATATGGTTTGGTAATTGTTCAAACCGCAACCGTATCATTGCGAGTCGGTTCGGTTTGGGCTGTTTGCTTTAGAGAGAGAATCTAATATGGTTTTCTGTACTGTTTTTACGATCCGGTCTAGGCAGTTTCTGCATTGCTGTGCCCTTAATTAAATGTAGTCGGTATTGAATATCTATTATACTTGCAGAAATTGGTTAAAAGTAAGAAGGCAACAACCAACATGATGTGTACTCACAATAAAAAAAATGAAAAATCCAAACATATTGAGCCACCTTTGGAAACCAGTGCATCTGACGAAATCAGTGCAATGAGAGAGCAGACTGAGCCACCTTTGGAAAACATGGATGTTGGAAATGAAAGCCAGTCAATCACATGCGCTAGTATGCAAATGGAAGAAAATCTTGAATATGCATATGGAAGAAAATCTCGAAACTGCAATGGAAACTAATAGAATAAAGGAGAACGTAGATGGAAATCATGTTTCAAAAAAGAGGATTAGAGGCCCAACAAAAGTTAAAAGACTTCCTTCATGTTGCAAGACAAATTGAAGTTGAGTTTAATTCATCGGGTGAACCAACAGGAAATGGATCTGTGAAATTATCGTCGTATTTAGGGCCACTTGTCTGTGAGTATGTTCCATTTACGCTTCATGACTAGAGGAACCTTAGTGATGACTTGAAAGTGTAACTATGGTAATCAGTTTCCATATTGCAGTAGATAAATAAAAAAAACTAAATAATAAATTAGGATACACACAAATGTATAACACATGTACGTGTGCTGGTATACACAGATGTACACACACATGAAGGGATAACTATACAGTCTAAAATCGCTTGTTTTGCTAACAGGGACAGTAGTTTTTTTTCTTGGTATATGTGAAAGCTTGTGTAATTAGCATGTGAATCTTGTTGGAATCAGTTAATTTTGTTGCTGTCTTAGTTTGTCTCTGTCAGAATTTTGAACTGTGAACCGTGATATCAGCTACTATTCGTATTTCACTTCAATCTGTCGTATTTTTTGTGAATAGTCCACGAAACACCCCACCTCCGTTAAGGTCACTCTCAAAGGGAATGCCTTAACTTTGGTGGAGGTTTATAAGTAAAAGCCACTAATAAACTCAAGACAGATATAAATACACATATTTTAAACAGCGGAAACCAAACAGACTTTTATTTCATCAATACGTGTTCAAACAAAACATTTCCATAATTGTCTCAAAATACTTCCAACATTACAACCTCATTACTGTCTTGATTATTAAAGAAGCATAAAACATAAATAAAGTGACAAAAAACACCATAGTGATATCCAAAGCCATGATCCGAGCAAAAGAGATCCAAATCATACATCTACGGTCTTGGCACTACACCAAAACAGCGAATTTAGCACACCAGGATGTAGAGATTTGATACGGCTTTAAGCCGTATCAAATTTGCTACAGCTCGTATCCGTATCAAATTTCTTTGGTGTCATATCTTTTTTTTTTGTTGATCCGCACCATCCACAATGCATAAAATCTAACCCTTCATCTTGAAGGCCTCGGATCTGTTCATTTGATACGGTTTGGATCCCCATCATATTTCTCTCCCACACTTGCCTGCTATTTTTCATTTCTACGGTTCCTAGTGTATTCCAATCCCTAAATCAATGAGAAAACCTATCCCCTTCGTATCCACTTTCCTTTTCCACTTCCCCACTTCGGTTTCTCAGAAGCATCTCACTATACACTTTGATTTACAAACTGATCAACCGATTTTGATAGATCTTGGTTCTGCTAATCGGATGACAGTAAATGGGGTAAAACTGAGTAATGAATCAGTGAAAATTAGCGATGGTGATGCTATGCAAATTTGGCGTCCCTCCCCTCTTCTTTTAAATAAAAACCGCTTCCCAAGGATTCTAGGTTGGAAGCAGCGAAAGAAATCCAAAGGCTTGCAAGGATTTCATGGGATAACCGTCGGGTCTTCTTCGGGGAAGTCGAGCCACTTGTTTCCATGCTTATATGCGGCGGTCGCGATAACTGCGAAGCGGCTGTCTTAAACCTACTCAATTCGGCTGTTCAGGATGAAAGGTGATTTTTTACTTTTCATTTTGAGCCTTCTTGTTTTTCGTTTAGAACGAGAAACCATTGTCCTTTAGTCAATCCTGCTTATCCTAATCGGAGGAATTGATTCTCCTTTGACGCTTTTCCAAAGTGGCCTGGTGAAAACTAGGCATATTTCTGTAATAAGTTTGGAGTTGAAACAAAATTTTATTTTTCGAGCCTAAAACTAAGATTTATTCTATATTTACTATAAATCTGCGTAATACAAAATTTTGAACACATGATTATCGTTTAATAAATGGTTAAATTTGTTTTAATAACAAAAGTAAGATGCTTCATATCCATTTTGTGTGTATTTGTTTGTGCTTGTCTGCATATGAATTTGTTGGTTGAATGGGTTTGTCAAATTCTTATCCAGGTCTGTTTTTGTCCATAATTTAGACTATCATAGATTCATAAATGCTTACAACATATGCAATCCTAAAATCTTTTATAGGATCCTGACGTTACTCCAAGAATAAACAATGTTATAATAGAAACAACTTAATAGATGTCTTATCTGTGACCAAACTAAAATTTGGTACGATAAATCATGAGTGAACCTGTCGGTTGATTTGGGGGCAAACACAAACATTGGTTGGCGTATTCATAATGCATAAAGTCAACTTGCATACCTTGAAAGTTCATGTCAACGAATATGATAGTGCAGTATTATATGTTGTATCAACTATGGATTTCGACTTTGCTGAATTCCAATACTTCCTGTTAATTTTGCAGAATTGTTTTTGTATTAATATCCATTTATTCTTTTAAAATAGGCACTTCTAGCTAGAAGGATCAGAATCTAGAGGCATAGGAATATGTACTCTTATGCATAAAGGTAATTTCTTTTAATGACCACTGTCATAGGTTTTTGTATAGGAATCTCGTGACCATATGATGATATAACTTTATTTTAATCATAGTATTCTAGAATAAAAGAAAAGTTTAAACTTACATGCATACATAAATCTTATTCCGATGATTGTTATTTATTTGATCTAAGCGGCTGCAGTAGCTAATTCGCACTACGTACAAGTTAGTTGATGTGCCTAGAGATGCACTTTAAGATTATTATTATTATTATTATTATTATTATTCACCTTAAGAGCATATTTTTCCACCAAAATACAACAGTAATACATGAAGAAGCACAAATTATACTTTATCTTACAGGAACAGTTACATATAATAGATGACTACAAATAACTTACTTCGACATCTTCTGAACATTGGAAGAACTTATTTATAGAAGAAGGTAGAAACATACAGGCACATGGACACCCTTATTCTGCTGTATTTCCATTTCCATGGGATAATTTACTTGTACATGCTGGCAATTTGTTCTTTGTACCGAGTAGCAACCATATCTCTTCTAATTTTCATGGTTGGAGTCATCAAACCATTGTCAATCGTAAAAGGTTCATCCAGTATGAGTATCGGTCCAATTTGAAAAGGGCAATTAGAAGTCCATTTTCTCAATTCTCCACATATAAGATTCATCATTATTTCCATGCTCAACTCAGCAGTATCACTATTCAAAGCTCTCTGTTTCTTTGCTTCTTTTAAAACTTCATCCTGGTCCGGCACAATTAGTGCACCAAGACGTCGTTGATCCTGACCAATGACGATAATTTGTTGGATCAAACTGCTCCTCATGGCAGCGTCCTCAAGTTCAGATGGCTCCACATTTTCTCCAGTGCTAAATCTCCAATTTCATTATATTTATTACTGCTTGATCAGTTTAATTATATTTATTAACTAACCTTTTAAATTGCTCTAATTATTGGTGGTTGACTAGACTTACACTTGAAAGAAAATTTAATTTATAAAGTTGATGAAATGTACCATCAATTTAATTTTTGTTTTTTGTCTTTGCAATGCAAGGACATAATTAATTCACAATGAAGTAAAACATATAACTTATTTAATTTGTGTGACCTGGAAGTAAATCTCCAATTTCATTTACTGTATAAGGTTATCGTGACCATTATACATGCAACCAAGTCCAACGTGAAGTAGCATAGCAAAATTTAGAAAATAAATGATCTCCCCTTTCAAATCAATTGTTGCATAATAAATAATCCAGAATAGTTTTATTACACCATTTATATATTCTCTTGTGTATGAAGCCGATTTTACAACCCAATATAGCAGTATAGCACATTTGTTGTCCAATCATTGTCACTACGGTTGTAAAAAATTAGGTATTCCTCACATTCTCCCATGCTAATTTACTATCGAGTAACCCCTTATTATCAGACCTTCATAACTATGAAAAGAGAAAGCAAATGCAAACAATAAGACAATAAATGACTAATGTATATTGCAGTTGCGCAATTTTGTTTCTTTGCTTTATGTGAACAGAAGTTTAAATTTCATTTATTTGCATTTAGTAAGCTTGGTGTTCTAACAAAAACTATAATCATGACTGATGTTCTTAAAGAAGCTATGAATGGGACTGTCACAGTAGGACCACTGCCTATTGATGAATCTTTCACTAGAAGTCTGGAACGGTACATTCTAATGTTTGTTACTTTAGCATGCTTCAGTTTGGACCACATTGCCATGTAGAAAATAAAAATATTCCTTTTTAATTAGAAATAAAAATAAAAATAAATATATTTCTTTATGTTTCGCTCCCACAAACTTTAGAAAATTTGGATTTATGGCAGATACGTGAGAATGAGGAATACATCCATATGTTTTATATTACACCATGATCGGTATTATTATAATCTTATAATCAAAGTATGCATTACTAACATTTTTGAGGATGCATGAGATGATACTGATTTAAGAACATAATGCATAAAGAATACTAGAAACTAATCATTTGTCCCTTTGATATCAAATCATTCAAAATGCTAATAAATAATCTACATATGCACTTCTTATCAAAATATGTGTGCCACAATAGCATTTTTTGTGTTTTGATTAAGTTTTAAAATATTAATCATGACCACTCCACTGTTCATAGTGCTTTAGGCGACGAGTTCATTGGGCCAGGCTTTACCAGCAGATCAGAACCTGCTGCTGCTACCTTTCATTTGTTCATTTGTGGGCGAATTTTTTGCAGGAAGTGCGTGAGGAGGAGATTTAACCCGCTCATCTTCTATTTGTGCATCAAGCTCTTCTAGCTCAGCCTCTAATTCATCCTTGTCAAAATCGACGTCTGTGCCCACCAACGTTGTAAGAGGCTCTTGTATCTGTCTCATATTTTTTACGTTTTCATCCACTTGTTCTATTGCCTTTTCAATCTCATCTACACTCAGTGATTTGCTTATATATTTTATAGTAGCAGATCCTGATTTAAGAGCATCTAGATTATCAATTATTGCTTTAGCTTCTTCAACCGTAATCATCTAGTCATCCACCCGCAGCTGAAAATTTCCTAGTTGTTCAATCTATGTTTCATATAACCTCTTCTTCTTTAGACATTGAATTGCAACTTTTTTATTTTTCAGCTTTGCTTTGTATGATGTTTTGTCCTTTCAACTTCAAAAGTAATCTTCTTTTGAATTGCATGTTCTTTCTTTACCATCAAACCTAAGGTCTCATGTAATTTTTCAATAGTGGAAATGGCAGAAAGGGACTTCTTGGATTTGTTGAGAAACAATTTATGCAGCATCATTAGTCAGAAATAAATAAATATAACAGACAACAAAATGGAGGAAATCGAGCATATAAAAGAACAAAAATGAGAAAAGTAAGCAATACTGTTTAATGCTGACACATGATCTCCATGTGCAACAAAGAAAGAAAGCCTACTCCATCTAAAGCATTAAATCTTAGAATAACACATGGTTAGTCCCTGATATAACATAATATATTTACTACAATATCGGCTAAAGCCAATAGATTAAAGTTATGAATTAGTTATAACTGTATCGAGCAACAAATAATATATTTGTTAAGTGCATATATAGGTATATCATTTGCATGTCCACAATCTAAATAAAAAAATGCGCAGTTAATACTTAAAACAGGTATTCATCAGTTCATAAATTGGAATCAGTCTACAAATTAACCGACTTCCAATTTTGTAAATTTTGATAATTGTAACTATTTTATAGGCATATAAAAGCTGCAGCGACTACTGTATGCTTAATGCTGAACATGTACTTTCCAACTTGAATTTTACGAATGATCAGAACACAGTTTGGGTAACACATAATCCAAACATGGGCCACAATAAAATATACAATATTTTATCTCATTCTAACATTTTATCAGGTGGTCAAGCTAATAGTTATAATTATCCATACAATCTAGCAGTTCAAGCATTAACTATTACATAAGTTATTGTGCATCATCAACTCTTGTATTAGCAATCATGCATATACTATCATTTTTTTTTTGCAAAAACATCAGTTCTATTAAAGGCAAAAAATGTATATGTTGAGCTGAAACAACTCTTTGTAATGAATTTTTCTTTTCTTTTTGTAAATGTATTAATAACTTCTATAAATGACTTTACTGGGTTGCTTTCCAACTTATCACATGTAGCAAGAATTAATATGTTTACACCATTATATTACCATTCCTTTTCCTATAAATCAAAAACGACTGAATTTTGTTAGTTAATTCAAGATAGGATTGTATACCATAGGAAAGCTCACTTACGTTTGAATTTACAAATTCCTTAAATAAAACTAACATGTTACACTTTATTAATAGATGCACTTCGGTTCTCAATGGATTCTGAGTCAATTAGAAACCAAGCTCATAAATTAATACTCATAACTCTGTAAAATAGTTTGATAATTGTACTTTTATATTATTATTTTTTTAACCTATTTTCCATCATCTATGTCAATTCAAACTTTAATATAGTAAAACACTCAATCATTTGTGAGTATACAAATTTTACTTACATAATAATACAAAAGTATTTATGTAGCTAAGATGACGATAAAGACAGCATATTTACTGCCTTTCAAATACTCTTTGTTTAGTGTAGGATTATCTTGCCATTTTTGATTGAGGAAAGGATGGAATTTTCATCTAAGAATAGGAACAAACTCTACTTTTGCTAGAACTGTATTTTGTGCAATTTTACTGCAATCATAGGTGTGATGCTAAAAAGTTATCAAAATATTTCAAATAGATATAAAACAAATGTACCCAATTCATATCATCCTTGTAGCCACACTCAAACTAAAGTTTATATCATCTTTCTTACTCAATTTTTTTTACTACAGCTCTGCGATAGGCTCTGTTAAAGAAAATGGTAGAATTATGTAAAACATTCAATAAATTTGCACATATTAATTCATAAATTTTTGATTTATTTAGTATTACCTCGCGGCAGCATGGGCTATATCAAAACCTATTGAACATAAGTGAAAATTTTACATACAAAAGACTAACAAAAATTAATTCCTACAAATGCGTATAATAAGATATTCAATAATTGAAGTACCAAAATAGATTTTCTTCCCATAATCCCTGCATGTAATAAAGGAACAATTCTATGAAAAAAAGATAAATGTTTCTTCAAAAAAACAAAAAAAAAACTATGCTTTTTTGTTTTCTCGGCATTTTTCTTCATCCTTTTTTGGCCTTGAGGTATGCTTTTATGTTTTGTTTAAAGGACTAAAAACAAAAACCCCAATCTCCTATTGATAAGTCCTATTGATCATTCAAGTTAGTTATATAAGAGGCGGTTGTAATTAAACCAATGGGATTAGTCCTATTGATCATACAACTACTGCTAGAAAATTCAATTAGATTGGCCCGTTTGTTCTGAACCTGCTAAATATCCCAATGTTACAATAAGATTAAACATTTTTTTCCAAAGTATTTTCAAAGCATAAAAGTCCATATGACAGGCCACTCTAATGAGTTGTTGACTATGCTCCATTTTCTGATACTGCAATTCAAAAAGATCAAAGCATAAAAGTCCATATGACAGGCCACTCTAATGAGTTGTTGACTATGCTTCATTTTCTAAAGAGTTGTTGACTATGCTTCATTTTCTGATACATAAACTGTAAGTCAATGTATACATTACATAATCCATCGGAAGCTCCATTTTGGTTTAGTTTTTCTAGATCCAATATAGGCTGGCTTATATTTGGTTCACCTTTTTCCAGTTTTTAATTTACTTTTTAGTTTGTTAAGCAATGTTGGAATTGAAGCTGCTACAATATTTGATTCAATATAGGATAAAGTTTCTGTTTCTCTTTTCTCTTTGTGTTACCTACTTTTTGATCTAAAACTATGTTGAGGTTATGGTTCCTTATTTTAAGTTAATATATGTTCTCCAATTTACCGGTAATATGGCTGAATATAGTTACTGATGTAATATGGCTGAATATAGTTAATATATGTTATCCAATTTCCTTATTTTAAGTTAATTTCTGTTTATCTTTTCTCTTTGTGTTACCTGCATATTTAGTGTTAGTTGTGAAATCAGGACTTGTTGTTGTGGAGGCGAAACTTAACAGATGTTTGTTATTTTAATTTCTTTTCAGGCTTTGGAACAAGCATGAGTTGAATGGGCTTGACAACTGCAGTTTTGTTGTCTTTTTTTTCTTAGAGCAAGAACTGTGAACATTATGCTTTGTATATACTTTGTTATGTGGTTTGTATTAACTGAAGTTATGGTTTATGTATTAATCGAATTATGCTTAGCGTATCTTCTTTATATATTGTTGTATGGGTGTAGCGTATCTTCTTTATTGTGCATATATATAAATATATCCATGGGTGCAGTGTTTCTGTATATTGCATATATGATATACCGATTTTGATATGGTTAAAAGCCGTATCTAATTCATTGTAGGAATGAGGCATTAAACACGGTTTTAAGCCTTATCAGTATACCAATTTAATACGGTTTTAAGCCGTATCAATCTACCAATTTGATACGGCTTAAAACCGTATCGATCTACGAAGTTGATAGTGCCAGCATACCAATTTGATACGGTTTTAAGTCGTATCAATTTAGAAATTTGATACGGCTTAAAACCGTATCAAATTAGAAGTTAGACAGTGCCATCATGCTACTTTGATACGGTTTAGAGCCGTATCAATTTAGAAATTTGATACGGCTTAAAACCGTATTTATTTATCAATTTGATACGGTTTTAAGCCGTATCAAAACAACAGAGACGCCATTTTTTGATACGGTCCAGAACACTGCCAAATCGATTTTGATACGGCCATGAGCACAGCCAAATTGGCATTTCTGGTGTAGTGTGGAGCTTGTAAAGAGTCTGATTGAGCTGAGTTGTTTCCTCCCTGTGGACCAGGGGGAACGAAAGAAAAGAAGACGAAAAGAAAATAGAGTCAGACATAAAGCCTGAGTAAATCTAGTAACTCTTCAGTATGTGAATAAGAAAATGGTATGATAGATATAAACTGAAAACTGGAAAGTGTCACCAGCTAAGGAAGTGTCATTTAGAATTGAATGTACTACCACACCCATACTATATCGCTGCACCTACTTGAGCTTATTTTAACTGGCACCCCATGTTGAGGGTGAAGTGATCCCCATTTTCTAAAGATCGGCTCCTACTCGCGTTAACATGTGTCATACGGCCCCCAAGAATTGTAGATACCGATGCTGGTCCCACCATGGGGTGTATCAAGACCCATGGTAGCGGCCCCGACACAATTTCTAGAAGGCATAGGTTATACTACTGGTGCCCCCAGTGCCATGTTTGTCTGCTCCGGAGTGTGTGCACGCCCGCACCCCGTTAGAACCTACACTGTTGCACCCACCGCCGTCGCTTTGACCGCTTACAATCAGCCCAGTAATCGTGCCCCACCCTGCCTAGTTTCAGGGTACCATGATACCTAACTTGGGTTACTGCTAAAACGGGTCCCTCGTTACTAGGTTTTTCTAGTCAAACATGTTAAGTGGTTAAGTGTCTGTATTAACCTAACCCCACCCATCAATTCCTGTTAACATGTTGAATTTGGTTAAGTGTTATAGTTGACTTAACCCTACCATCTGTCCTTAGCCTCTTAGAGCACCTGACCACTCACATTAGACATGTATTGCTACAGGTACTGGATGTGCCGGTCGGTTCCGGGCAGGTTACACCGTAGCTCAGTCTAACCTCGGGTCCTTATTCGGCTCAATGCTTAACCAACCACATTGGATAGGTATTGTTGTGACTACTGGACAGCCGGGCGGGTCCGGGCAGGTTTACATCACAACTCAATCCATCCTCGGGTTAAGCATATCGTGTTTTCTAATTTTACATATTTTATTACTTCTCAATTATATATGTAAATGTCGTATCTTTTATATCAATTCATACCGCTTAAATGTCATTGTCGTTGGCATGTGCCAACCATGCCAACATATATTTTTCATGTTTTACACCCAACGTTATTACCCCCGTTTTTTCACAACATTATAACATGTGTTGGGCTTCACAATTCATCCCAACTTTATAAACGTGAGAAAAAGGGGAAATCAAGAACATGTAATACATAAAGGTATGTGGCGCATGAACTTGCAATTTAGCGATTCAACTAACATATAATATGGGTCATGTGAACTTGTATTCAAATCAAAGTATAACTAAGTAGGTGACATATGAAATGGCATAGTTTAGGCTAATACAAACTTGTGTTTAAACATGTTTAACTTGGCATAATGTCAACCACAAAACTAGCATGTTGTATATTCACCTAAATGTCCAATTTTAACATCTAATCACATAGCCTATTTCAACATGAACTTGCATAGTTTATGAAACCCAAACGATACTTAACATAGATACAATTATACTTGCAAATAAACATAAAAATGATATCATAGGTTTTGGGTCATGTAGGCATAAAAGGTTTCAAATCTAGAACATGTTTACATAAGCCTTAATTTAGACTTAGTGAATGTATATAGTCCATGCCATAGGCATAAACATAAAGGGATCAAATTCTAGTTTTTGCCACAAACTTGCAAGTGCCATTATTTTCATATACAATTGTTCAATAGGCTTGCAACAATTGGTTTAGGCCACAAATATCAATACACAAGTCATAACACAATCATTACAATACACAGAATTTATATCTTACAATAACACAACTCTATTTTCATTTACATCGAATCACATCACAGTTTTTATTCATATTCTGAAAGGTCACTATACTTACAACAAATGCAGAATCTTGAATTCTGGATTCTGAATTCTGAATTGAGATGCACTCCTTTGGGTAGATTAACGTTGCGTTGATCAATTTTATTAAACTTTTATCTTCTTCTTAATTTGATTCGTCTCTAGGCTTTTCTCTCTTGACGGCTATGCTCAATTCCTCCCTGGCAGCATGACGACTCCCATCTTATGTTTTTGTATGAATTTTCAGTTGAGACTTAGGGTGTATATATAGATTTTTAAATTGTTTTGAGCCGTCAGATGAAGACAGGAGAAATCTAGACCATGCAAAGTTCAAAGAGCCAATCAAGAGGTGACATGTCAGCCCTAGTGACACACCGAGACACAGAAATTCGAGCCAGACCCAGACCTAGCCAGCCAGGTCGACCAAGTAGGTCGACTGGCAGGTCGACACCCAGGTCGACACTATGGTCGACCTGGGGTGGCCAGGTTGACACCATGGTCGACCCTATGGTCGACCTGGTCTCTGGGCTGGAATTTTCCCGCCCAACCCAGTTTGAACCTGTTTTTTCGAATTTCGAATTTTAAACCGAGCTGTTTGAATTTAAAATTTTATTCTGAAACTTCTGAAGGTCATAACTTCTTCAAACAGAGTCCGATTCGCGCAAACTCGGACTGTTTCTCCGACAGAATTCCAAGACGAATGCAATGGCGTATACCATTTCCCTTAATTCTTTCATTTAGAATTAATTACACTTTAATTTGTGAAGCTTAATGTTATAGAATTCACGGGGTGTTACATTCTCCCCCCTTAAAAGGATTTCGTCCCCGAAATCTTCAAGTTAGGAAGAATGTATATCCTCCCATCCAACAGTCCATCTACTCAACCAACAAACACAGGCATCCACTGTTCTTAAAAGACTTCTAATGCTTCGTGATCATATGCATAGTGTGTGTACATGTCCTTGTCTAATTCAGAAATCAGGCGGTCTACTGATTCAGTTGACCTCCTTAATGCGAATCATGTAAGTGTCATGAATCCATTATGTATGCAAAATTTTCATACTCATAATTCTATATGAGTGCACAACTATTCATACAAATGCGACGACCATATGACAGCATATCAAGTTTCAACCATATACAAATGAGAATACATATATGCATATGCAATATGAAGTGACTGAGCCGATCTATAACCTAGGATGTGTGTGTATATGCATCCGCGAGCAACCACTAGCAATCACTAGCAACCATTTGCAGCCATCATCCATAACATGTTTTCAAATACATGTTTGCATCCATTTGTTTTCTACCAAAGGAGTTAGGAAAAGGACCGAGGAGATATACCTAAAAAGATAGATAAAGCGTAACTTAAGGAAAAAGAGAGATCAAAGATGTACCCTCAAAAAGAAGAGGGTAGGCAGCGCGTATGATGTCCTTAGTTTCCCAAATCGCGTCTTCCTCGGTGTCGCTCCACTGAACTTTAACGAGTTTGACTTTGCGGTTGCATAGATTTTTCACTTTAGTTCCTAAGATGCGGGTTAGAACTCTCCTCACAGTTGCTTCACGTTCCACTTCGGCTTCTTCTAGAATGCTAGGTTCCACCACTTCCGCAGACTCATGCAAACACTTCCGGAAGTGAGAAACATGAAAGACGTTGTGAACTCCGGCCAGTCTCTCGGGTAGCTCTAATCTATAGGCCATCTTACCAACCTTCTCGATGAAAGGGAACAGTCCTACAAATCTTGGTGCTAGCTTTCCTGTGGACCCAAAGCGAACGACGTTCCTTAAAGAAGATACCTTAAGGAAAACCCTGACCCCGACCTCAAACTCAAGGTCGGTCCTACTTTTGTCGGCATAGGATTTCCGTCTGTCTTGGGCAGTCTTCATTCTTCTTCGTATTAGGTCCACTTTCTCTGAAGTCTCTCGAATCATGTCCGACCCAAGTATAAGTTCATCTGTAGACTTGATATACACGTAAATGTGTATATTTTATCCGCTTATTTATCTTATTTTCCGTTTAAAATAATTGATACTTTGTATTTATAGCTGTATTTTCAGATAGTTGACAAGAAGCATGGTTTAGAGCATTTGATGGATAAAGCATGAAGAATTTGCTTAAAAAGAGTGAAGTTTAAAATTGCTAAAGCTTGAAGAGTCTGAAGCTTGAAGAACAGTTGCAATTATATTTCAGTTAAGAAGATTTGGCTTAATAAAGACTCAAACTGCATTCACATTAGCTCATTAGGAAGGCCTCTTACTCATGTTGCGTTCACACTAGCCTATTTGCTAAACCACTCACTCTAAAGCTGCGTTCACACTGGTTTATGTGTTATTTGGGTTATTTCTTTAGTCCCACATTATGTAATTAGCTAGCTAGCCTTTGTCATATCAGCTATAAATACCTTGTATCTCATTCATTGTAAAACACATTAGGTTTTATTCTGTAATTCTCTTCTTGGAATAAAATCATTCTCTCCCTTTTTTTTACTTTTTGTTTATTTTATTTATGTTCATGTTATTTATTTTCTTTTTTTCTTCTTCTTTAGCTATGTCTAGCTAATCCCCTTTGATTAGGGGGTGATGACGCTGATAGTATGATTCAATATGAATCACATAGCCAAAGGATGAGGAATTCATGTATATAGATCTAGAGCTGAATCAAGGGTTAGATCTGAACCTTAATATCCTGTGTCGTTTAAGAGCTATGCTCCTTCACAGGGTATATTCGTGTTCGATCTAACGTTTATCAGATCTAGATCTAATTTTAGGGTTTTAGAAATTAATTAGTGAATCTGTCCTGATAGTCTATGGTTGTAGAGCTGAGCTCCTGCATAGGCTATGCTTGTCGTTATTTACATATTTGTTTCTAAAAACCTATTATCGTTGATTCCTGTTTGTGACAGAAACATGTATTAGATCTGGTTAATCTTTTGGCTATTGATGATTATGAATCTGATCTATGTCATTATCCCCTAATTGCTTTCACTTAGTGTTAAAACTCTCTTTTATTTAATTTCTGCTATTTTCTTTGTTTTCCACCAATCAAAAGTTAGGGATAACTTGATTGGATTTATTAATAAAATAATTTGGTCTCAGAGTTCGACACCCTCTACAACAATCCTTGTTGTTTAGGAAAGATGAACGAATTTTAAAGTTGTTTACAATTGTTTAATTCGTTCGCAAACAAGACTCCCACGAACAAGTTGGTGATTTGCACGGTCTTCCATACAAGGCTTCGAAGGGTGCCATGCCTATGGTAGCTTGGTAGCTACTGTTGTAGGCAAATTCCACTAAAGGAAGGTGATCCTCCCAAGTCCCTCCAAAGTCAAGAACGCAAAGTCTCAAAAGATCCTCTAAAACTCTATTCACCCTTTCCGTCTGGCCATCGGTTTGGGGGTGATAGGCCGTGCTCAAACATAACTATGTGCCTACAGCTTCTTGCAGACTCCGCCAAAACTCGCTTGTGAAGATAGGGTCTCGGTCACTAATAATGCTGGAAGGTATCCCATGGAGTCGAACTATTTCCTTGAGATAAAGAGATGCTAGAGATGCGGCAGTCCTTCTAATCTTTATAGGTATAAAGTGGGCGCTTTTAGTAAGCCTATCCACTATTACCCAAATGCTAGTGTTGCCTCTTCTTGACCTAGGCAGTCCATCAATGAAGTCCATTGAAATGCTATCCCATTTCCACTGTGGGACCTCTAAAGGATGAAGTAGTCCTCCAGGCTTCTTCTGTTTCGCCTTGACCCGTTGGCAGGTCATGCACTTAGAAACGAAATCTGCCATGTCTTGCTTCATGCCGCTCCAAAAGAAAGTTCTTTTTATATCCTTGTACATCTTATCACCACCAGGGTGTATAGTCATCTTGGAATGATGCGCTTCCTCGAGAACCTTCTTTGTCAACTCCCTTGCTTGTGGGATGCATAATCTTCCATCTCGCCTCAGCCAACCCTTATCATCGATGGCGTATCTACTGAGGTGACCAGAAGTCTCACCCCTAATAAGTTTATCAATCACATCAACAAGCTGAGGGTCTTCACGTTGTGCAGCCCCTATTGAGTCTAAGAGAGTAGGGCGTACTTCGAGAGATGCTAACAAACCCGGTACAAAATCCGAGGAGGGCCTAAAGTTAAAACTGGCTATATACTCCAAGCTTTGCCTTTCCACAAAGAGCGGGCTTAAGGTTAGTTTCTTTCGGCTCAACGCGTCTGCTGCTACGTTGCCTTTTCCGGGAGTATAGGAAATTTCAAAGTCATACAAGGCAAGAAAATCCATCCATCTTTGCTGCCTAAAGTTAAGATCCTTCTGGGAGAAGAGATATTTCAATGATTTATGGTCAGTGTATAATTCAAACTTCTCACCTAGGAGATAATGGCGCCAAGACTTAAGCGCAAAGACGATGGCGGCTAACTCAAGATCGTGGGTTGGGTAGTTCTTTTCATGAACTTTCAATTGTCTTCCGCCATAAGCTACTACCCTTCCTTCTTGCATTAGAGTAGCGCCTAGTCCCGTTCCACATGCATCTGTGTATACTCTAAACATTTTGCTTCCGTCAGGCAGAGTTAGAAATGGGGCTGTTGTAAGAGCCCTTTTTAATCGTTGGAAAGCAAACTCGCAGTCCAAATCCCAAGTGAACGCCAGATTCTTCTTTGTTAGCCTTGTGAGTGGGGCTGAGATTTTCGCGAAATCCCTAATAAACTTTCGGTAAAAACCGGCTAGCCCAAGAAAGCTTCGAACTTCGGTTGCATTTCTTGGTGTCTTCCAATCTTGCACTGCTACCACTTTCGCTGGGTCCACAGCCAACCCCTCTTTGGACACTATATGCCCCAGAAATCTTACCTCCTTTCTCCAGAAGTGGCATTTGGAGAATTTGGCTTTTAGCTGATGTGTACGGAGAGTTTCCATGATTTCTTTCAGATGCTGAGCATGCTCTTCCTCATTCTTTGAGAAGATTAAGATATCATCTACGAAGACAACCACAAATTTGTTGAGGAATTCTCTGAACACCCTGCTCATTAGGTCTACGAAATAAGCGGGTGCGTTTGTCAAGCCGAAAGGCATGACAAGCCACTCGAAGAAACCGTCTGGGGTTCTGAACGCCGTTTTATCAATGCTATCTTCGGCTACTCTTAGCTGATGGAACCCAGTTGCTGGATCAAGTTGGGAGAAGACCGTCGCACCTACAAGATGATCAAACAAATCATCGATTCGGGGAAGGGGGTGCCTATTTTTCTTGGTCAATTTGTTTAACTTCCTATAGTCGACGCAAAGGCGAAGCGAACTGTCCGCTTTGGTTGCGAACACCACTGGAGCACCCCATTCCTAAATGCTCCATCTAATGGACCCTTTTTCGAGAAGTTCTTTAACCTGCTTACTGAGCTCCTTTCTCTCCTTTGGAGCCATGTGTCTGACAAGTAAAGCTACAGGCTTTGCATTATCCACAAGATATATGCGGAAGTCTATTTCCCGCCCCGGAGGTAAGCCTTTCACGTCCCCAAAGACATCCGGATATTCCCGGACTACTCTGATTGCAAATTCTCATCATAAGCATCAAGCGACTCTAGATAACTAAGCATAACAACATTCAAGGGATTACAAGAAATTTCTAGAGTGTTACCAAGTCGAGTCAAGAGTCTAACTACTCTTTTCTCACAATCAAGAATGGCACTATTACTGGATAACTAGTCCGTGCCTAAGATCAAACCATATCCCGAGAAGCCCAAAACAAAGGCATTACAACTAAACTCAACGCTGAGAATAGAGATTTTCAAACCCAAACAAACCATTGACAAGTAAGCGGAGCCCCCAATTGAATTTGAAACTACTAAGGGATCTTCTACCATACTAGTGTCTAGATGCAGAGATTCTACTAAGGCAGATGAAATAAAAGAGTGTGATGCGCCGGAGTCAAAAAGTGTGCGAACTGGATGATCATAACGATAAACTACACTTTCTACAGAAATATTACTACCTCGTTCCTGCTGAGGTGCCACTAGCGCATGAACCTGACCCCCTGAAGTGGATCCGGCTTTCTGTCCCTGCCCTTTCTTCTTTGGGCAGTCCTTAGCTTGGTGCCCAGTCTCTCCACAATGGAAGCAACCACCCATCTTCGCCTTCCTTTTTGGGCAGTCTTTTGATATATGTCCCACAATGCCACAGAAATTGCACCTTCTCCTCTCATGGGGCTTATTGTGCTTCCCTCCTTTCTTGAAGTCTGTTTTCTTTGCTTGTAGACCCTTTTCCTTCTCTTCCACCTTAGTTTCCTTCTTGCCGTGGTCTTCCTCGTGTAGTAACGCCATGTCCACCAAGCTTTCATAAGTCGCTCCCGTGGATACATGGGTCATAGCAAGGCTGTGTAGAGGTTCATTTAAACCTTTAACGAAGCGAAGCGCCTTCTTTTGTTGGGTTTTTACTAAGTCTAGCCCAAATCTGGCCAGCTGATTAAACTGATTAACATACTCCCTGATTTTCATACTTCCTTGTTTCAGAGTTAGAAACTTCTCCATTTGCAGGCTTCTTTCAGCTTGGGAGAGGAATTTCATCTCAAACCTTGTCCTGAAGTCTTCCCATGTTTCCACCGCCCTCTGAGCATTGGTAATTGCCGACCAATAGGAAGCTTCATCTTTAAGTAACTATGCTGCTAGCTGTATCTTTTGCCTGTCATCAAATCCGAAGATGACAAACAGATCCTCAGTCTCCTTTAGCCAGTTTCTTGCTCCTACAAAGGATTCTGTCCCATAGAAGTCTTTCCCACCCATAGCCTTGAAGTCTCTACATGTTTTTGCGAAGGCATTTCCATGAGGAGGTGGAGGAGGAGGAGGAACCGCGGCCACTGGAGGAGGGATGTCTGCTGGGTCCGCGCCACTGGCCCTTGCTTCTAAGTACCTCCTAAACCAGCCGGGTATCAGCACTCCTTCCGGGAGGTTAAGGTCTCCAGACATGCTGAAACAGAAAGGAAAGATTCAAAACGAAAGATAGAGAGAGATAGATAGGGCACATGGCTTTGGGGGTTTTTTCTTTTTATAAATATAATACTTTTTCTTGAAAAATGCTTCTTTAAACTTTCTTTTTGAAAACAATTTCAAAAACTTTTATCTTATCTGGTAAACCCATGCTCTGATACCAAGTGAAACACCCTACCTCCGTTAAGGTCACTCACAAAGGGAATGCCTTAACTTTGGTGGAGGTTTATAAGTAAAAGCCACAGATAAACTCAAGACAGATATAAATACACATATTTTAAACAGCGGAAACCAAACAGACTTTTATTTCATCAATACGTGTTCAAACAAAACATTTCCATAATTGTCTCAAAATACTTCCAACATTACAACCTCATTACTGTCTTGATTATTAAAGAAGCATAAAACATAAATAAAGTGACAAAAAACCCCATAGTGATATCCAAAGCCATGATCCGAGCAAAAGAGATCCAAATCATACATCTACGGTCTTGGAGCTTGTAAAGAGTCTGAATGAGCTGAGTTGTTTCCTCACTGTGGACTTGGGGGGGAAACGAAAGAAAAGAAGACGAAAAGAAAATAGAGTCAAACATAAAGCCTGAGTAAATCTAGTAACTCTTCAGTATGTGAATAAGAAAAGGGCATGATAGATATAAACTGAAAACAGGAAAGTGTCACCAGCTAAGGAAGTGTCGTTTAGAATCGAATGTACTACCGCACCCATACTATATCTCCGCACCTACTTGAGCTTATTTTAACTGGCACCCCATGCTGAGGGTGAAGTGATCCCCATTTTCTAAAGATCGTCTCCTACTCGCGTTAACATGTTTCATACGGCCCCCAAGAATTGTAGATACCTATGCTGGTCCCACCATAGTGTGTATCAAGACCCATGGTGGCGGCCTCGACACAATTTCTAGAAGGCATAGGTTATACAACTGGTGCCTCCAGTGCCCTGTTTGTCTGCTATGGAGTGTGTGCACGCCCGCATCCCGTTAGAACCTACACTGTTGCAACCACCGTCGTCGCTTTGATCGCTTACAATCAGCCCAGTAATTGTGCCCCACCCTACCTAGTTTCAGGGTACCATGATACTTAACTTGGGTTACTGCTGAAACGGGTCCCTCGTTACTAGGTTTTTCTAGTCAATCATGTTAAGTGGTTAAGTGTCTGTATTAACCTAACCACACCCATCAATTCTTGTTAACATGTTGAATTTGGTTAAGTGTTATAGTTGACTTAACCCTACCAACTGTCCTTAGCCTCTTAGAGCACCTGACCACTCACATTAGACAGGTATTGCTACGGTTACTGGATGTGCCGGTCGGTTCCGGGCAGGTTTACACCGTAGCTCAGTCTAACCTCGGGTCCTTATTGGGCTCAATGCTTAACCACCCACATTGGATAGGTATTGTTGTGACTACGGGACAGCCGGGCGGGTCCGGGCAGGTTTACATCACAACTCAATCCAACCTCGGGTTAAGCATATCGTGTTTTCTAAATTTACATATTTTATTACCTCTTAATTATATATGTAAATGTCATATCTTTTATTCTTGGGTATATCAATTCATACCGCTTAAATGTCATTGTCATTAGCATGTGCCAACCATGCAAACATATATTTTTCATGTTTTACACCCAACGTTATTACCCCCGTTTTTTCGCAACATTATAACATGTGTTGGGCTTCATAATTCAACCCAACTTTATAAACATGAGAAAAAAGGAAAATCAAGAACATGTAATACATAAAGGTGTGTAGTGCATGAACTTGCAATTTAGCGATTCAACTAACATATAATATGGGTCATGTGAACTTGCATTCAAATCAAAGTATAACTAAGTAGGTGACATATGAAATGGCATAGTTTAAGCTAATACAAAATTGTGTTTAAACATGTTTAACTTGGCATAATGTCAACCACAAAACTAGCATGTTGTATATTCACCAAAATGTCCAATTTTAACATCTAATCACATAGCCTATTTCAACATGAACTTGCATAGTTTATGAAACCCAAACGATACTTAACATAGATCCAATTGTACTTGTAAATAAACATAAGAATGATATCATAGGTTTTGGGTCATGTAGGCATAAAAGGTTTCAAATCTAGAACATGTTTACATAAGCCTTAATTTAGACTTAGTGAATGTATATAGTCCATGCCATAGGCATAAACATAAAGGGATCAAATTCTAGTTTTTGCCACAAACTTGCAAGTGCCATTGTTTTCATATACAATTGTTCAATAGGCTTGCATCAATCAATTTAGGCCACAAATATCAATACACAAGTCATAACAGAATCATTACAATACACAGGATTTATATCATACAATAACACCATTCTATTTTCATTTACATCGAATCACATCACAGTTTTTATTCATATTCTGAATGGTCACTATACTTACAACAAATGCAGAATCTTGAATTCTGGATTCTGAATTCTGAAATTGAGATGCGCTCCTTTGGGTAGATTAACATTGCGTTGATTAATTTGATTAAACTTTTATCTTCTTCTTAATTTGATTCGTCTCTAGGCTTTTCTCTCTTGACGACTATGCTCAATTCCTCCCTAGCAGCATGAGGACTCCCATCTTATTTTTTTGTGTGAATTTTCAGTTGAGACTTAGGGTGTATTTATAGATTTTTAAATTGTTTTGAGCCATCAGATGAAGAAAGGAGGAATCTAGACCATGCAAAGTTCAAAGAGCCAATCAAGAGGTGACATGTCAGCCCAAGTGACACACCGAGCCACAGAAATTCGAGCCAGAGCCAGACCTAGCCAGCCAAGTCGACCAGGTAGGTCGACTGGCAGGTCGACACCCAGGTCGACACTATGGTCGAACTGAGGTGGCCAGGTCGACACCATGGTCGACCCTATGGTCGACCTGGTCTCTGGGCGGGAATTTTCCCGCCCAGGCCAGTTTGAACCTGTTTTTTCGAATTTCGATTTTTAAACTGAGCTATTTGAATTTTAAATTTTATTCTGAAACTTCCAAAGGTCATAACTTCCTCATATGGAGTCTGATTCACGCAAACTCAGACTCTATCTCAAGCAGAATTCCGATACGAACGCAATGGCATAACCCATTTCCCTTAATTCTCTTATTTAGAATTAATTACACTTTAATTTGTGAAGCTTAATGTTATAGAATTCACGGGGTGTTACAGTCCAAGTCTTGGCCACTGTAACCTTACTGAGGCATTCAAATTTATAACAAACTTAATAGAAATAACACCGTGAGTGTAGAATTTGGTATCAACAGAACTTCCATTGTTCAATTTTGATGATATTCTCGCAGCAACGGACTATTTCTCAGTTATTCCACGATTTTTTTTGTTCCGTTATTTTCTAAAAAACTGAGCATACACAAATTTACATTACACATGTTATGATACGAAGAGTTGTAAACCAAAGTTCCATTATTTTAATGGAAGTTCATTATATCTATGCATGGGTATGGTTTCTGTATCAGAAGGATATGAAATAGACTAGAAGTGTTTATATAGAAAACATAATTAGGACTGTTGAAACAATCAGAAAAGAACTCACCATGTAATGAATAATCATCTACTTGATATGAAGCCACCATGTCGTAAATCAATCCCAAAACAGATGAGGACTTATATGCATTTTTGGACGTTTCCATAAAGTGTGGAAACTTGGATGCTTTTAAATTTGCTGGAATTTTAACCTAATTAATTGGAAATAAAGTTAATCCTATCATTATAAATAAAATACAAATAAATCAAAACTCAAGCGTTACTGACTGTGCTAGGTAGTGCAATGTGTATTACAAATGCATATTACTCTGTTTTTATTCATTTGATAATCTTGACAACATATCGTTGACCCCTTTATGACCAAGAACGCGTAGCAGAGTCTTAACTGACTCTTGCTGGAAATTGCTTGTTTATTTGGATTATATTTTTACGAGCCAGATGTGTACTTGCTGGATTTGCGTTATGATTGATAATTAGTGCTGGAAATTACATTTTTCCTTCCCCCGTATTTTGAGTTGTGATTGGGTGAGGTCTGTTGGTTGTAGCGATCGTCACTTCGAGGTTCAGGTTTGTGTTCGAATGTGCTTCACGAAAAAGGTGTTTCGTAAATAAGGCGTTTGAATGAGTTTGCATTTGATTGAATTTTCCATAGAGGAGATTTTGTGGATGGTTGTTGAGTTGGTGATATTTGTTTTGCAGTGCAGCTGATGGTTGTAGGCAGTATAAAGGTTGCTGGCTATAGCTTGTAGATGGGTTTATGAGTTGTAATGGGTTGGGTTGATAAAGGGTGGAGGAAGGTTGTTGATACGAGTTTGTTGATAGTTTGGGTTGATAAATGGTGTTTTTCCACTTACTGCTGACTCAGTTTAGAACCAAAGCTGACCACCATAAAAGGAAGATACTTGTGCAATCTGTTGTGATCCTGTCCAGAGCAACCATTGATGAATATCCTACATAATTGCACTGTTTGGGTTTACAGTTTTAAATGAATGGGAAATATATGGTTTAGTTCATTTATTTTGGACATAACCCCTTAAATTTACAGTGCAGTATTGTCATTTTGGCACATCCTTTAAATTTGTAGTGCTAAATATTAGTACTGCATACCATTTCTATTCCTTGTAATGACTTCAGGTTTATAAATCTTGGTATCATAATGTAATGCCAAAATTAAAGAAGTGACATACAAAAAATTCTTTTCTGCAAAAAATGCTTTTCTCAATACATAATTTCCTGTGCATCTTTATCATTGTATTCTTGATTATAATATTTTTCTGAACTAATTCCTTGCTGTAATCTCGGTAGTTGAAGACTAGCTTCGATGCAAAATAATAATGAAGATGATGCGTTCAAGTTTATTTTGGCGTGTAGTAGGCACATTGCCCATTTTGTTTAATATTTGGTGCAAACTTATTTATAGATATTGTGGCTGTCTAATATTGTATGAAGTTGGTTATAAATATCATTTTTGTTTATGAATTAAATCTATGTAAACTTTGTTTACGAATCTATGTAAACTTTGTTTATGTTAATAGTTATGATTTCATATGAGTTTGTGGTTTGATTCGTTTATGTTGTGTGTATTATCTGGTTTAAATGTAATAACATGCAGCTTAGACTAGTAATACGTGTACAAATGTAACACTTGTGCAACATGATAGTAGCACTGTGAGAAAAGCACAAACAAACGACAACATTTAAAAGATGCCGTGAAACAAATAGTAATAGCGTTTGAAAAATGCTGACGAAAACCATTGTTCATATTTTTGACAATGCATTATAAATGCTTAATTAAAGTATTAATAGCGTTTTTAGTTGGCTGTTGAAAGGTCAAGCATTTTAGACGACAAATATCAAACACTATCATAAAACACTAACAGAACAAACAAATCTTGACGAAATCGAAAATATTAAATCCTAAATGAATTTACAGCACCGTTTCATTATTGCTTGGATTTTAAAACAACAATATATAAATGTTGTCAATAACGTACAAACGGGGGCAAGCAAACGATGTAGAGCAGATGCTTTAACAGCGTTTTTTTTGCTCAGTCATAAATTCCCTATCAATGGCCGCATGTTGTTATACAACTTCCAAATAACGTTGTATCATATTATAATATTTTTTAAACACTGTTAAAATTGATTTTTCTTACAATATTTTAAACTTAGAATTTTAACCTTGACTAAGTTAGGTCAAAATCTACGTTAATAAAATCTTAATTTTTTTTAAAAGCAAAAGGTAGTGAATCATACTGATTCACGCCTTCATAAATATCATCCATCAAGTGCAAAGTTACATAGTCCAGTTACATAGTTTGCATATGTGCATGATATATACAGAAACCAACAAAAACCACCACAAGGCAATTACACCAGTGAGCTCCAAAAAATACATGATAAACAACATAGACATAATACATAATACTGGCAAATGAACACAAAAGTATGGCAGCACCAATAAATCTTCACCATGGCATCAACAAATTAGTTTCCAGAGCATCTTCGATCATGCACCCTTGCAGCAATAATATCCACATATTTGCAACCATCTTTGCCTGATCAAATGAAACATGTTTAAGGATGGTGTATATGAGTTGGTTAGCAGTATGTCTTAAGGACTTGAATCTTCTACAATTTCGTTCATGACATAACATCCAAGTGTAAGCGAAAATTAACAAAACAAACAAGTGGAGATTAGGTGTGTTGTCAAGGGAAGGAAATATGTGTTGCCAAAAAATAAATTGATCTTTGATATACTCTCCCCAATCCAGATCCAGATGAAGAAAAACCATGCACTTCGCCTACACATAGAAAGCAAAGTCACAATGCCAAAATAAATGGATGTAATCGTCCTCAAACTCATCACAAAAAACACAGCCATCAGTTATAGCCAATCCCTTTCGTCGCAACGAACTGCTGGTGTTTAGCCTTCCATGCATTAAAATCCACATATGAATCTTTTCTTTCATCGGAACAGTTGAGAAATTCCACATATCATCAAAACACAAACCAACTTCTTCCCGCAAAATTCATTCTCTTGTACAAACTACCAACTCGAAAAACATTTTTCTCTCCTTTCATATTCCAAACAAATTCATCATCTTCCTCACATAATACAATATTTTTGAGCATCCTAAACAATTGACACAACTAGCAAAGGGCATTTCCTATTGCAATTCTGCAAAATGTTAATCTCCATTTAAATCTGATGGCCTCCCAGTTGTACATTTCACCAATGGTGAAAGATTTATTGCAAGCAATTTCAAACAGATCCTCAAATTCATCTTTCAAAGGTATAGGAAGTAGCCAACAGTCATACCAAAATGAAACTTTGATCCCACTCCTTTCATAAATTTTTGTACCCATTTTGATCCAATGCAAATTGCTCATAACTCCTCTCCAGAAAAAAGAACAGTGTGATGAGTCTCGATTCTAGTCAAATCTACCATCATAAAAAGTATTAATTATCCATTCTTTCCAGAAAACATTTTTGTCACTGATCATAACCCACAACCATTTGCAAAGAAGAGAAGAGTTCATATTTTTCAAATTAAGTACATCCAAGCCTCCCTGATCTTTAGATTTGCAAACTTGATCCCAACTTACAAGACAACTGATCTTTTTGGTCTCCTTATCCCCAGTCTGGAAGAAATTTCTTCGAAGTATATCAGTTTTATCAATAACCCATCCAGGGCATTTGAAAAATGATAGTCAGTATAAAGGCAATGAAGAGAGCACCGAATTCACCATCACCAAACTTCCCGTCCTTGAAAGGGAGTTTCCATTCTATCGAGCAAGTCTGACGTCAACTTTCTCAATGAGTTGCTGCCAATCTTTCTTCATCAACTTCTTTGGTCGTATGCACATACCAAGATAGTTAAGTGGGAACCTTTCCTCCTTGCAGTTGAGAAGTGCCGCACAGTTCCTACTTAACTCATCACTACAACCAAGGGTGTAAACACTGCTTTTGTGAAAGTTAATTTTCAAGCCTAATAAACTCTCAAAAGCGAACAACAAAAATTTAAGTGCAGCAATATATTTACAATCGGGATTACTCAAAATTATAGTATCATCAGCATAGTGTAAAGAATTAATACCCCCAACCATGTGCTCACTTCCAAAGGTTTTGATAATGCCATTGCTGCTACTGATCTTCAGAATTTTAGAGAAAACATCTGCCGTTAAATCAAAAAGAAGTGGAGAAAGAGCATCCCCCTGCCTCAATCCCCTTTTTGAGAAAATGGTGTTGCCAGCAACTCTGTTGACACAAGTGTTTGATCTGCTTGATGATAAAATCATATCAATCCACATCATCCATCGCTGGGGGAATCCTCTTGCCTTCAGTACATCAATCATAAACCACTAGTCAACTGTGTCAAATGCCTTTGCAAAGTTAAGTTTGATGATGGCACGTGGAACATCAAAACGGTCACAATGCGAAATGACTTCTTAAACCTACACTGCCCCATCAAATCTTCCTTTGATGAAAGCCGTTTGAGATTTATCAATTATGTCATCCATTTTCGCTTTCATTCTATGAGCCAAAACTTTAGTAATCAGTCTGAAAGTATTGTTCTATAGGCTGATTGGTCTAAAATCAGATGTCGATACATTTCCTTCTCTCTTCGGAATTAAAACCCCATTTGCATAACTTAACTTCTACAGTTTAATTGTACCATCATAAAATTCGTTGAACAACAGCAAAACATCCTTTTCACCATATTCCAATATTTCTTAATAAAGAAGCTAGTAAAGCCGTCTGGTCCAGGTGCTTTGTCTTCTCTTTTGAAAAGACGCTATCTATATCTATTAATTTTTTTTAGAGGAATAAAGTTTATTCCAGTCACTCGCAATTTGATGATCAATCCTATTTCGTAATATTCCTTTATAAATATCAGTGAATGCATCACTTAATTTCTGTTGATCACAAATTTCTTCCCCATCCATTCAAATGCTACTACTCAAGTTAGTTCTTCTCCTGCCATTCACAACCCGATGAAAATAGCTATTTCTATCTCCTTCTTTGAGCCATTGGGATCGTGATCTTTGCATCTAATAGATTTCTTCATGATCCATGAATTTATTCAGTTCTTTCTCTTTTCGTGACAACAACTCCTCATCTTCTTCAGTTAATCTATGCTGCTCCTCCAAAATATTGAATTTTAAAATATATTTCTGAATCTTTTCTTTTTTTAGTGCTAAAATTGCCAAATACTTTCTTGTTCCATTTTGACAAAAAAATTTCTTAACAGTTTAAACTTCCTGCAAATGATGGTAGCAGCATCCCCATTATCTTCAAAGCTGGCCCATTTTCTATTTAACATGTCATCAAAATTATCATCCAAGCACCACATCTTTTCAAATCTGAAGAAAACCTTTTTCCTTATAAACTCTCCCGTATCCAGAACAATGGGACAATGGTCAGAAATAATCGAGGACATTCCTTCTTGAAAGGTAATGATGTGCAAATCGTCAAAGCTAGAATTAATGAAAAAGCAGACAAGTTTAACTAAATTTGGGGGTGATCTGCCATCACTCCATGTGAAACATCTATTAGTCAATGGTAAGTCAATTAAACTGCATTCATTCACAAATTCACTAAAATCATCCATGTCTCCCGCATAATTGTCCTTTCTATTGCTCCTCTCATAGGTATATCTGGTTGCAATAAAATCCCCACCAATAACCCAAGGGCAATAATAAAATCATAATTTAAAATTTTAAAATAAATGAATATATTTTAAATTACTTGAAAACGGACCAATGAAGTCAATATACGGTTTTCTACCTAGTCAAGTAATACAGATATTTATCATTTCAATCCCTTTAATCAGTATTTTGGGTATTTATCATTTCAACATGAATCCCAATAATTTGGGTTTCCTTTCCTAAAATCTGCACAATTGTTCGGGTATGTACAATTTCAACTCATAGTGAGTTTTCCTAGAGAAAAAGGAACTTGCAGTGTGAGAATGATAAATAAAATTTCAAAAGTCATAGAATATCAACATATGTCAATACAGGTCATTTGAACATTTTTATGCCATATATCGCATGTGTATATGTCAATTGTGCACAATCAACATAATAATATTATCGAGTTCTAATACAGTTCTAAAACTTCGATGTGGTTACAGAGGTTTAATTTACTTAAATAGATAAATTAGTCGTGAGTGCGTCGAATACTCACCTTTTGTGGCAATTCGAAAGATACGAAAAATGAATGTAGGACGTGATGGCACGATGATGTTAATGGTTAGAATAGAAGAAATCAACTACATAAATAATTCAAATGGCACAGTTTATTATGCAGTGATTTTTTTTATTCAAAATAAAACACAAATGTGAATTTTCCAAAATTTAACAAAACTAAGTCATAGCAAAGGCTTGAATTAGTGACCTCATATTATTGAAACACATGACATACCACTCAACTAAGAAAGTTTCTAATTATAGTATGGAATATGAGTGCTAATCTAATCTTAGTTCAATAGTGTACAATGAATCAAGTTCGGATGAACTTCCAAGCCTGGAATCTGTACACAATTAAACTAGACCCAGCAAATCATTGACACAAGAAGTTCAAATATCAAGAGGCCGAGGGAATGAACAACAAGAAGGAGAAACAACAAAATCAATGTATGTGCATGAATACAACATGAATAAGAATAGCCAACAGCCCAAAAAAACAAACTGGGCACAACCGCATGGATGCACACAACATAAGTGCACAAACTAGTGAAGCATGGCCATATGGCACATGCATCAACACAAACTTGCAAGTTGCAGGGAAAGAAAAGGAAGTCAACTAGAGGACCACAAAACAATTCAAGTTGGAACTTAACCAAATTTACATATCCAAGACTGTATACATGCATTTCATATGTGTGTGTGTGTGTGTATATATATATGGAGGGTTCCATGGTACCCCTATTTGAGAGCACCCCAAATGCACCACATTTATAACCACATATCTATATTAAAAAAGTAGTGGGAGAGAGAGTGTGAGTGAGAGGAGAGAGAAATGAGAATGTGTGGTGGAAATCAGGGGGTTAAAGGGCTGTTGCAATATTTGGGGTGCTCTTGATCTTATATATATATATATATATATATATATATATATATATATATGTGCGTATATATATATATATAGGAGGGTTATATGGAACCCTATTTTTTTAGCCTCCCTTTTGCCTCTTATTTATAGCCAAGCATTTATAGTTAAATAAGTTAGTGGAGGGAAAGAGAATTAGTGGAAGGAGAGAGAAACGAGAATGTATTGTGGAAATTAGGAGGGCTAAAGGGGTGCTTCACTATTTGGGGTGCTCTTGAACGCTCCTCATACATATATACACATACATACATATATACATATACATATATATGTATATATATATATATATATTTGTGTGCATATGTATATTGACAGACACACACACACAAGAACACTAACCAAATGCCTTACAATATTAACAAATCGGATGTTGCCAGATCCGAGCTTAGCCTGACCTGAACGAGAATACTGCATCAGAGATCAGGGGTGGATCGATCCTCCCCAGGCAGCGCATCACCTTGTGTTATTTTTTCCATGGGCCGGGTTCAAAGTAAAATGGAGAGAGTGAAAGAGATTTGGGATGCTGGTCGGAGGCGAGAGGACGGGGGTCTTGATGGCGGTGGTTGAAGGTGGGTTTGAGACCGCCTAGAGCAGCAAAGGTGAAATATGGCAAAGGAGAAAGGAGGAGGAAGAAAAATAGATTGTTGGTTCACATTTGGAAAAGGAAAATATAGCTATTTGTTCTTAGCTAAAGATTTAAATTCCAATTGCTTTTGTAAAATAGATTTTCAATTGTTCATTTATTTTTCCTCTCCGAGGAAGTGAAAATCTAAGAGAAAGGGCCGAATGCATAGAAAAGAAGGAGCACACAGGTTGTTTCCCCGTAGCAATTTGTGGACAAGTGCCGTCATTGAGGTCCACATGCCTAACAAGTGTTCATTAATATCTAAAAACTAATAAATATATTTACTTGGTCTTAATAAATTTGAAATTAAAATTTTCTTTTATCCTGTTAATAGAAATCCATATATATATATATATATATATATATATATATATATGTGCACACACATATATATATATATACACACACACACATTAACTTGTAGAATATATACAAGATACGAATTATATTTACAAATAGTTGTTGTTTGCCTTTCTACTTGTTTTTGGCTTGAAATTAAAAATTCAAACCCATAGACGATCAAATTTTCAGACCAACAAAATGGCGTTCTTCTTAGAATACCATCTAATATTTTTAGGAAAAATTCGACTGAATTCTGACGGCATTTCATTTTTGATGATTAATTAATATCTAATTAAATTGACGTAAATGAAATTAAAATTGTTTATTTTCCTACGAAATTAATTCATTTTCCATATCTAGCTAGATGCATTTAAAATATAAAATTTCACAATTTAATTTACATTTTAAAATTTTAATGTTGTTAGCAATATATTAATTGTCGCTATTGCAAATCGACCATATAAATCGATCTAAAAAGAGCAAGCAAATTATGATGTTTTCAATATATAATTATTCAGATAACTATTGTATGAAAATATTCATAATAGATCATTCTATTTAAAATTTAAAGAGTTAAGTATCCTAAATCGTTACAATGAAAATCATGCGGTATAGGTTTATTTAAGTGACACTAAAACCATATAACAAAAGTGAGTGATAAAATTGGTTAAGAGCCTTATACATATGTAAATAAGTAATGAGAAGGCAGTGCAATTATTGAGACTACCTAATTGTTCAAACTTTTTGTCATCCCGGATTTTGAGTAAAAGGTTTTTCATCGGTTCCACTGTTCCAATCAAGACATAAAGCAAATTATTCTCCAGCTAATTCCAGCTACTTTGGTTGCAGATTCCCTTTCCAATTTTACACCATTATAATACTGTCGTCTTAAGCATAGAGGTCTAGATCTTTGATTCCGACATGGTACCATTCCACGGCTAGGTCTCTTCAATGTTGGGCATCAGGCTGCGTCTTCTTTTCCCTTCGAAGAATTTTGAATTTCACTGCATGTCCTCTTCATCTTTATAATTAATTTTCGTTATTCATATGGAAAAATCCATGTCCCGGTTACCATGTACGTGCACACGTACAGCTGAAATCATATCTTCAACTCATTTTTCTCCTTTTCCTTTATACTAAGCGGCAAAATTTGCACTTTATAGTCTCCTCATTCAATCCCGTACATGGAAAATATTTTCTCAGCAAAATTTTACGTAAAAGTAAGTCGTTAGTTTCTAATTCTAAAATCTATGAAACAATGATCTGTTTGAATCATTATGGATCCAGTAGAGAAATATTTACCTTTGCATTTTATATTAAAAAGTCATGAAATTTCTAATTTTAAACTGTTATAGCCATTGTGGACCAAATAGAGAATTATTTACCTTTGCTTTCTATGTTGAAATGACAGTGAAATTGGATAGTAAGCCTTATAAAAACCAGTCTTTGTTGTTATAGATATATATGTAATAAACTTTGATGCTAGTCCTCTTTACATGTGTTTAAAACATATCACAAATTTAGATATCATTTTTATAAATTCCCAGTTGTAAAATAATCTACAGAAATGCCATAACAGAAATGCGAAGAATAGAAAATTAAATTCATCATGAACATGCACAAAACCAAAAAGCACTGAATTAATTTTAGAACCAAAAGCCATAAATGTTCATAATATTAATTTTAATCAACAGTAAGAGTGAGATAAAAGCGATGATGTAACAAACCTGCTCCATGCCCATCAGTAATCCTCAAAGTCAATACTAGGTGATGTTCATGTCAATTCGGCATGGCGTTCGCATGTTCATGTGAATCCATTACTTGATTACCAAAATAACAGTGGACAACTTAATAGGAGTCAAAGATGAGTGATAACGATATGATAACAGAAATTCAAAGGTAAAAAAATTGGTGTAAAAGATGGAGAGGAAAATAAACATAATTCAGTATGAAAACATAAGGAAAAGGAAATGAAACTCCCAAATTAAAATCGGAACAAGAAGAAAAAAATGTACATTAAAATCCAATGGTTTTAAGTTTGTTTCCTTTGGGTCTGTTCTTTTCATCATTCAGGTTCCTCTCTTTTAGCATGAATTTAGAGTAGTTTGTATTTGTCTGACCGTCAAACTGTTAGAAAGAGAAAATTCTAGAAATAAATCAAAGCAAATTCGATGGTTGGGGGCATAACTATCCAAGGGTTGATTTGGCTGAAGGTAGATTTAAACTAGCGATGATGAAGTAAGGGGAAATCAGTTAGAATAAGATAATCGGTCGAACGTGTGGATGGAGATAGAACAGAAAATGGTAGGTGAATTTGGAATGCAATGGGTGGAATGTGTTTTTGGCGGTCACACCGATCTGAATTTAAAAAATAAATTAAATCAATGGTTTGATTGGAATTTAATTTTTAAAATTTAAAATTCAATTTATTTTGAATTATAAGAAATAAATGAATTTGATTCCTGTGTGTGTATATATATACGAATACAAATAAGTACAACTTAAATAATGAAATTAAACAACTGTTAAATTATAATTTAATTGCTGAACTAACTTAAATTGTGTTATTTTAATTAAAGTTAACTTATAAAATTTTAAATTTAAATAATGTATTTGATTTACCCAGTATTTTAATTTACCAAATCCATTAAATAGGGAATTCCCACGAAAAGTTTCAAAATCCATTTTTTTTATGAATCTAAATTTAATTTTGAGTTATCCAACATTTTTATTTCATTAAAATCCAAATTTGTTTATTTGAAATTCACGTTATTAACTGTAAAATCACGCAAAAACAGACGGATTTGTCATATGTGTATTTGCTTGCATCTAATATGTATCTCATCTGTAACTTCCTAGGCATTTCCACTAGTATATTACTAGTATTGAATTTGAATGGGTGCGCTAAATTTGAAATGACATTTTTTTATTAAATTGGCACTTAGTATTTTGCAACTCCTTCTCGAATAGATAAATTTCACATATTCTTTTTCTTCCTCATTTATTTTCGAAAACACTCTCGGCATTTCTTCTCTTCCCTTTTTGATCTAAATTTCAAACGCGATAAAAAAAATCCACGAATCAAATCCCGGAAAGAAAAACACTCCCATATTCAATTTGAAAAGAAATACATATCTAAGGAAATATGCATAACTTTCTCTTCTCAAATTCATCTAAAGAAAAAACATCGTACTTTCTTTATTAATCATCAAACCTGTCCAAACACTCGTTCAACATCACAATACCCTTCACAGTGCTCCACCCAAGTTCGTCGTGTCGCCTGCCATGCTTTGGTCCCCTACTCTCATATGTGCCCTTAATCTTTCCCCCTTTGACGTCGCAGCACCGACCGTGGCCATTTCCTCTCCGACACCTGTCTCCACCCACGGTACAGCCGTAACACCCCGTAAATTTTACCTTAAATAAACATAGGATAATTAAATTTAAAATAATAATAATTATTAGTAATAAATTTATGAGTTGAAAATAATTTTTTGGGGAATTAAGAATTTTTAACAAAAATATTGTAGTTTTGTTAGGGACAAGATTCTGATCCATTGCCATATTTTATTTAGTAAAAACGGATCCCGTATGTAAAAGTTATTAATAAAACATGTTATCCATAAATATTTATACACAAGAATTAAAATAAAATTGATTATATATTAATCTAGAATATAATTAATATTATATTTGCATAAAAGAATTATACATGAGGATTTTAATTTGTGTGTATATTTATATGTAACGAGGACAAGAACAATCAATTAGTGGAAAGTAATCAATCTAGTTAATTTAGAATTAAATAAAAATAAAAGTTACATGAGATTAAAATCTCATGGTTCGACCCCAGAAGGGGAGTCGACCACCCTCTTCAGGGAATGGTGGAGATGGTATGTTTTTAAGGAGTTTTTTATATTTTAGCACCAATAGACCATCCAGATTAAATCAAACTAATCCAACTGTTTGTACACACACTTGTAACTATAAATATAGTTCCCTAGTCTCACTCTAAACCCCACTCTCATTTCATTTTATGCCTTCATATTGTCCTTCTACCATTGCTGAATTCCAGAAAAGGTAAGGATTCTCTTCTATTTCTCTCTAACCTCCATTCTATTCTTCTTTGATCAAGATTCACATAGATCTAGATTCTGGAATATATATATATATATATATATATATATACATATATATATATATATATATGTTTGTGTGTGTGTGTGCAGAGAGAAGCGATTCAGGGCACCCCTATTAGCACCCCTATCCGTCCGTAAGCTACAGCGATCCAAATCGAACGAGAATTTGTAGATGTTTAATCCACATATATTTAAGGACCTATCCACAATATGAGCTTGTTCCGACATTCGTACAATAATATATTTGATGTTTAAATTTAATGGTTCGAATAAATGTCTGAACGGTGAATAATTAAGCTAAGATTTTGAATATGTAATGGAAGTCGAAATTAGCTCAAATTTTGGATAGGTCTTTAAATATATGTGGATTGAACTTCTACAAATTCTCGTTCGATTTAAATCGCCGTAGCTCACGGATGGATAGGGGTGCTGCAAATAAGAGTGCCCTGGAACGCTCCTCATATATATATATATATATATATATATATATATGTGTGTGTGTGTGTGTGTGTGTGTGCATGTGTGTGTATATATATATATATATGTATGTATGTATGTATAAATGTGTGTATATATATATAATATTAGGAGGACTTGAGTACGATTATTTCAAAAGCTAAATCCAAATCTAATTGTACACAAATTCTATCGTTCATGCTTCTCAAATCACCATGAGTGGATTTATATAAGTTTGTTGTTTGCTATATTTTGGTATTGTATAATTTGGACTACTATGCCTAAAAGAGATTTGGATATATGTGTAAACAAAATAGTATCAAAACCCCTAAATCCCTTATTATATATGTTTGTATGTGAACATGGTCAACCAAGTATATTTGAATTTGGATTATCGATATAATGAAAGAAAAGTTATTTGGGTGTTTGTATAATTCTTGAAATTGGTCTAATTCACTTCGTTATAAACATGTAAATTCATATATGTGTATTTTTGTTGCAAACTACCCTATAAAATTGACTGGAGCAGAAATAAGATCTGCTAAGAAGGGCAACAGTGCACGATGCAAACATCGAGCCACACTCCCTAGTACCAAGCCCACTGAAAAGGACAAGGGACCTTAAAGCATTACATCTAAACCAATCAGACCTTAGCATACTGTAGACACAGTACTATTCCATCCTATACCACACTGAAAAGACACTGCATCGAGCTGCAATGCCTCACCAGCATGAAGCAAATCCAACTTGATATCCCTAAGAGAACAAAAATCCATCCAACCGAAACAGCCCAGAAACATAGAGTAAGTTACATGAACATATGACATCAATCAAATCCTTGCAAATTTCAGGGACAAGTAAAAGAAAGGATGCATAAATCGGGAACACCACCACATATATACTACTAGAAAAGGTGCAGAATAGCGATGAAAATTTCCAGCAATTTCCGATAATATTTCGACCCCCTCTTTTTGGCGTCGCAATGACATTGGAATTATCAAAAAAATTCATCGGTATTCTGCACTTTTTCTAGTAGTAACGGATGGAATTCCGTCTTTTAGGAGGCGGCAAAACGATGATTTCTGGTGATTCCGGTCCAAATTCAGCCAATTTCTAAATATTGGCACCTTCTTAAACTCACTATCTTTGCACTAGGTAAATAGTAGCAAATTAACAGATGTCGAGCTTTACATCTGTTGTGTCTAGTATTCAAAATGGGATGTGCAGCAATTCGCATGTTTTAGATATATCATGGATGTGATGTTTGTTTATTGTTAGAAAATAAAATAGAAGAGACAAGATTGAAGATAAATTTTATTATTGATGAACTGCAATTATAAGATGATACAAACTGTATATAGAAGAACTCTATTTATAATACAAGAAATAAATACAAAATGGCTTGAATAATGGGAATGTGACTGCTGTATTGTTATAATAGGCATGTGACCGTTGCTATGTTATAATAGACATGTGACCGTTGCATTGTTATAATGGGAATGTGACCGTTGCATTGTTATAATAGGCATGTGACCATTGCTTTCCCATTATTTCATTACTCTCCCTCAAACGAACTAGGGTTCCCATTTCTATCTCTGCCTCCATCAACGACTTTTAGATCCTCCCTCAATCTCATAAAATTCTTGGTAGACAAAGCTTTTGTAAGCGCATCAGCTCGCTGATAATATGTGGGGACATGACAAATCGCCAGTTTTCCTGTTTGATTTTTGTCTCTAACAAAATGAAGGTCAATTTCAAGATTCTTCATCCTCGAATGTTGAATCGGGTGGAGTGATAAAGAAACTGTGCTCTTGTTATCACACCAAATGATGGGTCTTCGATTTAGAGCAAACCCTAGTTCTTGCAACAACGATTCAATCCAAGTAACTTTTGCTGTCACACTTGCTAATGCTCGGTACTCCGCCTCTGTACTAGATCGGGAAGTGATCTGCTACTTTTTAGTACCCCAAGAAATAATATTGGAGCCAAGGTAAACACAGTACCCTTGAATAGATTTTCGGTCATTAATATTATTGGCCCAATCTGCATCACTAAAACACTGTAAGTTAAGCTCTTTTTCAGGCTTTATAATTATGCCATGATTTTTTGTGCCTTGCAAGTATCGTAGAATCCTTTTTAGTGCATTCTAATGTTCTGATAGGGGGGTTCAGCATGCATTGACTTAGCTTGTTAACACTATAGCATATGTCAGTCCTTGTAATCATTGCATATTGCAGTGCTACAATTATGCTTCTATATTTTTTGGGATTGTCGATAGCTTCGCCTTTGTATTTTGACTGTCTTGGGTTGCTAATCATAGGTGTCGGCAAGGAATTAGCCTGATGCATTTTCTTCCTTTGAAGAATTTCTGAAATGTAATTTTTTGAGATAAATTTAATTCCCTGTCATTTTTCTTAATAGCTTGTATTCCAAGGAAATTTTTTAGTTCCCCCATGTCTTGTATGGCAAAGTCTTGATCAAGTCTTCGCATGATGTTATCTCCTGTGATCAACATATCATCAACATATACCAAGATATAGATATTTCCATATGTGCCTCTCTTCATATATAATGAATTATCTGATTTGGCTTATGTGAAGTTCATGTTCGACAAAGTTAACTTAAGTTTCTCATACCAAGCTCTTGAAGCTTGCTTTAAACCATATATAGCCTTGTGTAACTTGCATACTTTATTGCCATAGATGTAGCCTTTAGGTTGATACATGTAAATATCTTCAGTCAACTCCCCATTTAGAAAAATGTTGTTGACGTCTAGCTGCCTTATATTCCATCCTTTACCTATAACAATGGTTAATATGACTCTAATTGTTGTGGGCTTTATGACTGGAGAGAAAGTTTCGTTAAAATCAAATCCATACTGTTGTGCATAACCTTTATGTCAATAGATCCATCCTCTTTTCTTTTAATCTTGAATATCCATCTACATCCAATAATGTTTTTATGTTTTGGTGGTGTTACCAAACTCCATGTATTATTTTTCATGAGTGCCTGATATTCAATATTCATGGCGTCTTTCCATTTTTTTTATTTTATTGCTTTCTCAAAGTTGGTTGGTTCAGCTTCAATAACTGAGGTATTGCACACTTTAGGTTTGAAAATCCCACTTTTTGACCTTGTTGTCATATGATGTCCTATGTGCATTTTCTGTGGATGCTGATGTCTTTCAGTTTTGTTCCTATGTCTGCATTGTTGTTGATTTCTTCATCACTACTACTCTGAATGTCTTGATTGATCTGATTTGTGTCCATACTTTCTGAATTATCATTTGTCTCTGCTGTTTGCGTATTTGTTTCTTCCATGGAGTCATTTTGTAACTTTTTATTAATTATGTCTTGATGATCTTCACTAATGTTATCAGTCAATGATTCTGCAAAAACTTGCTTGAATTGCTCCCCCTGACAAGATTTTCTACATGATTCTTCCTAATTTCCTGTTTACCTGCAAGGGGAACGTATTTTCATCAAAAACAACATGTCTGGAAATTTAAATTCTCCCATTTTTGTCTAAGCATTTATATCCTTTTTGGTTCTGTGCATACACAATGAAATGGCATGAGCTTGATCTCATGCTTAGTTTGTGCCTATTGTAATCTCTTAGGCATGGAAAACACAGACAACCATATGTTTTCAAAAAATTATAGTCTGGTCTAACATTATATATCATCTCATATGGATTTTTGTTATCTAGAACTTTAGTTGGTAATTTATTGATGAGAATAACTAATGTGTAAAAAGCTTCATTCCAATATTTCATTGTCATTGAGCCTTGAGACGTTAATGTTAGACCCATCTCTACAATGTGTCTATGTTTTCTTTCTACCAAACCATTTTGTTTAGATGTGTGAGGGCAAGTCAATCTATGTTTTATTCCTCTTTTAGCAAAATAATTAGTTAAAGATTTAAATTATCCCCCACCATCAGTTTGAAAATATTTAGCACTACAATTGGTTTGTTTTTCAACGTGAGTTATGAATTGTATGACAGTATTCCATGTTTATGACTTATTTTTTAGCATATATATCCAAGTATACCTCGAATAGGCGTCCACAAAGGAAAGATAGTACCTGTTCCCTTGATATGAATTCTGTGGTGTTGGTCCCCACAAATCAGCAGCTATCAGCTCGAGAGGTTTATTGTATATAGTTTCAGAATCACTGAAAGGAAGTTTATGACTTTTGCCAATTTGGCAATGTGTGCATGTGTGTTTGGCAGGTACACAATTATTAAAAGAAATATTATTATTGCATAAAATAGTTTTAACAACTTCAACACTAGGATGTCGTAATTTCCTATGCCATAAATCAAGATTATATTGTTTGCCATCTTCATTACATGCATTATTATTGCTGCTAACATTAATACTCCTATTACAATCATTATTATTTGACTCAACATTATTACACCAGAATTTTCCACTAGTATCCCTAGTCTTCAAGTTGTCAAATTTGTAAAGTCCATCATGTAGATTACCCCGTAATAATATTTCGTGGCTCAGTAAATCCTTAACTACGCAAAATTTTGGGTGAAATTCAAAAAACACATGATTGTCATTAGCAAATTTTTATACACCTAGCAAGTTTTTGTTAATAGAGGGTGCTCTAAGGAGTGTGTTTAGATTAAGTTGCCTTTTCCTTAGATAGTACCCTTTCCAATGTGTGTTATATGTGCAGGTTTACAGTCCCCCATATGTAAAGATTTCGTACCTGAGTAGTTTCTGCTTCCAATGTTGAGATTTTTGAGATTGTTGGTTACGTGATGAGTAGCACCCGAATCCAGGTACCATTCTTCAAAATTGTTGTCTTCACCTTTGCTAGTATCATCATTGCCAATATTTTGATTTTCATTAGCATCATTGTTGTTTCTATTTGAGTTCATCACAGCCATATTGACTTGTGGTGCCTTCTGTGTTGAATTAGCATGATTATATTGATGCCCACTGTCATTATTATACCTGAAATAGCACTTGTTCGCTATGTAACCAAATTTTTGACATATTTGGCACTTTACTTGATTCTTGTTGTTCCATTTTCCTCGTCCTCGACCTCTTTGTGGCTGAGAACCTCCTATTTGTGGTTGAAAACTGCTTGGATACTGATTTTCTTGTGTTGTTTTTCTTTGATCAATTCTTCCTTCATGAGCAAGGAGTGCAGATCGAACAAACTGCATGTCCTGTAAAGTTTGTTGCGTAGCCAGGATCGTTACTAAAGATTCATATTCTTCATTAAGCCCTCCGGTAATAAAAAGTATTTGTTCACTATCGCTGATTTTATGCCCAACAGCACTTAGTTTGTTGCATATGTTTTTTATTTTGACCAAATATTCTTTCATGCTAGTATCTTATTTTCTCCAATTTTGAAGTTCCCTTCTATATTGCATGATTCTGGCTGCGGATTGCGAGCTGAAAACTTGTTCGACGGTAGTCCAAATTTCATACGATTAGTTGCACCTAACGATCTGTGATAAAAGATTAGGATTTATAGAAGATAAAAGCCATGATGATAATAAGTTATTTTGTCTTTAGTATTTTGTGTATTCTGGATTTGGTATAGTATTTCTTTCTTCATCAGTGATCATTATAGGTGGAAGAATTAACTTCCCTTTGATGTAATCTAGCAGTCCGTAACCTTTGAAAGCAATCTCTACTTGATATTTCCATAAAATATAATTATCTTTGTCTAACGAAGTGGTAATAACTTTGGTTCTGGGTTTGACCAGCTTCATGATGTTTTGAGAGGAGCCATTAGCATTGCTGCCAGATACAGCAGAAGTTTCTTCATTATCGTTGGCCATGGCGAGGCAATATTAGATTGCAGCTTTGTGAAGAACAGCGAAGATCAAAAAGAATGATGGTTCAGGATTTTTTTAATACCTTTCGGCAATTTGGTGCTCTGATACCATGTTAGAAAATAAAATAGAAGAGACAAGATTAAAGAGAATTTTTTTTATTGATGAATTGCAATTGTAAGATGATACAAACTGTATATAGAAGACCTCTATTTATAATAAGGCTTTGAATAACGGGATGTGACCGTTGTATTGTTATAATAGAAATGTGACCATTGCTATGTTATAATCGGCATGTGACCGTTGCATCGTCATAGTAGGAATGTGACCGTTCCATTATTATAATAGGCATGTGACTGTTGCTTTCCCATTATTCATTATTTATGAGTATTTGTTGTTGTGTTATGGATTGCTGCACTATACAGTAGTCTTCACCTAGGCTTGTTGGAATAAATCTTTGGAGACTGTTTTGCTTAAAAAAAACGTAGAAAGTTTGGTGTTAAACAATGAAGTTATCCCTCTTAAACATTTGAGAAACAGTTATCTTATACTAATAAACTTGGTTATTTATGAGCATGCTTAATTGTTGCAGAGCTAAATGAATTTATGTCATCAAATTCAAATCCACAATGTAATATTATTTTAAAATATAGTCGTAAAAGAGAGCTAAGAATGCCAAGAGATCACTATAATTATTAATTTCTATATAACCATAGGATATATTAATACATGTTAAAATTCATAACTGATACTGCATAACTCACATATTCATTACCAACATGTAGATATCCTATTAAATATATGAACTACTCGCTTCGGTTTATAATATAAGTCGTTTTAGAGATTTGCATGGGAATTAAAAAAAATTCAAATGCATCTTTTTGGTAGGTTGGCTCCTTTTTTCATGCAAAATTAAGTTACTTTCTCTATTTCCAAGCACAAAAAAGTGGTTGTTGGAATTTCCTAAGGAGCCACATGCTCACATAAGCTAATGGAAGTACTTAATGACAAGTCAGTAAAGTAGGTATAATTTATTATGAGTGAAAACGTCCTATATTTTGAAAAACAAAAAACTTCACAAAATGACTTATATTATGAACCGAAGGGAGTACTTTTTATAAATATTTAATTATGAAGAGTAAAGCAGAAACATATTATTACATCGTAATCTATCTGAATGTCTCAAGTCACCAAAGTATTTACTGTAAACTCAAATGGGCTTCTACCACTATGTCCCAATACAATACAACAAAAATAAAAGCCCAAACGGAATAAAAGAAACTAAAACGTATATACAACATATACTCTACATCCCCCTTTAAGATTGACTTCAGTAAAAGAAGGCAAATCTTGAGAAGACATATGATAAACCATATCAAGTTTGTACACTAAAACTTTGTGTTGATCAGCTCCAAGAGATTTAGTCATCAAATCCGCTAGCTACAAGGAAGATTTAACATATTTTGGCACTAGAAAATTAGACTGAACATGTTCTCATACATAATGAACATCAAGCTTTTGATGTTTGGTCCTCATGTGTTTGGTCTTCTCGTGAAAACATGGATCATTAGCAATGTGCACTGCTGAAGTATTATCACAATAGAGAGTGATAGAAGTTGCAACTGAAACACCCAAATCAGCTAGCAAACGTTCAATCCAAACTATTTCGCTTGTTGTATAACTCATACTAAGATATTTTGCCTCAGTTCTGCTTTTGGATACAACCTTTTGCTTCTTTGTTTTCCACAAGATTAAAGCATTTCCAAGAAATACACAATAGTCAGTTAATGATTTTCCTGTGTCAACGCACATGCCCCAATCAGCATCGCAATATGCAGAAAGAGTAAGATCTGATTTGGCAGGAAAACTTAGACCCAAATTTATAGGGACAAATTTTCAAAATAGGCTAGTTTTTAAAACTAATGGCACAAATAGGCTAGTTTCAAAACTATTTGCAAATATAGGCTAGTTTTGGCCAGCTCGGCAATGAGTTGACCAAAACTAGCCTATATTTGCAAATAGTTTTGAAACTAGTTTTTAAAACTAATGGCATTAATAGGCTAGTTTCAAAAACTATTTGCAAATATAGGCTAGTTTTGGCCAGCTCAGCGATGATTTGACCAAAACTAGCCTATATTTGCAAATAGTTTTGAAACTAGCCTATTTGTGATATTAGTTTCAAAAACTAGCCTATTTTGAAAAATTATCCAATTTATAGTATCCTTCAAATATCTCAGCACATGTGAAGCAGCATTAAAATGAGGAGTTCTGCGAGTTTGAAGAAACTGACTCAATTGTTGAATGACATAAGAAACATCAGGCCTAGTCAAATTTAAGTATAAAAGTTTACCTATCAATATTCCATAAACTTTTCGATCCAATAGCTCATCACCTTCAAATTTGCTAAGTTTCAAACCTTTGCCATTGGAAAAATAGCTGGTTTGCATTATGTCAAGTTATAATCCCTCAGAAGATCTAAAACATACTTCTTTGGTTAAGAAAAATACCAGATTTCGATCTTGGGACTTCAGTACCCAAAAAATATTTAATATCACCAAGATCCTTAATAGTAAAAGCCTGATGCAAATCTGCTTTAATTAGAAATAAGTGAAACATTAGTTCCAGTAATCAACAGGTCATCAGCATATGCCACGAGTATAAAAAAATCATGATCTCGTTTGAAAGTGAACATAGAATAGTCCTTCTTAGATAGAAGAAATCCCCACTGAAGTAAAAAACTGCACAATTTTTGGTTCCGACATCTAGAAGCTTGCTTCAAGTCGTAAATAGATTTTTTTACTTTGCATGCTTGACCTGGCAATGCTTTTGTATAACCAGCAGGTGGAGACATGTACACTTCTTCTTCCAAATCTCCATGTAAAAATGCAGTATTGATATCCAATTGTTGAATATTCCAGCCTTTAACAGCAGCTAATGTCATTACAACTCGAACTGTTGTTAATTTGGCAACAGGGCCAAAAGTGTATTTATAATCTTTTCCTGAAACTTGCTTATCTCCCCTTGCCACTAATCTTGCTTTATATCTATCAACATCAACATTTGGTTTGAATTTTGTCTTGAAAAACCATTTACAGGCTACGGGTTTCTTGTCACTAGGAAAATAAACTAACTCCCAAATACCATTATTTTCTTAGGCTTTTAATTCTGTTTCCTTGGCTTGAATCCACTCTGGATGCTCTTTGGCTTGAGTATAAGAGGATGGCTCAAAAAAAGATAGAACATTTGCAAGGCTATGTAACTCATTATTATCCAAAAAAGCAAGAGATGGTTCAGTAAAAACATTAAAAGACACAGAATCATCTAGCTGCATATTACTAGATATTTTTTGCAGGAAATTTTCCAGTAATATAATCTGCATATTTCTTAGGCACATGATTAACTAGTGAAGAAGTTCTATTGGGTAAAATTGTAGTACATGAAGATATGGAATCATCACTTAAGGAATGATATTGATCATGAGCAGAGGAATTAATTTCAGTATTTGATTGAGGAGTAGTAGACAAAACTGGTAAAACTTGGTCTGTCTCAAAATTAAGATATGGATTTTGAGAGAAAGAAATTGTACTTTGATCCAAGGCTGGATTAACAAGATTTGAATTTTTTGATGGAGAGATAACATTTGGAGTAATGACTTGTTTGAGTTTATAAGGAAAGACATTTTCAATAAAATGAACATCTATGCTAAAAAGAACTTTATGATTTTCTAAATCATATAGCTTATAGCCTAATTGTCCAAATGGATACCCAATTAGAACACATTTCCTTGCCCTTTCAGCAAATTTATCACGTAATTTGTGGAAAGAAAGACACAAGCACCCTATGACTCGAAGGTGTTCATAATGAGGAATCTTGTTCATCAATAATTCATATGGTGTCTTCCAGTTTAGAACCGAGCCTTGGCATTAGATTAATAAGATGTAGCAACAAGAATGCAATTACCCCAAAATTTATAAGGCATACCAGCATATAGTCTAATTGTCCGTGATGTCTCTAATAAATGCCTATGCTTCCTTTCAATATGGTTATTCTGCAGAGGATTGCCAGCTATTGTTCTTTGACGAACTATTCCCTTTGATCCAAAAAGTCACCTGCATGACTCTTGAATAATTTCAGTTCCATTATCAGACCTGATGACTTTAATCTTCTTCTCGAATTGAGTTAGCACATATTCAATGAAAGCAGCAACAACTGAAACTACTTGAACCTTTGAACGAATTAAATATGTCCAAGTATTTCTAGTGTGATCATCGAGAATTGTTAAAAAATAAGTTTCACCACAAAGTGTTGGCCTATGATATTTTCCCCATAAATCAATATGAACCAGATCAAAGAAGATTGTGCATATGAATCATATGAGGAAATGACAATTTCTGATGCTTCCTTAACACGCATGCTTCACAAGAATTTTTTTTATTAAGCAAACTGCCTGATACAGAATTTTGAAAGTGCTTCATTTTGTTAAAAGATGGATGACCTAACCTAGCATGTAGAACATCAATGCTAGGCTTGTTACAAGATGTAATAGTATTATTGAAAGAAGCAACAAAGCAATTACTGTTAGAAACAGAGCATGGATCTGAAAAATTATGTAAAACAGACGAGAAAGAAAGTCTATAAAGACCAGATATCCTTGATCCAATAGCTTGAACTTGCTTTGATTCAAGGTCCTAAAAATAACAAGAGAACGAGTGAATTTTGCAACAATATTGTTCTGATTGAGTAATTTTCCTACAGACAACAAGTTGTTTTTAAATGTAGGAATATATAACACATTTTGCAACTGCAATTTCAAGTTTAAAATTACAGTTCCAATATGATTGACAAGAATTATGGAGCCATCAGGCAGTATTACTTTTATAGGATTTTTAATTTTTCTAAGTGAAGCAAAAAATGTTATGTTAGTAGACATGTGGTCTGTGGCACCAATACCAATTATCCAAGAATTTTGATCATATAAACTTGCATTACTGTTTTCAATTTTTGGAAAACAATTACCTGCTTAGTTGATCAAAGAACCGAGCGGATTATCCTGAACAAGTGAAGTAGAATTTGTGTCTTGAACCATCTTCTTAACCTGGTTGTACAAAGTAGAGACAAGGACTGGATCAAGTTGTTCAGCTTCAGAAATAGCAGTGTTGACCACAACATTTGGAGTATTTCCTGCTGAGGGAGAGCACCAAGAATTACTTGATCAAAGGAGGCTTCAACAACATTAGCATTCTTTTGATTTAGCTTTGGTTTTGCAATCCCATCCTTAATCAACTAGTCTGGATATCTAATTAATTTGAAACATTGCTCAATTGAATGCCCTTTCTTTTGCAATGATTACAATAAAGTTCACTCTTCTGCCTTTTACTCTCTCTTTTGTTGTTCTGAAAATTCGACTTAGGTGATGTCTTCATGACATTAAAAGCACTCATCTCTGATTGATTAGCATTCTTATTTCCTAACTTGTTCTGGTGTTCAACCTGTTGCAATATATAATATGCTTTATGAACTATAGGCAAAGAATCAGTACTACAAATATTTGTCTTCGCTTGATCATACTCCTTCATGAGTCCAAATAACAGCTGCTTTAACTTGTTCCGTTAATCATTTTCAAGAATTTTCTTCAGAATTCCACATGAACAATATTTTAGAACATCGCAAGTACACTCCGGAAACCCTTCAAGCATTTGTAATTGATCCCAAATAGTTTTCAACCTTCCATAGTACTCAGCAATACTCATTTCATTCTAATACGTCGATGTTGAATTCTGGTGCAATTCGAACAATCTTGGGGCAGTAGTTTGCCCAAATCTTTCTGCTAATTCCTTCCATAATAGAGCAGATGAGTCGACAAAAATAAACCTCTTTGACAAAATTTTATCCATAGAATTCAGAATCTAGGATATCACCATATAGTCATTTCTGACCCATTTTTGATAATCAGGAGAATCAATTACTAGCATAGGGAGTGTTCCATCAACGAATTGCAATTTATTTCTAGATATTAACGCCATCCTAACAGCCCTACACCAATTAAGATAATTCGATCCAGAAAATATATGATTTCCAAGTTGCATACCTGGATGGTCGGAATTAGAAAGATAATAGGGGTCACTTAAATTAATCGGCTGGTTTCCTTGAGGAAGAACTCCAGATTGAGCCAAATTCGGTCCATTATTCGCCATCGAGAAGAAAGAGAAGAAAAAAATAGAGAGAAAACCCTAGATCTGGAATTGACCATGGCTCCGATACCATGAAGAGTAAATCAGAAACTTATTATTACATCATAATCTATCTGAATGTCTCGAGTCACCAAAGTATTTACAATAAGCTCAAATGGGCTTCTACAACTATGGCCCAATACAATACAACAAATATAAAAGCCCAAACGAAATAAAAGAAACTAAAACGTATATATGACATATTACTCTACAAATTAACTAGTATATGATCTTTTGTTCCCTTTCTAATCAATATAGAAGGACCAGGGGTGTTTAATATGTACTTTGCTCAATCCTTGTGTATATGACCCCTCATTAAAATATGAAACTACTATTTTATGATATTACAAATAATAAACATAAGGTAAAGAAATTATAGTAACTTTCCAAAATTTTCATGTAACTGAATGCTTTTAACTTCTAAAACTAAATAGCGTTCATCTATATATACATATACATATATATATATATATATTCAATGTTGTATTCTCTTTCCTAAAACACTTTCCCCCTCTTCAAGTTTGTTTTGGTTTTATACAAATTTTGAAAGGTATAATATTTTTTTTTAAAACTTTAACCATGGATTTGCCCGAGGATATCTTAAATGAGATCCTTGCTAAACTTCCGATACAAGATGTGCTCCAAACAAGCATTGTTCCTAGAAAGTTTTACCAAATTGTCGGCAGTACATACTTTTTTCAGCTGCATTCAAAATACGCTCCTTTCATGCATAGTCCTATTGTTCTTCTTTCAATTACTAGTCACCTTGATGACAACAATGACTTCATCATAACTTTCTGCATAGGACAGTCTTACTCTCAGCTTACATTGTTTCATCTTCATATTGGCAGCGATTTTATCAATCGATCCTGGGACAAAAACTCGTGGTATGACAACAATTTTCGCATTGCAAACACATGCAATAGGCTTTTATTCACTCTTCTTAACGATGAGCAAAGAAAACAACCAATAATCATATGTAATCCTATAAATCACGAATATGCACTTCTTCCTCTGTGTTCTTCGGAAGGTTGTTTTTCTTGTTGTATCGGAATAGGCTATTACATGGAAAGTTGAGATTATAAACTTAGTGCAATCGCAGATGGAAAACTCATGGTATACACGTTAGCCACAGATTATTCATGGAGAAAAATCAGATATGTACATGATTGCACACCATTGATTGGACCTGTTTAGTTTCATGGGAATTTATTGTCGAGATTAATGGAAGCGGAAGCCAAACTCAACACATACAGCCCAATATAGTGCAGGAATTTAACAAAGACAACAAAAATAGAGAACACACAAGGATTAATGAGGTTCAACTGTAAAGCCTACGTCCTCGGGCAAAGAGAGTGATTTTATTACCTCACAATGGAGAACACACAAGATCACTTACAAAGTTTTCTCTCTATCGCTCAACTCACTCTTTTCAAAATTTCATTTTCTATGGCGGCTGCATAGTTTTTTCTAACCCTTACACAAAGACAATATATATATAGTATTTGTTTTGGGCTTCAACTAGCAACAGGCCCACAAAGGTTTAACATAACAGTGCATTGAAAAAAGGAACGTGCTGCACATAAAAGTGCAGCAATCTTCACAATTCTCCACCTCGGATCATGCACAAAAGCATGATATGATCACATGCAAAATACTCTGATTGCCACATATTCAGCTGCACCACCAAAGTAGTGGCCTATGTACCCAAAGGACCAAGCTGTCGTAATTCATCATAGTGTCTCGCAAAAAGATTTCACAGTGTTCCGAAGAACCCGCACCCTATCGGGGTATCATAAATCAAACATACAAAACATTAATCAAGTCAAGATAATGCTTGAACTTGACACTAGGAACCTCTTTAATCAACATGTCTGCAGGATTCTCTTTTGTATCAATCTTCACCAAGAGAATATGACCCTCGGCTAATACTTCTCTAATGAAATGATAATGCACATCAATGTGCTTTGTTTGGGCATGATGAATTTGATTCTATGCTAGGTGGATGGCACTCATACTATCACAGTACACAGGAAGTTGATCTTGCACCACTCCCAAATCATCCAACAAACCTTGTAGCCATATATCTTTTTTGAAAGATTCAGTCATTGCCATATACTCTGCCTCTATAGTAGATAGAGCCACTGTCGACTGCAGAATAGACCTCCAACATATAGAACCTCCTGCCAAGGTAAACACATACCCTATAATAGAGCGTCTCTTATCCAAATCACTGGCATAATCTGAGTCTACATAACCAACACATACATGACCGTTGTTCATATCCCTCGAATTCTAAACCAGTATCAATAGTTCCTAAAAGATATCTCAAAATCCATTTGACAGCATTCCAATGCTCTTTTCCAGGAGCATGCATATAATGACTGACCATACTCACAGCATGTGAAATATCCGGTCGTGTACAAACCATTGCATACATAAGACTCCCAATAGCATTAGCATAAGCAACATGTGCCATAAACTAAATCTCATCATCAAAGGAAGGAAACATAGTTGCATTCAATTTAAAATAAGCAGCAAGAGGAGTACTTACCGATTTGGTTTCTTTAGAAATGCCAAATTTCCTTAATACCTTCTTCAAATATGTCTTTTGAGATAAACACACCTTACCCTTCATTCTATCTCTCTGAATCTCCTTGCCAATATTCTTCTTCGCATCTCCAAGATCTTTCATTTCAAATTCAGCTGATAACTTACATTTCAGCTTCTCAATCTCAGAGTTGCAAGTAGATGCAATCAGCATATCATCTACATACAAAAGAAAATAAACAAAAGAACCATCACTCAGCTTCTTAAGATATACACAGTGATCATGGTGGCTTCTTGCGTATGCCTGACCTAACATAAAACTATCAAATCATTTATACCATTGTCTTGGAGACTGTTTCAGTCCATACAACGATCTTTTCAACTTACACACCAGATCTTCTTCATCGGGAGCTTTGAATCCACTTGGCTGAGTCATATAGATCTCCTCCTCAAGATCTCCATGTAAGAACGTTGTTTTTACATCCATCTAAACCAGATTCCAGTCATACTGAGCTACCAAGGCTAACAAAATACGAATGGAGGAGTGCTTCACAACTGGCGAGAATGCTTCATTGTAGTCAATTCCCTCCTTATGGGCATAGCCTTTTGCAACTAGCCTTGCCTGATAGCGAATCTCATTTTACTTAAATCCATCTTTCTTAGCATGCGCCTACTTACACCCAATCACTACACCATAATAGCCAATTGGCAACCCTTTTATTTTTCAATTGGCAACACTTATTTGGGTTGTAAGGTGGTAACAATAGTATGTGTTGCTATATTAAAAAAGTGTTGCCAAAAATACATATTAATAATTTTATTATTGGCAACACTTATTTGGGTTGTTAAGGCTGGATTCTGGGGGTAAAAATGTAAACAAACCAGCATAACCCTAATTCCTCTTCTACGTTCCATTGTCCCAACGCTTCCCCTATTTCGGCCGCGCAAATCATTATCTCACCCCCCACGATTCTCAGAGGAAAAAAGAAAAAAAAATCTGAGCATGGCGAAGATGAAGGTTCCTCTCTAATCGGATTTTAGGGGTGGCTTCACTCGCTTTCAACTCGCAGGTATAAATTTCATTCAATTTTAGGGATTTTTTTCGATTTCAACTCAGGGTACAACTCGCACTTCAGGGTATCGCGCTTCTGGGTACAACTCGCGCTTCTGGGTATCGCGCTTCAGGGTTCAACTCGCTTTCAACTCAGGGTACAACTCGCGCTTCAGGGTGCAACTCGCGTTCGCATTCAATTTTAGGGATTTTGTTCGATTTTTGCTCGCATTGACTCACTTTCAACTCACAGGTATAAATTTCATTCTTGTCTTTGATTTAGTATTTACAATTGGATTGTTGTGTGGTGTTTCTATTATCAATCCAGCCGAAATTAAGGAAAAATAGCATACCCTGTAACCTAAAGTCTTTAAAATTCATGAGCTGTTACTAGTATTTACTAGTCTTTAAAATTCATGAGCTGTTAAAATATTAGCGATTTAAAATATTACTAGTCCTTTATGAATCTGAATTATATATATATATATATATATATATATATATATTGTATTTATATTATGTGTATCAGCTCTATGTTTATTCACTTAGGCCTTCCGTGAAAGCAAGCTAGCTCTGCTCCGTTCAATTTCATTTGACATATATGAGAATTTTATTTGAATGCTATATAAAAGATCGAAAAATATAATGTTCATAACATGTTTTATTCAATAAGCTTAACTGGATTTATTATCGTGACGATCAAAAAGATTAAATATTGACAATTTTTAGTGTGTGCTGCCAACTCTAGTATTGATTGGCATTATGATATTAAGCTACTAAATGTAACTTTTAGAGTCAGAAGAATGTCTTGTGCTTTTGTTTTAATCGTCAGGTGCATGCCTATTTGGCGAGAACCAGCTGAAATGAGTTTCCTTAAATTCCATGCTTCTGGCGTGTTGTAGATTTTGATCAGTACTTTATGTTTTTTTTTTGACACTCTGCACCATTTTATCCCGTAGATGTAGTACATATTTTGTTATTTACTATAGGAATTTTTTCAGCGTGAAGGTATGAACATAGTGTTTGATTTCTTTGAGGTGCAAACGAAGAGGGAAGTGTGAGTACAATGTATGATAGGGATGTGTTTATACAGCATTATTTTCCTTGCCTTTGTTGGCATACGGTTTAATTTAGAAAGTATGATTCGGTGAGCTGAAATAAAGTCTAATTTTACTTTGACTGTTTTTCTAACATTTGAGAACTGATAAGGAGAAATGAATAATGAATGTGTTGTCCTCTTCCTTATATTAATACATGCGCCTGGTAGCACTGAGCTTGTTGCAAATGAATGCCTCCTTTTCTCTGTACTTATTTCAAGTAACATTTGTTGGTTGTCGTACTTTGACTGTTTTTCTCTGTGCTTTTGTTGGTTGTCGTACTTGGCTTTCAAAATTCAGGCTGAAGTTTGGTGTAACAGTAGGGGCAAAATGTGTTTGTGTATATATGTATATATAGTAGTATTCATGAACCATTAACACGATATCACAAATGTAAAGCTTCAGAAATGTAAAGCTTCAGAACCACTAAGGTCCGTTGTATCTTTATTGTATTTTTGCAGCAGCTTGAAGCTGATGTGCAATAGCAGCTTGTAGCTGCTGTGCAAAAAGCAGCTTCAAGCTGCTGTGCAACAGCAGCTTCAACCTGCTGTTGCACAGCAGCTAGAAGCTGCTGTTGCACAGCAGCTACAAGCTGCTGTTGCATAGCAAATTCATGTTTACATTGTTTATCAAACTGGGTTGTTCTAATAAAGTGCTAAATTTTAGGATTTGAACTACATTCTAATATGTTGTCAAAGAATTGGTATTCTAGTATGCTGAAAGCTTGAATAAATATAGTTTTAAGTAACAAAGAATATGGTGTAAGTGGGATAAAGAAGGTAAAATGAGGGGTATTTAATTAAGTTGTGATGTAGTTAAAGATACTTAATGATGAAGCTGGTGGTTTATGATATTTTTGGTTTGGAATTTGAGATATTTAGACAATGATTTCTTCTAATTCTCTACAAAATTTATTTTATTTTCTCTAGGAACATTATTCCAGCATATAAATCACTGTTTGACCTGTTCATGCTAAAGGTTATTGAGGAGGTGGATATGCCATTGCCATCCACTTAGAGATATCAGTGAAATAAATGATAGGCTAAATGTTGTAGATGGATTGATGAATGGACCAGGCGTCTTATCGTTCATTATTGAAAAATTACGGAAGTTGCCTTATCTTGAAAGATTGTTGGGAAGAGTTATTATTTTCTATAGTATTTCAATTCAACAATTTATCAATAGGATGGCATCAGTTTATGATTGCTCTAAAGCTAACCAAATTGAAATATATTTTGATGTAAGAATGATAACTTAATCGTACGCTAACCGATACATCCTATCTTCATATATTATGCAATATATAGTTTTTTTTAATATCCACTAATCATTTTTATAGCTTAATTTCTGAAATGATCTAAAGTTGAGATCATGTGAGGCTTAAGCAGCAAATATAAAATGCAAATATCGTTTAAATAGTTATGCTCAAACTACTTATAATTATTGTTTGACATGGAATACTCTAGATGGTTAGATGAGAACTATAAGCACATGAATGAGCTAAGCGGGGGACTGAAGCTCATTTACCCGACAGCGATCTGAGAGTCTTGGTAGATGAATGACTCTCTAACTAGTAACTACAACGATATATTTCATATAAAAGGCATGGATGCCAAAACTGATGTGTTTCATCTGATCACTGGAATGTGGATAACACCAGTCGAAAGTGCTTCATTTGGATGAGTGGATTTAGACCCTCCGATCTCATTAAGGTTTAACTAATCCCTTTTTAGTTTTTTTTCATGGTTTCTATTTCCTTTAAACTTGTTTAATTCAACTTTGTAAAATAGTAATGTATATAGTTATACTGCTTCAAACAATAAGAGTATTAGCTCATAAATGCTGAAAACAATAAGAGTATTAGCTTAAAATGGATACAAGATTGCTCAATTTTTAATTAGAAAGGAAGTACCAATTCAAGGACACACACACACACATCCACGGTATTATCTCATAATTGCTGATTTACATTCTTTGATTCGATTTTTCAGCGCATGCCAATGAGGTGACGGCTTATTTGCATTGCGCAATCAATCGGTTGCTCCTTTTTGAGGTGAAATCCCAGCTTTATATTGAATGTTTTCCCTAATTCTACATCTTTCACTTTCGATTTTGTTTTAATTTTAGGTGAGCTATCGACAAAATTGGTAATAATTTAATTAGAAATAATTGAACAACCAAAACTTTACTTGTATGAAAAACTACAGAAATTTTTGAACACATTGTCAGTGCTCCCATCCCATCAAAGGTATGCCAATGTCATCAGATTTTTGCTTAGAATACATGTAGCATGTATGTTTATAACATTTAAACAATAAACATGTATGTTTATAATGTTTAAACAGTGAATTTATTCAAATTTTCTGATTGATATTTATACTTTGATGTACTGATTTTGCTGTAAAAAAATATTGCTAAACATTTCACACCTACTATGTTTTTGTTGTTTTCTCTTTTGTTTGAATTCTATTAAAGATAATTTGAAATATGTACTTGGATGATGATAGATGGGACTACTGTTTTCGCATATACTGCATAATTAAATGTTGTAACCTGGATGATAAAGAGGGGTGCATGGATAGGTTTTATATATATTAATTAATCAGAATTTGTTAACTAATCATCCAATAAAATTAAGTTATTAAACCTGGATGATAAAGAGGGGTGCATGGATAGGTCTCGGTTTCGGATTTGAAACTGAGCTGGAAAGGCGCAGTTTCTAAATTGAGCCACTCAGTTTGGAAACTGAGCCTATCCGGCTCAGTTTCGGATTCGAAACCGAGCTGGAAAGGCTCAGTTAAACTGAGCCTGGCTCAGTTTTGAACTGAGCCTTTCTGGCTTGGTTTCGAATCGAAACCGAGCCAGGCTCAGTTTAACTGAGTTTGCAAACTAAGTTAGAAACTGAGTTTGCAAACTCAGTTGATCATTTCCAGTTGTTAATTATGGATGAATATGCCTTTATATGACTGTTTTATTCTGGGTGATCAATCTTGTTTTCCTGTACAGGTAGATAAGATGGTTGTTGATTCTCCTCGGACCTATCATGAGGTATGGTGTTCTCAAGTTACTATTTCTACTGTAAATTCCCAATTTCATTTGATGCAACTTTCATAACTGAATTTTGGTTGCTCAAACAATTTTTTTATTGTCATACAATATGCAACAATTTAGTATTCGTTAATGGTTCCATCTTGTGTCATGTTCAGGTGACAAGCTATCTTCAAGAAATTACACCGGACCTTTGTGGCCATGCTGAGCTGTATAACAGACAACTCCAATCTTTGACGATTATAATATTGAAGAAGAGATTGATGGTATTCTCAGCAAGAGGTTAGACATTAAATATGTATTGAACTCCCATTAGGTTTAAACAGTTCTTGTAGGAACTTGCATATTTTTGCGCCAATGCATCAGAAATCTCTCATGAAGATAGCGCTTAACTATATTAATTTAGGCTAATTAGAAATTCCTCTGCTATAGGTTCATCTGGTTACACAATTACTTTAAAGGGTGATGTATAAATTAACAAATCATCTGAACTGATAAACATACTAGTACCAAAATCAAGTAAACAAACAATCAACTGATTACAAATATCATGTAGAAGAAATTGACGAACCTGACAAGGACTGAAACCAGTAATTTCACACAAGCGAAGAATATTTTTTCTATGAATTTTGTTTGACTACTTTGTTCGTCGGTCAGATATCTCCAGTTACACAACCTAGATCTTTGAATTGAGTTTGCAAACTTAGTTTCTAACTGAGTTTGCAAACTCAGTTAAATTGAGCCTGGCTCGGTTTCGATTCGAAACCAAGCAACAAAGGCTCAGTTCAAAACTAAGCCAGGCTCAGTTTAACTGAGCCTTTCCAGCTCGGTTTCGAATCCGAAACTGAGCCGGATAGGCTCAGTTTCCAAACTGAGTGGCTCAGTTTAGAAACTACGCCTTTCCAGCTCAGTTTCGAATCCGAAACTGAGTCAGGCTCAGTTTTGTTCCTTTTAAGTTCACTTATCCTTTTCACTACATGTACACAACATGCTTTCACTAACATGTACAAACCAAAAGCATTTTCACTACCATGTACACAACATGCTTTCACTAACATGTACATACCAAAAGCATTTTCACTACCATGTACACAAACTGCACATACCAAAAGCAGTTTTGAGGCTCAGTTTTCGAACTGAGATAAACTCAGTTTTGATGTGGTCACATTGATAGATGCATTATAGTTCAATGCCTTAAAAGAGTTTAGTTAACTTACCCAACAAAAACACAAATAAATGCCAAGCCAAATAATTGGTATTAAAACTATCTTTTGTAGATTGTTTATAGAATGTTATATTAATTATTGTTGTCAACTTTGATCTTTCTTGCATGCCTTAGCAAATCCAAAAGCAAATATTTCACGAACGACGATTTGGAAGGCTGGACATAAAAGAAATTCGAGATAAGTACTACCATGTTTTGTATTCGGTATTTGTAGAATTTCATTTATCTATTGAAATTTGCGACTTAATTATGTATCGAATTTAACAACTTAGTTATGTATTATACTTGTATAATGTTAACTGATATTAATTCTATGTCATTACTTAAATACGAATGTTGTCTATTGGTATTCATTGAATTATACTTTTTAAATTGAGAATAATATCTATTTTGGATTTATATTAAACATCGTCTATATTATAATCATGTTAGTTATTGTAAATGAAAATCTTGCAACATGTATAAGCGTTGCAAACAAAAATATTGCAACATGTATAAGCGTTGCCAAAAAAAAAATTACCGACGCTTATAAACGTTGCGAATGAAAATATACCAACGCTTATAAGCGTTGGGAGAGAAAATCTACCAACGCTTATAAGCGTTGGTACTACATTGCCACGCCCCCGTAGCGACACTAATAAGTGTTGCTGGAATTGTTTGCGACGGTTATACTCATTGGGAATCACCTGTTTTGGTGTAGTGAATTTCTTTCTTGCCCTTAGGGAGCTTGGCAAGAACCCAAGTGTCATTCTTGTGAAGAGATGTCATTTCTTCACCCATAGCCTCTTTCCATTCCTCACACTCAACATTATGAACAACTTGCGTGTACATCTCTTGAATGCCTTCATCAGTAACTGGTAAAGCATAAGTAACACAATCTCGAAACCAACCTGATTTCTTAGTATCCCTTTCTGGTCTGCTAGAAGCAATTGACACTGGAACACTCCTCTCAGTCTCTGTTTCTATTTCTAAACCATCTTCTGAATCATCAATACTGCCCCGGTCAACTATAATTTCATCTATTTCAACAGCTGAATCTGTCACCTCTTCGGAAGCAGGTCTCACTGGTACAGTTTCATCTGGGACTTGTGTAACAACATCGAACTTCACACGCTGCAGATTCTCACAATTACTGCTCTCATTCTCCACCTGATGACAACCCTTAGGCTTTAGCATAGCAGACTCATTAAACGTAACATCCTTGCTTATAATCATTTTCTTGGTAACTGGATTCTAGAGTTTGAACCCATTGACTCCAATCTTCATGCCAACAAATATTGCCTCAACAACAAGAACTCCAGGCTTATTTTCCTTCACATGATACCAAGCAGGACAACCAAATACATGAATCAACTCATAGTCATAAGCAGGCTTACCATACCAAATTTCCGTTGATGTTTTGCATCATAATGCAGATGAAGGAAACTGATTGATGAGAAAACATGCATAAGTAACAGCTTCAGCCCAGAACGCTTTGCCTAATCCAAAATTAGACAACATACATCGTACTCTCTCTAGCAGTGTACGATTCATCCTTTCTGCAACTCCATTCTGCTGTGGTGCGTCTCTAACTGTATAATGCCTTTTGATTCCCTCATCTTGACATACTTTGTGAAATGGATCACTTGTGTACTCTCCACCGTTGTCTGAACAAAGCACTTTGAGTTTTCTACCCATTTGAGTTTCAACTGCTTTCTTCCATCTCACAAATATTTTCAGAACATCACTTTTCTGTCTCATGACATACACCCATACATGCCTAGAGTAGTCATCAATAAAAGAGATAAACCAATGCTTACCTTCAAAGATGCATTTTTGTAAGGACCCCATACATCCGAAAGAATATAATCTAGGAATCCACTAGATTTATGGATTCCCTTACCAAAGCGAGATCTTGTCTTCTTGCCTTTTACACAATGTTCACATAAATATAACTTGCAGAAAACAACCTCTTTCAATAGATTTTGTTGAACCAAAGCTTTCAAAGATTTCTCACCTGGATGTGCAAGCCTCATATGCCATAGCATTGCAGAGATTAATGGCATCAACTTTACTCTACTCAGCTGTAGCTACATCCCCAGTCACTGTTCTACCATTTAAGTAATACAAGTTGTGATGACGTGTACCTTTCATAGCCATAGCTCCAGAAATCACCTTCATAACTCCATTTTGGCCATCAAGTATTAATCCCTTGGATTCAAGCATTCCTAAAGAAATCAGATTCTTTTTCATACTTGGCACACACCTCACATTTTTCAGTTCTCTAATCATGCCATCATGCAGTTTCAGGCGAATACTACCAATTCCCACAATGCTACAAGAATTGTGATTTCCCATCAATACTTCGCCCTCAAACTTCATAAAATTTGAAAACCATTCTCTATTTGGAGTCACATAAAAGGTAACACCCGAATCAAGTATCCACTCATCATCTTTTGTCTTCAAGTTAGAAGGTACCATGGTTTAAGAGAAATCTGACTCATTCCCTGTGTCTTTGTTGGACTGGATGACATTTGCTGCACTTTTGGCTTCCTTGTCTCGCTCCTTGACCTTAGTACAATCCTTAGCCCAATGGCCTTTTCCAAGACACCAAGCATGTTCATCCTTAGCCAAACGCCCTTTTGCTTTTGAGTATCGTCTACTCTTATCAGGATGTTGGCCAACATTTTTTTGCAGTCTGATTTTCTGCCTCTTACTACAAGAGCATCACCACTATCTTCTCTGGAGATATCATCTCTATTAATCTTTTGGAATTCTTCACTGCGTAATGATGTAGCGACTTCATCATAAATCAGGTTGTCTTTGCCATGAATTAGTGACTTTATCACGAGTTAATATTTCTCCGGAAGAGAATTCATTTAGCACAAAGATTTCTCCTTATATGGAATGATCTCATCATAATTAACCAACTCCGTAAGGAGATTGTTAAAGGAATCTAGATGCTCAGTCAGAGTTGCACCCTTCTTCATATTGAATCGATACAAATTTCTTTTTAGATGAATTTGATTTGCCATATTCTTCACTAGGTACTTCACTTCAAGCTTTTCCGATAATTCTTTTGGCGAGGTCTCATGTTGATAGTTCACTCTGATATCGGCTTCCAAGCAACCCCTGATCATAGCTAAACAAAGCCTTTGATTCTTTTCCCACTGTTTGTCTGACCATTCTTCTGGTTTCTCTATTGTCAAACAAGCTTCCAAATCCAAATGTTCAAGAGCATCATACACATTAGTTCTCCACAAACCAAAGTTATTGTTTCCATTTAATTTCTCTAAATCTAACCTAGCTCTGTGATACACTATTTTTTCAGATTCATTAGATTCACTCATTTTCGCAACACAGGCAACTTACACAAGAGAAACAAACACAAACGGAAAATCTTGCTTCACAGGAATTTCGTCGAACACCTTTTATGCACTAAACCGAAATCACAAATCCAAAGACTGAAACGGGAAGCTTCGATATCAATTGACGAGTCTAATGGCAGTGGAAGCCAAACTCAACACATACAGCCCAATATAGTGCAGGAATTTAACAAAGACAACAAAAATAGAGAACACACAAGGATTAATGAGGTTCAGCTGTAAATCCTACTTCCTCAGGCAAAGTGAGTGATTTTATTACCTCACAATGGAGAACACACAAGATCATCTACAAAGTTTTCTCTCTATTGCTCAGCTCACTCTTTTCAGAATTTCATTTTCTATGGCGGCTGCATAGTTGTTTCAAATCCTTACACAAAGACAATATATATAGCATTTGTTTTGGGATTCAACAAGCAACTGGCCCATAAAGCTTTAACGTAACAGTTCATTGAAAAAAGGCACATGACTGCACATAAAAATGCAGCAGTCTTCACAATTCTCCACCTCGGATCATGCACAAAAGCATGAGACGATCACATACAAAATACTCTAATTGCCACATATTTAGCTGCACCATCAAAGTAGTTGCCTACGTACCCAAAGGATCAAGTTGTCGTAGTTCATCATAGTGTCTCGCAAAAAGACTTCACAGTGTTATGAAGAACCTGCACCCCGTCGGGGTATCATACATCAAACATACAAAACATTAATAAAGTCAAGATAATGTTTGAACTTGACACTAGGAAACACTTTAGTCAACATGTCTGCAGGATTCTCTTTTGTATCAATCTTCACCAAGAGAATATGACCCTCAGCTAATACTTCTCTAATGAAATGATAACACACATCAACGTGCTTTGTTCGCGCATGTTGAACTTGATTCTTTGCTAGGTGGATGGCACTCACACTATCACAATACATAGGAAGTTGATCTTGCACCACTCCCAAATCATCCAACAAACCTTGTAGCCATATAGCCTCTTTGAAAGCTTCAGTCACTGCCATATACTCTGCCGATATAGTAGATAAAGCCATCGTCGATTGCAGAATAGACCTCCTACATATAGGACCTCCTGCCAAGGTAAACACATACCCTGTAGTAGAGCATCTCTTATCCAAATCACCTGCATAATCTGAGTCTACATAACCAACACATAGTTGATTATTGTTCATATCCCACACAAATTCTAAACCAGCATCAATAGTTCCCAAAAGATATCTCAAAATCCATTTGACAACATTCCAATGCTCTTTTCTAGGAGCATGCATATAACGACTGATCATACTCATAGCATGTGAAATATTCGGTCGTGTACAAACCATTGCATACAAAATTCTCCCAATAGCATTAGCATAAGGAACATGTGCCATAAACTGAATCTCATCATCAGAGGAAGGACACATAATTCCATTCAACTTAAAATAAGCAGCAAGAGGAGTACTTACCGATTTGGTTTCTTTAGAAATGCCAAATTTCCTTAATACCTTCTTCCAATATGTCTTTTGAGATAAACATACCTTACCCTTCATTCTATTGACGACCCGCCCCGCACCAGCCGACATTTCCCATGGAAGTGCGCTGTGCCAATGTCCAACTAGCACGGGACGGTCGCCAAAGAAAAAAAAGGGGATTTGAACTAACAAGGAACCTGTAGAATGTCTCACAACGCATGGAATAAAATATAATAATAACATAACTTTGACATAAAACAGGCGAGATAGTGCATAAGCTGAAAACTAAACATCATAGCGGCGGAAAATTCAATTACAACTTATGTTCCACATCATCATTATTACAACTTTAAAACTGTCTTTAAAGCAAAAGAAAGGAAAGGTAGACTACTAATGCCCAAAGTAGTGACCAGCAGCGACACAGGGAGAATACCTACATATATCATACGTGGGAGCCTCCTGCTCGTCTCCGGTACAACTACCCATGCATCGTCACCTGACCTGTCTCTAGTCTGCCCGTTTAAGAGCACCCAGAGTAATAAGAAGAGACATAAAACTCTGGGTCAGAAATTTTTATGGTATGAGCGAAAAGCATCAAAACAGAACAACAATAGGTAAACTAAACCATACCTGAACCTAGACCTGCAACCAAAGAGTTAACACAACATACCGCTCAACACTCTAAGGTTCCACTAACATATTGTATAAGGAATACAGGGGAGGGGGTGTGCATGACATAGTGATGGCAAACAATCAAGCATAGCAACCATCCTCACATCTCTAACTCAGTGCGTAAAGGATACAACATCCACCGCTCTGACCACCCATTCCTTGCTATGATCACTCTGCCTCATGGGGTCATTATGACACCACTGCACTGATCCATAGCCACTAATCCTTGCTATGTCCACTCTGCCCCATGAAGTCATGACGACTCCACTGCACTGACTCATAACCATGCTACGATAACTTTCCCCCATGGAGTAGTAACTACCCCACTGCACTGATACGTAGTCGAACATCCGTCTTGGTGGTGGATCAAAGCTATAGACGTCAATAACCCCTTTGCACACGTCCCGCAGCAAAGCCCAACTCATGAAGTTGACTCATTGGTTCCCAACTGGATCCTGAGTTCTACTTCCTATTTGGACTTCCTTTGCATCTCGGGTTTTGGTCAAATTGGAATTAGTCTTCAAAAGATTCGTCGCGTAGAAGTAACTTAAGTCTAGTTCGGTTCGGCTATACATCATCTTTAGATTTCTCGTTCGGTTCGGTTTCTCCATCGTGGTTTGGCCCAGCTCCTTCATTCGGTTCGGTTCGGGTGCCATGCTCCATGCTATGCTCCTAGGTGCGGTTCGTTTCGGTGGTTCTCCTCCTTCAGACGCCGGTTCGGTTCGGCGATGGCACTTAAGTCCTGGATCGAAGCACTATACTCCGGTTCGGTTTGGTGGTCCTTCATCTCCACTCAATCCGATCCCATGTCCAGCTTTGGTCCAATTCCAACTCCAACCCTTATACGAACGGTCTTCCTTTTTGCCAAGCTTCCTTTGGTGCAAAGTCCCGATCCGGATCGGATCCTCTTGAACACCGATCCGAGCCCTATATCTGATCTGATCCGGTTCGGCTAGTTTCCTGCACTTCTTTTCAGCGACTGTTTTAGCCATTCGACGGCGTTTTCGACTAATCTAACTTTTCTAATCAATCACAAAATGTATCATGCAGTCATAGCAACATGTATAATCAACCACAAACACCAAAACAATAATTTGATAGGTTAAAACGGATCAAACATTGCCAAAATCTCATATTTTCCCAAAGCATGTTTAAGCAAAACTAATGATAGGATTGGCAAAACTTAACCAAATTAATTAAATTTTCTAACAGAGGGCTAAAATAATATTTCGAAATTTATGAATATTTTTCCAAATTTTTAAGATGTATAAATTCGCTAATTGTCACTAATTACCCTTAACTAGCCATAATTAGTGAGGAACTACGCAAATCACTCACCTTAGCCACGAACACATTACCAAATCTGAAATGATTCTCTATTTGGCGTTGTTCCCAAGGCTATACAGCAGTTCTACCTCGATTCTTGTGCTAATCTGCTTTGATTTGATGTAGATTTGGCTTAATTAGCGATTAGAAGGTGATTTGGGGTGTTTTAGAAAGTGAACGCCATGGCTAAACTTGAAGGAACAAAAAGTGTCGGCTGGAAAATGATAAAAACTGAATTTCCTAACCCTATCAGCCTTCCCATAACCCTAATCCTGAAATGGGTTATGGACCCACTCACTAATCACCCAAATTAGGCTCGGTTAAGCTGTTTTTACCACCTGAAACTTGTTTCAGCCATATCTCCCAAACGGTGAGTCCGTTTGGCTAATTTGACCACTCTACGGAAAGGTAAACCATCATCCGAATCTAATGGAAGTGGTTTCAGGTCAAAACTCCTTTCCAATCAAAAGTTATGGCCGAAATAAGATCAGCTAGGGGCAAAGCGGTCATTTAAAAATCGGCAAAAATCATGAACATGGGAAATGACCCTAATAGTCATCTCCCAAAGTTACATGACCGTACGACTTCTCATGTGAAAGAAATAAATATTCTACAATCCTTCGATACTTAGAATGCGGGTCGTTACATTCTCCCCCTCTTAAGAAATTTCATCCCAGAAATTCCTTAACCCAAAACATACAAAGGATCCCGCATGCCTACCAGCCACATACAACAATCAAACATGTAAAACAAACAAAACAAGCCTATCCTAGTATGCGGAAAGACTAAATCGAAACTGAAATCTTGCCAGGCGAAGAGTTCTGGATACGTCTTCTAATGCCCTCCTTTGTCCCCCAAGTACAGTCATTCTCATTCTTGCCCCACTGGACTTTGACTAGATTCACCGCTTTCCTTCAAAGTTGCTTCTTATCATTCCCAACAATACGCATAGGTCTGCGGTTCCCAACCGTCGTGAGTTCAACCTCGATATCATCCAACTGTTCAGGCGAAATAGTCATATCGGGGTCGTGCACGAATTTCCTTAACCAGGAATCATGAAATACATTATGAACTCCTGCCATCTTGTCTGGTAATTCAACTTTATATGCCAAATTCCCAATTTGCTCAAGAACTGAGAATGGACCAAAAAATCTTGGTGTCAACTTGCCTCTCCTGCCAAATCGTATCACGCTCTTCAACGGAGAAATCTTGAGAAAAAACAAATCGCCAATGGAGAACTTTAATTCTCTTCTCCTTTTATCAGCAGAACTCTTCTGCCTATCTTGGGCAGCCTTCATTCGGTGTTGGATAACATTAATCTTAATTTAAGTTTCTCTTATCACATCTGGTCCAAGCACAAACTTCTCACCAGTTTCTGACCAACATGACGGTGAGTTGCACGGTCTTCCGTACAAAGCTTCAAATGGAGCCATACTAATACTGGATTGATAACTGTTATTATATGCAAACTTAACTAGATGCAAATGGTCATCCCATGATCCACCAAAGTCTAATATGCAAGCTCTCAAGATATCTTCTAATACTCGATTCACTCTCTCTGTCCGTCGGTTTGAGGATGATACGTGGTACTAAGATGTAATTCTGATCCTAACGCCTCTTGTAAGCTTTTCCAAAATCCACTAGTGAAAAACGGATCTCGAACACTCACAATGCCTTTGGGCATTCCATGAAATCTCACTACCCACTTTATATATAGTTCCGCTAACTTAGCTGCCGTTCTATTCGACTTGACAGGTATAAACCTTGCACTCTTAGTCAATCCGTCCACAATCACCCAAATGCTATCATGGCCCGATCTAGTCCTTGGTAATCCATCAATGAAATCCATTGAGACTTGTTCCCATTTCCATTCTGGAATTTCTAATGGTTGCAACAAACCTCTAGGCTTCTTTTGCTCAGCTTTAACTAGCTGGCAATTCATGCATTTAGATATAAACTTCCCAACTTCTCTTTTCATCCCTTCCCAGTAGTAGGTCTTCTTCATGTCTCGTTACATCTTGTTACCACTGGGATGTATAGTCAGTTTTGAGTGATGACATTCTTTAAGCACTTCATCTCTCAATCCATTGACATTGGACACAACAAGTCTTCCATTCTTTCTAAGCCATCCTTCTCGATCAAGTCCATACTTGTTCACCTCTTCGTCGATTCCCGTCTCTAACTTTGAGATGATTTCCAATAGGTTAGAATCATCCCTCTGACTGGAGCCGATCCGCTCAATCAAAGTGGGTCTGATCGTCAAATTTGCAAACATTTCTGGATCCAATTCGCACTTTGGTCTGAAATCATACCCAGCGATGTATTCTAGTTGCTTCCATTCTAGAGACATAGCCCCTAAACTGGCATTTCTTCTACTCAATGCATCAACTACCGCATTGCCCTTTCCTGGTGTATATGCGATGTCGAAATCATAGGAAGCCAAGAATTCTAACCATCTTTGCTGACGGAGATTTAGATCCTTCTGAGAGAAGAGATACTTTAACGATTTATGATCGGTAAACAACTCGAATCTTTCTCTGAAGAGATAATGTCTTCAAATCTTCAATGCGAACACGATCGCTGCCAATTCCAAATCATGGGTAGGATATCTTTTCTCATGCGGTTTCATTTGCCGACTTGCATAAGCTACAACCCTACCTCCTTGCATCAATACAGCACCTAGTCCGATACCACATGCATCTTCATATACTGTCATCTCTTCATTCCCCTTAGGAATGAGTAACACTGGTGCACATGTCAACTTTTCCTTTAGACTCTTGAATGCATTCTCGCACTTTTTGTCCCAGGCGAAAGCTTGATTTTTCTTAGTCAACTGAGTCAACGGTGCTACTATCTTGGAGAAGTCTTGGATAAACTTGCGATAATATCCAGCTAACCCCAAGAAACTTCTTATGTCCATTGCATTCTTGGGCGTAGACCAATAATGTACCATAGCCACCTTCGTAGGGTCCACGGCGATACCATTCTCTGAAACAACATGGCCCAAGAATCTCACCTCCCTCCTCCAGATGTGGCACTTAGAAAACTTCGCCTTCAATTGGTGTTTTCTCAACACCTCCATCACTATCCTCAAGTGTTCGTTGTGTTCATCCTCTATCATCGAATAAACAAGTATATCGTCCACGAACACAAGAACAAATTTATTCAACTGATCTCTGAATACCCTATTCATAAGGTCCACAAAATATGCTGGTGCATTGGTCAACCCGAATGGCATGACCAACCACTCATAAAATCCAGACGGCGTTCGAAAGGCCGTTTTAGCTATACTCTCAGCTTCCACTCTAAGTTGAAGAAAGCCTGTCGCGAGATCTAACTGGGAGAACACTCTCGTGCCACTCAACTGATCAAACAAATCATTTATCCGCGGTAGAGGATACTTATTCTTCCTCATTACCTTATTCAATTCGCGGTAGTCCACACACAATCAAAGGGAACCATCTGCCGTGGTAGCAAACACAACTGGTGCTCCCCACTCAGAACACTTCTTTTGATAAATCCCTTCTTCAAAAGATCGCTTACTTGCACCCCGATCTCTCGCTGCTCCCTTGGTGCCATATGACGAAGTGGCATCACTATAGGTCTGGCATCTTTCACTAAATCAATACGGAATTCAATCTCTCGGTGTAGTGGAAGTCCGGTCACTTCCTCGAAGATGTCTGGATACTGTCCAGCCACGGGAACATCTTACAACTCATCATGCGGGATGTCGAGGGAATTTAGAAAACTAGCCATTACCCCATCATTAGGTAGACCACCAAACACTACCCTCCGCCCATCATCCGCTCTAACTGTCAACAAAAAGCCCACACGGTCTACCACCACCCTGTATCTTTGGAGCCAATCGACTCCCAAAATAATGCCAAACCCAGTAAAGCCCAAAACAAAGCAATCACAAACAAACATGAATCCATGACTCGATAAGACCACATTACGACAAATAATGCTAAGGCAAGTTGAACCACCAATCGGGTTCGTCACTACCAAAGGTCTATCGACAATCTCGGGCTCCAATCCCAAACTATCTACCAGGTCACTAAATATGAAGGAACTTGAAGCTCCGGTATCAAACAACACTCTAACTGGAACATCACAAACAGAAAGCATACCTTGAATAACAACATTCTTTCCTTTCTCCACCGCAGTTGGGGCATTCGACGAAGAAGGAACAGCATTGATAGCATATGCTTTCACAATCTGCTTTTCTTTAGGGGGTTGCGGGCACTTATCCTTGTGATGTCCCACTTGGCCACAGTTGAAGCACTTCCTATCCGCTGGCTTGGCCCGACATTCTTTGGCATAGTGTCCCTTCTTACCACAGCTGAAGCACTTAACATCCTTCTTATTCTTCTTCTTTTGGCCATCCTTGGTCTGATTCTGCTTTATCTTATTCTGAGAACCATTCTTGCCTCCACCGCTTGCTTGCGGCTTTGGCTGCTCTGCAGATGCAACCTTAGTCTTCGACTTAGGGTAAAGAGACTCTGACCTCAATGCTTTCCCCACGATCGATACAAACGTCTCATCGATGTGGTTAATAAGCCTTTCCCCTAAGTACTGATCTAATCTTGTTATGAACTTCTCATTTTTCCTCTCAGGAGTGTCGATAAGAGATAATCCATACTTTGATAAAGTATCAAACTCAGCAATGTACTCTGAGATAGCTCTACCATTATGCTTTAGCTCCAGGAACTTCCTAAATAACTCTGACTTCTGAGCAGTTGGGATAAATTTTTCACCGAATCGGGACTTAAACTGATCCCATGTAATTTGGTCCTCTGGAGTAGCTGCCTTAATAGCATTCCACCAATTCGTCGCCCGTCCTTGTAGCTGACGGGACGCTAGCTTTCTCTTCATCGCATCCTCGATACCTAAGTCTTCGAAAATACGTTTACAGCTATCCAACCAATCCTGAACATCCATGGCCGATTCCGTTCCGTGGAACGACTTTCCACCAAGACTAGTGTAATTCTTGCATAGCTTGGCGAAATCGGCCCTAGGCGCCTGCACCGCTGCACTACCACCATTTACAGTATTGGGAACTGCTCCTTGCACATTTCTGAGCATCTCCCTCATGAAGTCAGTAAACATAGCCCCCATGCCAGGAGCATTCCCATTGTTGGATCCTCTACCAGTACCCCTCGTATATCGGCTCATCGTTCAATCTGTAAAGAGAAACGATTAACCATCCTCTTTGTGGTGTCAGTGCAGTGCGACTTCATCCTTAGCTATACTAGTAGTATATATATATAGCTTTTGAAAACGAAAATTATCACAATTACGTGCTCTCATATACATATTATCTTTCCCTGGTGCCTTTCCCTAGGTTGAATACGCAACCTAGAGCTCTGATACCAAATGTGACGGCCCAGCCCGCACCAGCCGACATTTCCCATGAAAGTGCGTTGTGCCAATGTCCAACTAGCACAGGACGGTCGCCAATGAAAGAAAAAGGGGATTTGAACTAACAAAGAACCTGTAGAATGTCTCACGGTACATGGAATAAAATATAATAATTACATAACTTTGACATAAAACAGGCGAGATAGTGCATAAGCTGAAAACTAAACATCATAGCAGCGGAAAATCCAATTACAACTTATGTTCCACATCATCATTATTACAACTTTAAAACTATCTCTAAAGCAAAAGAAAGGAAAGGTACACTACTAATGCCCAAAGTAGTGACCACCAGCAACACAAAGAGAATATCTACATATATCATACGTGGGAGCCTCTTGCTCGTCTCCGGTACAGGTACCCGTGCATCGTCACCTGACCTGTCTCTAGTCTGCTCGTTTAAGAGCACCCAGAGTAATAAGAAGGGACAAAAAACTCTGGATCAGACAAAAGTCTGGTATGAGCGATAAGCATCAAAACAGAACAATAACAAGTATACTAAACCATACCTGAACCTGGATCTGCAACCAAAGAGTTAGCACAACATACCACTCAATACTCTAAGGTGCCACTAACATATTGTGTAAAGAATATGGGGGAGGGGTGTGCATGACATAGTGATGGCAAACAATCAAGCATAGCAACCATCCTCACATCTCTCACCCAGTGCGTAAAGCAAACGACATCCACCGCTCTGGCCATCCATTCCTTGCTATGATCATTCTGCCCCATGGGGTCATAATGACACCACTGCACTGATCCATAGCCACTAATCCTTGCTATGTCCACTCTGCCCATGAAGTCACGACGACTCCACTGCACTGGCTCATATCCATGCTACGATCACTTTGCCCCCATGGAGTAGTAACTACCCCACTGCACTGATACGTAGCCTAACATCCGTCTTGGTGGTGGATCAAAGCTATAGATGTCAATAACGTCTTTGCACACGTCCCGCAGCAAAGCCCAACTCATGAAGTTGACTCGTTGGTTCCCAACTGGATCCTAAGTTCTACTTCCTATTTGAACTTCCTTTGCATCTCGGGTTTTGGTCGAATTGGAGTTAGTCTTCAAAAGAGTCATCGCGTAGAAGTAACTTAAGTCTAGTTCGGTTCGGCTATACATCATCTTCAGATTTCTCGTTCGGTTTGGTTCGGATTCTCCATCTTTGTTTGGCTCAGCTCCTTCATCGTTTCGGTTCAGGTGCCATGCTCCATGGTATGCTCCTGGGTGCGGTTCGGTTCGGTGGTTCTCCTCCTTCAGACGTCGGTTCGGTTCGGCGATGGCACTTAAGTCCTGGTTCGAAGCACCATTCTCCAGTTCGGTGGTCCTTCATCTCCAGTCAATCCGATCCGATCCCATGTCCAGCTTTGGTCCAATTCCAACTCCAACCCTTATAAGAACGGCCTTCCTTTTTGCCAAGCTTTCTTTGGTGAAAAGTCCCGATCCGGATCGGATCCTCTTGACCACCGATCCGAGCCCTATATCCGACCCGGTTCGGCTAGTTTCCTGCACTTCTTTCCAACGACTGTTTTAAGCCATTTGACGGCGTTTTCGACCAATCTAACTTTTCTAATCAATCACAAAACATACCATACAGTCATAGCAACATGTATAATCAACGAAAAACACCAAAACAATAATTTGATAGGTTAAAACGGATCAAACATAGCCAAAATCCCTTATTTTCCTTAAGCATGTTTAAGCAAAACTAATGATAGGATTATCAAAACTTAAACAAATTAACTAAATTTTCTGACAGAGGCCTAAAACAATATTTCGAAATTTATGAACATTTTTCCAGATTTTTAACATGTATAAATTCGTTAATTATCACTAATTACCCTTAATTAGCCATAATTAGTGAGGAACTATGCAAATCACTCACCTTAGCCACGGAAAAATTACCAAATCTGAAATGATTCTCTATTTGGTGTTGTTCCCAAGGCTATACAGCAGTTCTACCTCGATTCTTGTGCTAATCCACTTTGATTTGATGTAGATTTGGCTTAATTAGTGATTAGAAGGTGATTTGGGGTGTTTTAGAAAGTGGAGGCCATGGCTAAACTTGAAGGAACAAAAAGTGGCATCTGGAAAATGATAGAAACTGATTTTCCTAACCCTATCCGCCTTCCCATAACCCTAATCCCGAAATGGGTTATGGGCCCACTCACAAATCACCCAAATTAGGCCCAGTTAAGCTGTTTTTCACCACCGGAAACTTGTTTCAGCCATATCTCGCAAACGATGAGTCCGTTTGGCTAATGTGACCACTCTACGAAAAGGTAAACCATCATCCGGATCTAATGGAAGTGGTTGTAGTCAAAACTCCTTTCCAATCAAAAGTTATGGCCAAAATAAGATCAGCTAGGGGCAAAGCGGTCATTTAAAAATCAGCAAAAATCAGGAACATGAGAAATGACCCCAATAGTCGTCTCCCAAAGTTACATGACCATACGACTTCGCATGTGAAAGAAATAAATATTTTATGATCCTTCTACGTAGAATGCGGGTCGTTACATTCTATCTCTCTGAATCTCCTTGCCAATAATCTTCTTCGCTTCTCCAAGATCTTTCATTTAAAATTCAGCTGACAACTTACATTTCAGCTTCTCAATCTCAGACTTGCAAGTAGATGCAATCAGCATATCATCTACATGCAAAAGCAAATAAATAAAAGAACCATCACTTAGCTTCTTCAGATATACACAGTGATCATCGTGGCTTCTTGTGTATGCCTGGCCTAACATAAAACGATCAAATCGTTTATACCACTGTCTCGGAGACTGTTTCAGTCCGTACAACGATTTTTTTAACCTACACATCAGATCCTCTTCACTAGGAGCTTTGAATCCATTTGGCTGAGTCATATAGATCTCTTCCTCTAGATCTCCATGTAAGAACGTTGTTTTTACATCCATATGAACTAGATTCAAGTCATACTGAGCTACCAAGGCTAACAAAATACAAATGGTGGAGTGCATCACAACTGGCGAGAATACTTCATTGTAGTCAATTCCCTCTTTCTTGGTATAGCCTTTTGCAACTAACCTTGCCTTATAGCGAATCCCATTTTTCTTCACTCCATCTTTCTTAACATACACCCACTTACACCCAATTGCTTTCTTTCCCTTAGGGAGCTTGGCAAGAACCCAAGTGTCATTCTTGTGAAGAGATGTCATTTCTTCACCCATAGCCTCTTTCCATTCCTCACACTCAACACTATGAACAGCTTGCATGTACGTCTCAGGAATGCCTTCATCAGTATCTGGTAAAGCATAAGTAACACAATCTCGAAACCAACCTGTTTTCTTGGTATCCCTTTTTGGTTTGCTAGAAGCAATAGACTCTGGAACACTCCTCTCAGCCTCTTTTTCAATTCCTAACCCATCTTCTGAATCATCAGTGTTGCCCCGGTCAACTGCAACTTCATCTGTTTCAACAGCTGAATCTGTCACCTCTTCGAAAGCAGGTCTCACTGGTACAATTTCATCTGGCACTTGTATAACAACATCGAACTTCACACGCTGCAAATTCTCACAATTACTGCTCTCATTCCCCACCTGATGAGAACCCTTAGGATTTAGCATAACAGCCTCATTAAATGTAACATCCCTGCTTATAATCATTTTCTTGGTAACTGGATTCCAGAGTTTGAACCCTTTGACTCCAATATTCATGCCAACAAATATTGCCTCAACAGCACGAACCATAAGCTTATTGTCCTTCACATGATACCAAGCAGGACAACCAAATACAAGAATCAACTCATAGTCATAAGCAGGCTTACCATCACATATTTCCATTGGTGTTTTGCCTTATAATGTAGATGAACACAACCAATTGATGAGAAAACATGCATAAGTAACAGCTTCATCCCAGAACTCTTTGCATAATCCAGAATTAGATAACATACATCGTACTCTCTCTAGCAGTGTACGATTCATCCTTTCTGCAACTCCATTCTGCTGTGGTGTGTCTCTAACTGTAAAATATCTTTTGACTCCCTCATCTTGACATACTTTGTGAAATGGATAAGTTGTGTACACTCCACCGTTGTCTAAACGAAGCACTTTGAGTTTTCTACCCATTTGAGTTTCAACTGCTTTCTTCCATCTCATAAATTTTTCCAGAGCATCGCTTTTCTGTCTGATGACATACACCCATACACGCCTAGAATAGTCATCGAGAAAAGAGATAAACTTATGCTTACCTCCAAAGATGCATTTTTGGAAGGACCCAATACATCTGAGTGAACATAATCTAGGACTCCACTAGATTTATGGATTCCCTACCAAAGCGAGATCTTGTCTTCTTTCCTTTTACACAATGTTCACAGAAGTCTAACTTGAAGACAACAATCTCTTTCAATAGATTTTGCTGAATCAAAGCATGCAAAGATTTCTCACCTAGATGTGCAAGCCTCATGTGCCATAGCATTGCAGAGATTAATGGCAGCAACTTCACTCTTCTCAGTTGTAGCTACATCCCCAGTCACTGTTCTCCCATTTAAGTAATACAAGTTGTGATGACATGTACCTTTCATAACCATAGCTCCAAAAATCACTTTCATGACTCCATTTTGGCCATCAAGTCTTAATCCCTTAGATTCAAGCATTCCTAAAGAAATCAGATTCTTTTTCATACTTGGCACACACCTCACATTTTTTAGTTCTCTAATCATGCCATCATGCAGTTTCAGGTGAATACTACGAATTCCCACAATGCTACAAGAATTGTGATTTCCCATCAATACTTCGCCCTCAAACTTCATAAAATTTGAAAAAACATTCTCAATTTGGAGTCACATGAAAGGTAGTGCCCAAATCAAGTATCCACTCATCATCTTTTGCCTTAGAGTTAGAAGGTACCATGGTTAAAGAGAAATCTGACTCATTCCCTGTGTCTTTGCTGGACTGGACAACATTTGCTGCACTTTTGCCTTTCTTGTCCTGCTCCTTGACCTTAGGACAATCCTTAGCCCAATGGCCTTTTCCATGACACCCAGCACATTCATCCTTAGCCAAACGCCCTTTTGCTTTTGAGTATCCTCTACTCTCATCTGGATGTTGGCCAACATTTTTCATACAGTCTGATTTTCTGCCTCTCACTACAAGAGCATCAAAACTATCTTCTCTAGAGATATCATCTCTATTAATATTTTGGAATTCTTCACTGCGTAATTATGTAGCGACTTCATCATAAATCAAGTTGTTTTTGCCATGAATTAGCGACTTAATCACGAGTTCATATTTCTACAGAAGAGAATTCACTAAGCATAAAGCTTTCTCCTCATCTGGAATGATCTCATCATAATTAACCAACTCCGTAAGGAGTTTGTTAAAAGAATCCAGATGCTCAGTCAGAGTTGCACCCTTCTTCGTATTGAATCAATACAAATTTCTTTTTAAATGAATTCGGTTTGCCACATTCTTCACAAGGTACTTCGCTTCAAGCTTTTCCCATAATTCTTTTGGCATGGTCTCATGTTGATAATTCACTCTGATATCGGCTTCCAAGCAACCCCTGATCTTAGTTAAACAAATCCTTTGATTCTTTTCCCACTGTTTGTCAGACCATTCTTCTGGTTTCTCTATTCTCAAACAAGCTTCCAAATCCAAATGTTCAAGAGCATCAGACACATCTATTCTCCACAAACCAAACTTATTGTTTCCATTTAATTTCTCTACATCTAACCTTGCACTGTGATGCACTATTTTTTCAGATTGATTAGATTCACTCATTTTCGCAACACAAGCAAATTAGATAAGAGAAACAAACACAAATGGAAAATCTGGCTTCACAGGAATTTCGTTGAACACCTTCTATGCACAAAATTGAACTCACAAATCCAAAGACTGAAACCACAAACTCCGATATCATTGTTGAGATTAATGGTAGCAGAGGCCAAACTCAACCCATATTGCCCAATATAGTGCAGGAATTTAACAAGGACAGAAAAATAGAGAACACACAAGGATTAACGAGGTTTCGCTGTAAAGCCTACATCCTTGGGCAAAGAGAGTGATAATATTACCTCACAATGGAGAACACACAAGATCACTTAAAAAAATTCTCTCTACGCTCAGCGCACTCTCTTCAGAATTTCATTTACTGTGGCGGTTGCATAGTTTTTCAAACCCTCACAAAGACAATATATATAGCATTTGTTTTGGGATTCAACAAGCAATAGGCCCACAAAGCTTGAACAAAACAGTGCATTGAAAAAAGGCACGTGACTGCACATAAAAGTGCAGCAGTCTTCACACTTATATTGGATAGTCCTAGTCCTAGTCTTTGCCACAACTGGAAGGAATATGCATTTGATATGTTTTGATATGGAGAAGAAAAAAAGGTCTGCAAGATAACGGAAGTTCCAGCTTATTTGAACAAGTGGCATTATAAAGGGATTCAGTTAACTGTGTTGGAAGGAAAAATAGCTCTTGTTGTGTCTGATGATAGTTTAGAGGATGTTTGGATTGTCGATATTTTTTACTGGGTGAAAAGACATACTATACTGCTTCCTCATTGTGTGTGTTCAAATGTGAAGAATAAGCATTCGAATGTGGTGAAAACTTGGGAGAGAAGTGACGACGTGCTTGGAATACATTTAAAGGATGGGATGATATGTTATTACTATGAAGATGAGGCAAAAGTAAGGCGTTCTTCCAATAAATTATCTTTTACTTCCCTCAACGATTCAAGGAAATGGGAGATTTTTAGCGGTTACCAACCAAGCTTCGTATCATTGAGAAAGATCGTTGCCAAAGATAATTTGTTTGAATTCTAATGTTGTAACCTAACTGGGATTTTTTATGATATTGTTTTTCTTTATTTCAGAATAGAATATTTGCTTTAGATTTGATGTTCTGATCAGTTTTCATTTCTTTCTAGATAATGTTATCGGAATTTAATATTTGATTGGCAGTTCGATAAATGGTATTTTTTAGAATAGTGGCTTTATTTGAAAAAAAAAATCTCATCAATGGTATTTAAAGTTTTAAACTGTTCTTGTAGCTGTATTACATTGACTAATTTGATTTGACAACAAGTATTGTTTATCAGTTAGCAGTTATGCTACATGATTTGAATTATTTTGTTTAAGGTACTAATTAATATATTCTACATGATTTGCTTTTATTTTTTGTTAAGAATTACGCAACATCATCATTTCTAAATTATGTACAATTGTCAAACCATAGAAAAGGTATGAATTAGTGATAATAATATTTTTGTATTTTGACTTTGAAAATGCTTCATGAAATACAATAGTGATATTGTTCGATCCAGGCAACCAAAATGATGGCCACGAGAAAATACCCTATTGCAATGGGGAATTCATACTTGTTCATATTTGTTCATTATCACTACAAGAAAATACCCTATTGCAACCAGCTATTTGCAACAGGCGATACATGACAGCAGCAGTAAATGATATTTAGCAACAGACCTATTATAGCAGTTGTAATAGATGAGATTTAGCAAAAAACCTTTTCTTCCTGTTGCGAAAAGCATATTTTTAGCAACTGCGCTTCCCTTCCTTTTGCAGAAACATGCTTTTCGCAACTGCGCTTCCATAACAATTTCAACAAACATATTATTTGCAACTGCGCTACCAAGCCAGTTGCGAATAATATCTTTAGCAGCAGTTTTCACCACATGCAATAACTTTATTTTTTGCAACTGGTAAAGCAATTTGCGGAAAACATAATATTAACTTTTAATAATTAATTTTAAATAGTTACTATTAAATAATTAACTATTGGTAATTATGTAAAAGATTGATAATTATTAATTAACAATAAAATTTAATTATTATAAATTAATATTTATAATTGATAATTAAATAATAATGATTAATAATTAACAAATAATAATAATTAACAGTTAAAAAGTATTAATATTGAATACAAAAGTACGAAATAATTTATAGTTATAATATAATAAGTATTAAATAACGATAATTAATTAATATGAAATATCGACTTAATCTCGCTACATAATCAGGTTTATTGTGAGATGATTGGGTTTATAAAATAACAATATGAAATGATTGGATTATGTGCATTCATAATCGGGTTTATTGTGAAAGGCCAAAATACAACCAAACTATAAATATAAGTGAACCTGAATCCCTCAAAATTAGCAAATTTTGTTTCAGGCGCATCCATAGATTTACTCATCCCGCCAATTTTTTTGGTTTCCCGCTTCATAATCGAAATCCGACGACTCTGCTCTTCTTCTTGCTATCTCAAAAACCCTAATCCCAAAAAAGCCCTAAAACAATGAGCCGCCATCTCTTTTTTTCACTTCCTACTCTTCATCACCGATTCTATCGTTCATTAGTGCTAACCCTAGATTTCTCCTTGTTGTTGATTGCAACGCACTGCTTAATCTCAGATTACCCATTTTCATTGTAACCCTTCACTCTATACGTCAGTTTCCGGGCTCTTATGAGAGGCCTCACATCGACATCTTACTCTCCCCTATTAATCTTCCTTCCCTCCCACGAATCTCTTTGTCGTACGCCTCTTTTATTTGAACCACAAGGCAGAATCCCTAGTTTTGGATAGCGATTGCGACTTCCCGGCTTCGATTTGAAGGGTTGTTGTAGACTGATTTCGTTTTTGTGCTCGGGATTTTAGTTAGTACTGTGAGCGGTGGTGGTCTGATGCCTTCTGCGTGTCCTCGAAGCTGCTTGTATTTTGTTGTGGGATTTTATATTTTTGGATCTGGGATTCTAGCATTGTGCTTTAGTGAGGAGATCGGTTTGCTTTGTGCCTCCAAGTTGTTTGGTTTTCCCCTAATGACTGCATTGCAGCGGAGGGGTGTCTGGCCGCTTCAGTGATGTGGTGGTACTTGTGGCTTGCAGGTTGCCTCCTCTTCCCTTTACTATGCCTTCAAGTAAGTTTAATTTCTTATAAAAATATGGTGGTATACATATTTAAATACAATTCTGATAAGCTAATCACTGCGTCAATTCTGTTCAATACAATAAACCAAACTTTAGATAGGTAGTATAAAACTGTATAATTTGGAATCTAAGAACAACTAATAACTTGCTCAAAAGGACATGAATCGACAGTTCTGAGGAATGGAAAAAAAACACAAACGGACATTTTTTCTCAGAGTAAAATGAGATAACAATTTTGATATTTGTGTTATTTACAATATCTCCGGAGGCGAAGGTTCTTTGTAAATTCTGATGTCAAAATGAACATTTTGTGTTTCAATTCACTGGAGGCGAAGGTTCTTTGTAAAATAAGGCAACAAATTTGACATTTGTCAAAATTGGAACTGTCAAATTTGGTATTTGGTTTGTAAATTCTGATGTCAAAATGTCAAATGAACAGACAGTTCTCCTAATGATTGTTGTTTCCTTGCTGTCTTCGGTTTGGGTTCTTGTCAAGGTTCATATTTGTCACAATAGTGAAAATGGCACCTCGTTGCAACAGGCATATACTGTTGCAAAATGATCTGCTGCAACAGCAAAAGCTTGTTGCAAAAAAGGATACCACAACACCGTATTGCAATAGGCAGAATATGTTGCAGATTTTTTGCAACTTCGGCTATACCAACAAGCACAGGCCTGTTGCAATAGGTCTACTGCAACAGATATCGCCTGTGACGAAAAGTGTTTTTTGTTGTAGTGATATGCATCCCAACAAAAACATATATGTGTAACACTCCACCTTCGCTAGGGTCACTCACAATGGGAATGCACTAGCTTTGGTGGAGCATTTTCTAGGTAAACATACACAGAAATATTACAAGACAGAACATATAAAACAGCGGAAGAAGAACCAAATTTCATTGCTTTAAAATCTAGAAAGGTCTAAAGCCTTTTACATCAAAATGCTACTAAATCCATTACATCGAAATCTGTCTTGCTCAAAAACAAAGAAGCATGAAAATAAATTGTAGTATTCCCCAATAAAGCAGCAAAGCAAGCCATAGCCAAGAAAGAGCTTTGGATCTTGGTAAGATCCGAACTAAGCTGTATTCCCACCCTGCGAACCTTGGGGGGGAAACGAAAGAAAAAGAGGCGAAACAAACTGGGTCAGTCATAAAGACTGAGTAAGTCCTAGTGGCTTTCAGCATAAAAACAGGTGAAGATAATATGGCATGAATAAACTGAAAGTAAACATAAGCATGATGACAAGGTAAGCTACAGGCATGATGAATCAAGTATAACATCGCAAGGTTTCTATTAAGTATAACATCACAAGATTTCTAAGCTTCACCATTCCACCATTTTCTTTGATTTCCTATATTCTCTGCACCAACTGTACTAGTACCCCAACCCGTATCATCCTTTCCATGTATATTTACAGTACCTTGCCGTATATCGTACGGGTTTCAGCACGTATTTCTATACTACTTCAACGTAGTGCCACCATTCTTGAAATCGTTTGGACTGCCACCCTTGTTCTGGCTAGGTTTCCTTATCATGAACTATCGCGTGTTCAATTAGGATTTATGCCACCTAGGACCACTAGGGATTATGCTACCTATTGAACGTTTTCCAGATTCGATTAGGGTTTATGCCACCTAGGACCACTAGGGATTATGCTACCTAACGAATTCCACGTAACGATCTATTAATCGATCGTCTCCCTACTAGTCCTACCTCGTTCATGTGTCTGTGTCATACGGCCCAATCACGAAATGTAGTCACCTGTGCTAGGTCCGCCATAGGGTGTATCAAGCCCTAGGGTGCCAACACCGACACGAATCAAGCACGCACAGTGTAAACCTACTGGTGCCCAATGCATGCTTTTTCAACTCCGGACTACGTGCACGACCATAGTCCACCTGAACCTACAATGGCGCACCAACATAGCCGTCGTTCTGGTCGCTTATAATCAGCCCATTAATCATGCCCCACCCTGCCTAGTTCCAGGGTACCGTGATACATCTAGTGGGTTACTGCTGAAAAGGACCGCGCAACTAGGGTTTCCGTCCAGTAGGTTAAGTGTTGTCATTTAAATTCGAGACTTAACCCCATCAGTCTAGCATGTCAAGTTGGTTAAGTGTTATCATTCAAGTTCGTGAATTAACCCGCCTACGTGTCATGTCAAATTGGCTAAGTGTTGTCGTTCAAGTTCATGACTTAGCCCTACGAATCATCTGTCAAGTTGGTTAAGTATATTCAATCGGTTCATGACTTAACCTTATCAAATCATCGTGTCTAATTGGTTAAGTATATTCAAGCGGTTCATGACTTAACCCTATCAAATCATCGTGTCAAATTGGTTAAGTATATTCAAGCGGTTCATTACTTAACCCTATCAAATCATCGTGTCAAATTGGTTAAGTATATTCAAGCGGTTCATGACTTAACCCTATCAAATCATCGTGTCAAATTGGTTAAGTATATTCAAGCGGTTCATGACTTAACCCTATCAAATCATCGTTTCAAATTGGTTAAGTATATTCAAGCGGTTCATGACTTAACCCTATCAAATCATCATATCAAATTGGTTAAGTATATTCATTAATTCATTAATGCACCCCAACCTCTCACATCAGACCTGTTGTTGTGGTCACTGGATATGCCGGGTGGTTCCGGGCAGATTTACACCACAACTCAGTCTGACCTCGTGTTTCAAGCGCGATATGACCAACTACCCACATTGGATCCTATTGTTTGCAGTAACTGGATTTGCCGGGCGGTTCCGGGCAGATTTACACTGCAAACTCAACACAACCTCGAGTTGGCCATTTTCATGTTTATTCTAATGTCATGTCCATGTTCAAGTTTCATGTCAAGTTCGTGTCTAGTTTCATGGCGAGTTTCATGTCAAGTTTCATGTTTTCACTTATGCCTATTATCAAGTTAATGATTTATATTCATAACCAATTCATATTTCAAGTTCATAAGCATGCTTACGTGCCTTCTAGATGTCCAATACATACTAACTACCCAAAACCCAACTTAGGCGTGTTCATATTAAACTTTCTCCAAGTCATAAATTTTCACATATGTTTCAACTCTAAATTGTACAAAATTAACATATGCCCAAGTTCTAGATTACAAGTAAATTTTACATATGCCCAATTCGTACCAAATTTAGATATGTTCAATTTATGCCGTTTTACATGTATGCCAATTTTATGCCATTTTACCATGTCAAGTTCTAGCCAAAATTATTTACATTTTATATATACCAAATCTCATGTTACATTACATAGATCCTATTTGTGCCAAATTCCATGTATATAATATTTATGCAAATTTTTCATAACAAGATTATACCAAAATTTACAGATCACGCCCAAACTTGCAAATACAATGATAATATCCAATTTCATGTTGCCAATTATTACATCATATTCATATAGGCAATAATCCCATAATTCCCCCGTATACATATCGTACGCAAATCGCGATTTTAGGCCAAGGTTCGAAATTGACCAAGGTTCATGAAAGAAAATAAATTGGGGGAGATAGAAATTGAATAAAAATGAGATCAGAGGAAAACATCATCATAGGCATAAATATTACAACTTGATGATAACGTCATTACGAATCAAGAAAACTGCTGAATAGATCATAAACTTGTCATGAGCATAAAGATAGACAAGTCCCAAAACACAAGATTAAAGGAGCAACAGAAATAGATCAGAATCGATAAACATACTTAAATCCAATTTCACTTTATTCATGGCCACATTATAATTAAATGTTTAAATCTAAAAACAACTAGAACTTACAGAGCATGGCTAGTGAATTAGGAACTGAATTTGTTGTACAAATGTTGTGGCGTTGTTGATTTATTGTCTTGAATCATTGTTGAAGCTTTATTCTTTGAATTGATTTGAGTTTGAATGTTTGTACTTTGATTTGGAGACGGCGGCCATGGTTCAAGAGGTATTTTAGCAACATAATGTTGAAGAATGATTTGATATGAATTATGTTAGGTCTAAGGGTGTTTTTATAGGTGTAGCAACTAGTTTAGGCCATTAGATTAACCCTAGAATCAATCCGGACCGTCAAAACACGTCTCAGGCTTCAAAAATGAGTTCTGGGTCAAAATAGGCCGACCAGGTCGACCTGTAAGGAGGGAAGGTCGACACTATGGTCGACCTGGGGGGTAGGTCGACCCTATGGTCGACCTGGGGGGGTAGGTCGACCCTATGGTCGACCCCTTGGTCAAGTGCTGCCTGAAAACTGCTGAAACTTGTACAGGCCATAGCTTCTTCATCCGGACTCCGATTTTCGAAAACTCGGACTCTATTTCATGTAAAATTTTGAGACGAACGCAATGGCGTAACCCGTTTCCCCTGATTCTGAATTTAAAATTTAATTCTGCCTTGATTTCTTGTTTTAACATGTTATAAAAATACGGGTTGTTACAATATGTGTCCTGTTTGTGAAAGCTTTCGTAGGTAGCTTGTATAGTAATATATTTACATTAAAACAAACTAAGCAACCCAAGTATAGCAATTAACTATATTCAATCACTCTCTTTTTTAGCATAACTTGTCTCTTGCATGTAAATTTTCTTCTCTAGTACTACTCTTATATGCATGATAAATAAATTATCTTCATAATGATCCTACGTGTTTCTCCTTTAAAGTGGATACAGTTATATATTTGTTAATTGATGACTCGCTTTTGAATTAGTAAAATTGATATTTGTGAAATGTAGACACATTGCCTTAGATACTAACCATATCTGTAAATTATCCTATATGTATATATATATATTTACCGTATACTATTTTATCGTGCCATCTTCTCTTTACAGTTTAAATGCTGTCAAACAACTTTTATTTTAAATGCATGGCTATGTGGTGGAAAGGGTTCAATTGTTGAACAACCATTTGATTAGGAAATAAGCATACAAGGGTTTATTGCTTTCTAGATAAACTAAAAAACTAACTGTGTAATGTGTCAAGTTCTTGTTAGGATGGTTTAGTTGAATTTGGCGATACTTTATTGTATAATTAGGTGTAGAATTGTGACTTATTATTGATTACGTGTTAGTAAAATTTCCATGCTAAATAGTAAATTACACTTTAACACAGATATTGTAGTCATAATACATATTAAGAGAAATATTTAGACATGTCGAGACTAAATTTTATTGCATTTCTACAGTTGGCAGTTATGTATAAGATTTTGTTCTTTATCAAGCAATTAGTTATACTTTTGATTTATCACTAAGAGTTGTCTATTTACTTATTCTCCACTGATCTGATTATTTGTATGTAAACTGTAAGCATAAGGAACTAAAGTTGACTTGCATGTTACAAGCTAACTGCATATTTTCCAAATGTGAATTAGAATAAGGTCTGTACATATAATATTAATTTTATGATCTTATATGTTTATGTCTGACTTTTGAGTTAATATCTTTATTCTTAGCGGCTAGAGAAATCTAAAATAACATATGTTATTATTTCGTGTATTTATTTCTAATAAAATACTTGTTTATGTAATTGCTACTCAAATAACATAAAAGATCATAACAGCTCAAGGCTACATGATATATATGGTGATGAAAAAAAGGTACAAGATAAGATTAGTTGAAATGAAGTTAAAAATATTACGATACAGAGAAATATGAAGAGGAATATGATAGTGGGTATAGGCATTTCAAAAGAGGAAACATAAATCTATTGGATGCAATGGGTATTGCTAGACTTTGAAATCATGGGACTAAGATGAAAAACTCAAGTACATTGTTATTTTTAGAAACATTTTTTAAAATTAATTGATTTCTTTCGGTAACCAAGCTTGATACAACTGGATTTTGGAGTTTAGAGCTTATTCACATCCGTAACCATTTTTCGAATATGGTCATTTTTGTTAATTTTCATATTTGCGTAAATCTGCTCGTTTGAGATTTTCGCTTCATATGCTCATATATGGACACATAAAGCCTTGTTTGCAGCATTAGTTGGACATATCTAAAATGTAAATTAGTTCATTTCTGATTGGGTTGAGGTTGTTTTTTAACTGTAACAATCGTTAGATTAAAAAATTGTGGAAATTAAGGCAATTTTCCTTACCATATAACAGGTTGAACCATTGTTAGCGGCGAAATTAACGTTGTTCACTTTCTTGTCAGGCTGAATTTTATTATGTAGAAATGTTTATTGAAATACATGTTGCTCGATAATGAATTTAATTATATCAAAGGTAACACAATGTTTTGCACTTTGGAAAGTACGTATGCATTAGCAGAGTTAAGTACACTGAACACAGTTCCCACTGTATTGATAGTTTTACCTATAAAAACATCAAATAGCTTGACATGGTACATTGTCAATCAACGGAGCTAGGGCTGTTAACGGATACGTTCGAATACGGATAGTGCTATATCTGTATCCATATCCAAAATCATTTTCGGATATTGGATAATTATGCTATCAGCCAATGATCGATAAATCAAGAAATTTAAACGAAAATTTCTAATTAAAAATAAAAAAAATCCAATTACGTTGATCAAAAGAATGTTAAAACTAGACATATAAAGCAATAAATGGATCTCATTCATTGTACTAAAATAAATATATTGAACATAATGTTTAAAAAAATTGAACATATAATTTTCGGATGCGGATATCTAGACATCCGTATCCACATCCTTTTTTTTGGATATCGGATATTTATCCACTTTTCGGATATGAATGCAGTTGGATTCCAGATTTTTCAGATATCCATTGACAACTCTAGGAAAAGCTTTGTCCTACTAAATAGATTATTGTTGTTGTCGAGAACTCTGAAGACGTGATTGTTTAATCTGCAAGGCCATATCATCAAAATTATTTAGAAGTTTGCCTAGTATACTGGTGCTTATCCTAATGTTGGGAAACACACTTTGGCACTTCCTTATCAAACTTCTTTGCAAGCCTCACCTACTTATTGTAACACCCCGTAATTCTGTAACATTAAGTTTTACAAATTAAAGTATAAATAATATTTAGAGGAAGAACTAAGGGAAACGGGTTACGTTATTGCGTTCGTCTCGGAATACTGCTTGAGATAGAGTCCGAGTTTGCATAAATCAGACTCCGTATAAAGAAGTTGTGGTCTTCAGAAGTTTCAGAATTCGATTTAAAATTCAAATAGCCCGAAACAAGTTCAAAATTCGGAAATTGGACCAGAATTGGGCGGGAAAATTCCAGCCCAGGACCCAGGTCTACCAGGGGGTCGACCTGGAGGTCAACCTATGGGTCGACCTACCCAGTTAGGTCTTGGCTGGCCTGGTCGGGTTCTGAGAGATTTTCTGAGTTCTGGTGTGTCATTAGGGCTGATTTGTCACATTCTGGTTGGCTCTTCTCGATGTGAATGGCCTAGATTCATCTATGATCATCTGACGGCTCTAATTAAAATGAAATTTTATATAAACAACCTAAGGCTCAACCTAAATTCACACAAGAAATAGAACCTAGAGCCGTCATACTATTGGAAGGAAGCCAAGAATAGCCTCCACTTGAAGAAAGCTTAATGATGAACAAATCTAATTCAAAACTAAAAATCAAAACAACGTTTATCTACCCAAAGGAAAGCATCTCAATTCCAGAACTCAGAATCCAAAATTGAAGTTCGTCGTTTGTTGTAAGTCAGTTACTTTTTAGATTTGAACATCTAGATCTATTTGTGGCATGAATTTAAATGGATATAAGAATATGCCCGATCCTTTCATTTGAATCTGTGCTTGTATATGCCTTTGGATCTAATTAAGAACTATTGTGATTAATTACCGATGAGACTGTGCCTATGCTTATGACGTTGAAACTATTGTTAATGCCCTAAGACTATGACCGTGGACACAAGACTATGCCTATGCCTATGGCTGTGAACATAAGACTATTGCCTATGACTATGACAAGGTCCATTGTGGCTAATCGCCTATGATTCATGACTATTTAGGATAATTGCCTAGGACTATTTTGGTCAATTATCCATGACTATTGTGGTTAATCACCTATGATTCATAACTATGAGATTTCTACCTATGACCATGACTATGACTATTATGGTTAATTGCCTAAGACTATTATGGTTAATTGTTTATGCCCATAACACTATAGTTTCAAACCATGTTGTACACCGAACTGGCATTTTGTTGGATCTCATACATAGGGTGTGACTTGCTTAGTTTATTCCTATTTGCTATTATGTACACCAAAACCATTGGATTCATTATCCTTGTATTTGGCTCGCTTTTGCATGCAAATTCTTTTATGTCAATTCTCGTGTTTATCCTCTATTCCCTTTTTAGTTTTCCTTTCATGGGTACTTAGAAAACTTGTGAAATCATGGTATACATATGTTTTGAATATGGGCGTATTTGGGTATAACATGAAATTTATCTTAATAGGCATAATTTGGAACATGTATCATGACATGATTATTAGGATACAATTTTGGAACATGAATTATGTAACTTGATATATTGAACCTAGAATTGGCATGTAAACCAAGCTTTGGGCATAAACTGTAAACTAGAATATTAAATCTAGTTTTGACATGAACTGTAAATGGGAATATTAGATCTAAATTGGCATAAATTGCAAGTTGGGTTAATTGATAGGTAAATCCAATCTTGGGCATAGGATATAAGTATGTTGATTCGCATGACAAATGAATATGATGTAGGCCAAATTGATTTAAGGAAAGTTTACATAAATAGTAAATATGCAAATTTGAAAAGATGAATATGCCTAACCCGAGGTTAGACTGAGTTGTGGTGTAAAACTGCCCGGAACCAACCAGCACATCCAGTGACCACAAAAATACCTGTCTAATGTGGGTGGTGAGCGCATCAAGCCCAGGAAGACCCGAGGTTAGACTGAGTTGTGGTGTAAACCTGCCCGGAACCGACTGGCACATCCAGTAACCACAACAATATCTATCTAATGTGAGTGGTTGGTGCTTTAATTAATTAAAGCTCATGAACAATCAAGTTAGGATAGCAGCGTTGAGTAATTTAGGAAACAATTAACCAACTTAACATGATTAACAGGACAAGATTTATGGGGGGTTAAGTAACTAAGGAAACACTTAACCATTATAACATGTTAACTAGACAAGTGGGTAAGGTTAAGTAAATATTTAACCGTTATAACATGTTAACTGGACAAGGTGGTAGGGTTAAGAAAAACTAGAACACTTAACCATCGTAACCTGTTAACTAGACTAGGAGGTGGGGTTAAGTACATTTAGGACACTTAACCGATCTAACATGTTAACCAAACCAGAAGATGGGGTTAAGTACACTTAGAACACTTAACCGTTATAGCATGAATAGGGTTAAGTTGATGAGAAAACACTTAAACAATATAACCTGATAAACGAGTAAGGTTAAGGAACACTTAACCAATTTGACTTGATATATGGGTGGGTTAAGTCAACCTGAACCGCTAGATAATACTTAACCAATTTGACTTGATATATGGGTGGGTTAAGTCAATGTAAACTGTTGGGTAACACTTAACCAATCCAACAGGACGTGAAAAAGAACTAAGTAGGAAACCTTAGTTAAGAGGGCTAAGTAGTAAACCTTAGTAGAATACGAGAAGGAGCGAACGTCCATCTGATCTTAAAGAAGGCTCCAACGAACTGGGTTACGAAGCACGTGGCTTCGAGGGGACATGAGGGTACTCTTGGTATCACTTTGTGAGGCTGCAGATGATCCTCCTGGGCTCACAGAGGTTAAGGTCTGCGTTAGAAGAACCAAGGATATGCCTTGGTTGCTATATAAGGCAACTTAAAGACTAGGATGGACCAGCGTGATTCGGCGAGACCAGTAGCCATATGATAGCAACTCGTCGTCTACCTACCATCTTGAGTCAGTCGAGATACGTACAACGGAAAGGCGGAGAACTCCAAAAGACCATATACTTGCTATCTAGTTGTGGGTGCGGATGGCCAGAGGTTAAGTGGGGGCATAGGCGGCCTGCGTATAGTTCTCATTTTATGTCAAGGATGGCCTTTCATTAGTTGGGGGAGGGGTAAAGTGGGACCATAGCCACTGGAAAAATAGACCTTAGCATCTGCATCGGTTGATAACTTAAAGCTCCCGACCGAGTCCCTTGTTTCTTGATTTTCCATGCCACGGGACTCGGGTCGCACATATAGAGGACATGTGCATCTAGACAACGATAACGATTCACGACACGTACGTGGGGAAAGTCAAGGAACATATACCGCTCTGGGTAGCGTGTCCTAGATTAGGGGCACCGTTCGATAGGTAGCATAATCCCTAGTTGGACCTAGGTCGCGTAAGCCCTAAAATCCGAGAAACGTTCAATAGGTATCATAAACCCCAGTAGCCCTGGGTAGCGTAAATCCTGGTTGGATCTAGAATGCGCTCGATAGAAAACCCTAGATAAGATCTAAGTAATAAATAATGGATGTACAACTGAAAACAACCACAATTGCGGGGATTGGGATCACGTTATTGTTTTATCTGTTTATACAGATTACTAGTTGGACACTAGTTAGGTGGTCTAGAGATATAGAAACCAGAATAATAGGGAAATCGTGAAGCAGAGGAAGTATGGAAACATATTCAGTTTATCAGTATATTCAGCTTGTTGGTAGATCCAGTTTATCAGTACATTCAGTTTTATCTTGCCTTAGCATATCTAGCGTTATCTTGTTAGCCCTATCATCATGGTATTGTCTTGTATTCAGTTAATCCATGTCATGTTGTTTTTACCTGTTCACATGCTGAAAGTTACTGAACTTACCGGACTTTATGTCTGACTCTGTTTTCTTTCGCTTTCTTGTCTTCCGTTCCCCCCCAGGTCCACAGGGAGGGAACGTTACTACTTAGCTCAGTTTTCTTTCCAAGCTTGAAGATTAGTCAAAGTTTTTCTTGGATTCCTTTTTCCATTGCTATGGCTGGCACATACTCCATTGGGGAATACAAATGTTATTTTATGCTTCTTTATTTTGTAAGACAAACACTCTAGTATTGGAAAACAATTATTGTACAAACTATTTTGTCAATAAAGTAAAGTTTTATTTTTCCGCTATTTTAATTTTATCTGCCCTATAGTTTATCTGCATCTTTTACCTATAACTCTCCACCGAAGTTAAGGCATTTCCTTTGTGAGTGACCTTAACGGAGGTGGGGTGTTACACATGGTATCTGAGCTGAAGGTTACCGGATCAGATAAAAGACTTGAAAAATTATTTTCAAAACGGTTTTAAAAGAAGCATTTTCAAAAGAAAAGTTTTGTTTTAAAGGCATATTCCCCAAAGCCATACGCATTATCTTTTGATCTTTTGTTTGAATCCTTGTTTTCTTCTTTCCTGAGTCTCCGGGGCTCCTGGCTTTCTGGGAGGTAACCTCATCGCGGCATGGTTTCATAGGCTTGGTGAGACTATGACACCTGCAAAAGGGCGAAGAAGTGGCCAACCTCCATCGATAGCCGCAGTAGTTTCACCTATGGCTAATTTTCTTTCAAGCTTTGTAGGGTTTTCCGTGCGATGGAGGCAACTTTCGAGAGACTTGTCAACATTATTACACAGGGATGGTAAAGATGAGAATGAGGGAGTTTGGCTAAGGAGCTCAACAAAAGGATGAGAAATTCATGGATATGGACTCGGCTCACGGAGGAGGAAGGAATTGTGAAACCTAAGACAAGAGGAAGTATCTTTACTATGGTATAATAGGGAATATAATTAAGGACAAGGGCAAGAATGAGGGACAGGATTTTCAGGAGGGCAAGTACATGCTTTCACCACCAGAATACCTGAGAGAGAGATATAAAAATCTCTGTTGGAAAAGTTTAGTTTTTCTTTCGATCAACCTGTTAGTACTCTTTTGATTTTCGCGCTTCACATCCGTTTATATCTGCTTCCATAGTTGAGTCTCTGCACCTTAGCACTTATATAGTAGAAGATCCCATTTTAGTCTCAAATCCAATTGGTGGTTCGACCCATTTATCATTGATTAGTAAGGATTTGAGAATAGCTATAATTAAGTATTGGGTTTAAGCGCAATGCTTATGTTTTTGGGTTTCATGGGCTATGGGTTGATTATAGGCATGGGTTGGTTGGCTAGTAATTGTGAAGGGAGGGTAGTTAGACTTTTGATTCGCCTCAGAAATACCCTCGAGATTTCGTGTGATCCAAAAGGATCAGTTAGGCCTAGCTACCTAGAATCACTTGATACATCTATCGACGGTTTGCGATCCGTTAGAGTAGTCCATGAGCTTGAAGATGTTTTTGGTTAGGTTAGGGGTTTGTCCCCTAAAACGCGAGATAGACTTCCGCATATATCCAGTTGACAATGCAAAGCCAGTTATCCGATCAACGATAGTTTTGGAAATGGAGATAGAGAAGCTTCGCAATCGTGAAGATTAATTAGTTAAGGTACAGTGGAGTGAAGCTCAAGAAGACGCGACGTGGGAGACTGAAGATAAGACACGTGCATCATACCTTTTTCTTGAGGGTATATCCTCGATCTCTTTTCCTAGGAATGTTATGCATACTTGTTTCCCTTCTTTTAAGGTATATCCCCTACGACATATCATCGATTCTTAGGTAGAAGCCAATGGATGTAAACATGTATTTGAAACATGTTATGATTGATGGTTGCAAGTGGCTGCTAGGGGATGCATATATATTAGTTACTAAATCAGCTCAGACGCTTTCATATTACATTTGTATATATGTATTTGTTTATGGATTTAACTTGATATGTTATCATATGGATGTTGTATATGGATGAATGGCTATGCACACATGTATTATTTACATAACTAGGGATTCTTGCATACATGATTGCACGCATGGCACTAACATAATTCGCATTAAGGAGGTCAACTGAATCAGTAGACCGCCTGATTTTGCATTAGATAAAGACATATATATACACTATGCATATGAACATGAAAGCATTAGAAATATTTTTAAGGACAATGAATGCCTGTGATTGAATGGTTGAGTAGATGGATGATTGAATGGTAGGACACATTCTTCCTAACTTGAAGATTTCGGGGACGAAATCCTTTAAGGGGGGAGAATGTAACACCCGTAATTCTGTAACATTAAGTTTCACAAATTAAAGTATAAATAATTTTTAGAAGAAGAATTAAGGGAAACGGGTTACACCATTGCGTTCATCTCGGAATTCTGCTTGAGATAGAGTCTGAGTTTGCGTAAATCAGACTCCGTATGAAGAAGTTATGGTCTTCGGAAGTTTCAGAATTCGATTTAAAATTCAAACAACCCAAAACAAGTTCAAAATTCGAAAACTGGACCAGAATTGGGCCGGGCGGGAAAATTCCCGCCCAGGACCTAGGTCGACCTGGGGTTGTCCTGGGGGTCAACCTAGGTACCCAGGTCGACCAGGGGGTCGACTTGGGGGTCGACCTATGGGACGACCTACCCAGTCGACCTGGTCACGTCTTGGCTGGTCTGGTCAGGTTCTGAGCGATTTTCTTAGTTTTGGTGTGTCATTAGGGTTGATTTGTCACTTTCTGGTTGGCTCTTCTCGATGTGAATGGCCTAGATTTATCTATGATCATCTGATGGCTCTAATTAAAATGAAATTCTATATAAACAACCTAACGCTCAACCTAAATTCACACAAGAAATAGAACCTAGAGCCGTCATGCTGCTGGAAGGAAGCCAAGAATTGCCTCCACTTGAAGAAAGCTTAGAGACGAACAAATCTAATTCAAAACTAAAAATCAAAACAACGTTAACCTACCCAAAGGAAAGCATCTCAATTCCAGAACTCATAATCCAGAATTCAAGTTCATCGTTTGTTGTAAGTCAGTTACTTTTTAGATTTGAACGTCTAGATCTATTTGTGGCATGAATTTAAATGGATATAAGAATATGCATGATCCTTTCATTTGAATCTGTGCTTGTATATGCCTTTGGATCTAATTAAGAACTATTGTGATTAATTACCGATGAGACTGTGCCTATGCCTATGACGTTGAAACTATTGTTAATGGCCTAAGACTATGAACGTAGACACAAGATTATGCCTATGACTGTGAACATAAGACTATTGCTTATGACTATGACAAGGACCATTGTGGCTAATCACCTATGATTCATGACTATTCAGGATAATTGTCTAGGACTATTTTGGTCAATTATCCATGACTATTATGGTTAATCGCCTATGATTCATAACTATGAGATTTCTACCTATGACCATGACTATGACTATTGTGGTTAATTGCCTAAGACTATTATGGTTAATTGTTTATGCCCATAACACCATAGTTTCAAACCATGTTGTACACCGAACTGGCATTTTGTTGGATCCCATACCTAGGGGGTGACTAGCTTAGTTTATTCCTATTCGCTATTATGTACACCAAAACCATTGGATCCATTATCCTTGTATTTGGCTCGCTTTTGCATGCCTATTCTTTTATGTCAATTCTCGTGTTTATCCTCTATTCCCTTTTTAGTTTTCCTTTCATGAGTACTTAGAAAACTTGTAAAATCATGGTATACGTACGTTTTGAATGCAGGGGTATTTGGGTATAACATGAAATTTATCTTGATAGGCATAATTTGGAACATGTATCATGACTTGATCATTAGGATACAATTTTGGAACATGAATTATGTAACTTGACATATTGAACCTAGAATTGGCATGTAAACCAAGCTCTGGGCATAAACTGTAAACTAGAATATTAAATCTAGTTTTGTCATGAACTGTAAATGGGAATATTAGATCTAAATTGGCATAAATTGGAAGTTGGGTTAATTGATAGGTAAATCCAATCTTGGGCATAGGATATAAGTATGTTAATTGGCATGACAAATGAATATGATGTAGGCCAAATTGATTTAAGGAAAGTTTACATAAACAGTAAATATGTAAATTTGAAAAGATGAATATGCCTAACCCGAGGTTAGACTGAGTTTTGGTGTAAAACTGTCCGGAACCAACCGGCACATCCAGTGACCACAGCAATACCTGTCTAATGTAGGTGGTTAGTGCATCAAGCCCAGGAAGACCCGAGGTTAGACTGAGTTGTGGTGTAAACCTGCCCGGAACCGACCGGCACATCCAGTAACCACAACAATATCTGTCTAATGTGAGTAGTTAGTGCTTTAACTAATTAATTAATTAATTAAAGCTCATGAATAATCAAGTTAGGAAAGTAAGGTTGAGTAATTAAGGAAACACTTAACCAACTTAACATGACTAACAGGACAAGATTTGTGGGGGTTTAAGTAACTAAGGAAACACTTAACCATTATAACATGTTAACTAGACAAGTGGGTAAGGTTAAGTAAATATTTAACCGTTATAACATGTTAACTGGACAAGGTGGTAGGGTTAAGCAAAACTAGAACACTTAACCATCGTAATCTGTTAACTAGACTAGGAAATGGGGTTAAGTACATTTAGGACACTTAACCGATCTAATATGTTTACTAAACCAGAAGATGGGGTTAAGTACACTTAGAACACTTAACCGTTATAGCATGAATTTGGTTAAGTTAATGAGAAAACACTTAACCAATATAACCTGATAAACGAGTAAGGTTAAGGAACACTTAACCAATTTGACTTGATATATGGGTGGGTTAAGTCAACATGAACCGCTAGATAATACTTAGCCAATTTGACTTGATATATGGGTGGGTTAAGTCAACGTAAAATGTTGGGTAACACTTAATCAATCCAACAGGACGAGAAAAAGAACTAAGTAGAAAACCTTAGTTAAGAGGACTAAGTAGTAAACCTTAGTAGAATATGAGAAGGAGCGAACGTCCATCTGATCTTAAAGAAGACTCCAACGAACTGGGTTACGAAGCACGCGGCTTCGAGGGGACGTGAGGGCACTCTTGGTTTCCCTCTGTGAGGCTGCAGATGATCCTCTTGGGCTCACAGAGGTTAAGATCTGCGTTAGAAGAACCAAGGGTATGCCTTGGTTGCAATATAAGGCAACCTAAAGACTAGGATGGACCAACATGATTCGGCGAGACCAGTAGCCCTGTGATAGCAACTCGTCATCTACCTACCATCTTGAGTCAGTCGAGATACGTACAACTGAAAGGCGGAGAGCTCCAAAAGACCATATACTTGCTATCTAGTTATGGGTGCGGATGACCATAGGTTAAGTGGGGCATAGGGGGCCTGCATATAGTTCTCATTTTATGTCAAGGGTGGCCTTTCATTAGTTGAGGGAGGGGTCAAGTGGGACCATAGCCACTGGAAAAACAGACCTTAGCATCTGCATCGGAAGATAACTTAATGCTCCCGACCGAGTCCCTTTTTTCTTGATTTGCCCTGCCACGGGACTCAGGTCACACATATAGAGGACATGTGCATCTAGACAGCGATAACGATTCACGGCACGTACGTGGGGAAAGTCTAGGAACATATACCGCTCTGGGTAGTGTGTCCTAAATTAGGGGCGTCGTTCGATAGGTAGCATAATCCCTAGTTGGACCTGGGTCGCGTAAACCCTAAAATCCGAGAAACGTTCAATAGGTATCATAAACGCCAGTAGCCCTGGGTAGCGTAAACCATGGTAGGATCTAGAATGCGCTCGATAGAAAACCCTAGATTAGATCTAAGTAATAAATAATGGATGTACACCTGAAAACAACCACAATTGCGGGGATTGGGATCACGTTATTGTTTTATCAGTTTATACAGATTACTAGTTGGACACTAATTATGTTGTGCAGAGATATAGAAACCAGAATAACAGGGAAATCGCGAAACAGAGGAAGTATGGAAGCATATTCAGTTTATCAGTATATTCAGCTTGTTGGTAGATCCAGTTTATCAGTACATTCAGTTTTATTTTGCCTTAGCATATCTAGCGTTATCTTGTTAGCCCTATCATCATGGTATTGTCTTGTATTCAGTTAATCCATGTCATGTTGTTTTTACCTGTTCACATGCTGAAAGTTACTGGACTTACCAGACTTTATGTCTGACTCTGTTTTCTTTCGCTTTCTTGTCTTCCGTTCCCCCTCCCCCTAGGTCCGCAGGGAGGGAATGTTACTACTTAGCTCAGTTTTCTTTCCAAGCTTGAAGATTAGTCGAAGTTTTTCTTGGATTCTCTTTTCCATTGCTAAGGCTAGCTTATACTACATTGGGGAATACAAATGATATTCTATGCTTCTTTATTTTGTAAGACAAATACTCTGGTATTGGAAAACAATTGTTGTACAAACTATTTTGTCAATAAAGTAAAGTTTTATTTTTCCGCTGTTTTAATTTTGTCTGCCCTGTAGTTTATCTGCATCTTTTACCTATAACTCTCTACCGAAGTTAAGGCATTCCCTTTGTGAGTGACCTTAACGGAGGTGGGGTGTTACACTTTTCCTCACTGATCCTAAGACCAGTCATCAGGTCATTTTGCATGTTAATCATCGCTTATGTTATATATATATATATATATATATATATATTATATCGGCTTTCTTTTGCTTGAGACTGGTGTTGATATTTGTGATACGCAAATCACAATTGTGGGCAATAAATTATCTATGCTGATTTTGTGGAGAGATTTGATGCTATATTTATGGGATATTTAAGGTAAGGATCACTACACCAAAACAGGTGATTCCCAACGAGTATAACCATCGCAAACAATTTCAGCAACGCTTATTAGTGTTGATATGGAGGGGTGGCAAATTAGTACCAACGCTTATAAGCGTTGGTAGATTTTCTGTCCCAACGCTTATAAGCGTTGGTATATATTCTGTCGCAACGCTTATAAGCGTTGGTAGATTTTCTTTAGCAACGCTTATAAGCGTTGGTAGATTTTCTTTACCAACGCTTATAATCGTTGTAAGATTTTTGTTTGCAACGCTTATACATGTTGCAATACATTTGTTTGTAACGCCTATACATGTTACAAAATTTTAATTCACAACAAATATAAATTTTAATAATAACAGAAATATGTATTAACAACTCGCATATTCTAACATTAATATTCAATTAATAACCAACATGATGATAATATAGACGATATTTAATATGAATCAAAAACTAATATTAAACTCAATGCATACTAATAGATAACATTCATAACATAACGACATAGAATATCAGTTAACAATAAACAAACACAATACATAATTAAGATGTCAAATTCAATAATACATAATTAGTTTGCTAAATTCAATACATAAATAAGATTCTACAAATAACGAATACGAAACTCTGGCCATATAACGAAGCCTCCATCTGAAAATTCACATAACTTGTACATTCCATTTTGAGGACCATCATAAATTGGTGCATCCGGTTCAAGAACTTCAACAACCCAAATTACTTTCTCTATATTCGGTACCACTTTCCTAAAATGACAAACTGTTTGTGTTCCAAGATAACCTTTTGCTACCCCTTCTCTAGATCATTTGACAATAGCATTAAGTATTTCTTTTCCATTGTAGATGAATGAAGATCAATAAGTGACACATTTGGAGTAACGGTTACATTATTACTTATAGGAGAATCCCTTAAATTAGAAGCACCTTCTGTATGAGGAGTGGAAGGACTTGCAACAGGTTTTTCTTGCAAATTAGGTATAAATTTCATAAAAGTTGAAGTAATTGAATTGATGGCGTTATTAACTTGAGTAGCTACTTGCCTTTCTATCTCCAATTTCCAAATGGACAAATCCACGGCTTGTTTTTTATCAGCTACAACTTTTACAGCTCGAGCCACCTTTACTTGTTTTATAGAAGAAGTAGAACTAATTGCTCGACAATAATTTTTCTTCATGTCGGAACCAAAAACTTCTGCAATTGGATCATTATCAAGATCATCTACTGCGCCACTAGAACTACCATCCAATTTTCTCTTTTCTTCCGCTGCCTCTAGAAGTGCCTGCATTCATTGAATATCACATTAAATTGAAAATTTCAGTTTCTTGTTAAAAACAGAAAAACATCTCGCGCAAAATACCGAATTCACAAAAGTCAAAACTCAGCAAATGCTGAGCCTTACAACTAGGCTCAGCATTAGGTAAGGCTTGGCTCAGCATTAGGTAATTTCTTGCAAATTAGGTAAGGCTCGGCTCAGCAGTTGCTGAGCCAAAATTCAGCAAATGCTGAGACTTACGGCTCAGCTTTGCTGAGCCACAGCTGAGCAGCATTTGCTGAGCCTCAGGCTCAGCATTTGCTGAGCCAAAACTCAGCAAATGCTGAGCGGTAAGGCTCAGCGGTTGTTGAGCCAAAACTCAGCAAATGCTGAGCCTATGGCTCAGCAAAGCTGAGCGGTAAGGCTCAGCAGTTGCTGAGCCAAAGCTCAGCAAATGCTGAGCCACGACTCAGCCTGTGGGTCAGCTTTGCTGAGACGTGGGCTCAGCATTTGCTGAGCCGTGGGCTCAGCATTTGCTGAGCCGTGGGCTCAGCATTTGCTGAGCCTTACGGCTCAGCTTTGCTGAGCCAAAACTCGGCAAATGCTAAGCCTTACGGCTCAGCTTTACTGAGCGGCAAGGCTCAGCAAAGCTGTATATGTTTTCGGTATTTGTAGAAACCCAATTTTATGTACTCACCATTGTTCAGGCAAAACATCATGAGTTCAGGCAAATAATGATCAATTAAAATAATTTACTGAGCTTAACAACATATATGCAAACCTACATATGTTTCTGCGGCACATGGTAGTACTTCTCCCGATTTTCTTTTATGTCCAACCTTCCAAATCGTCGTTCGTGAAATATTTGCTTCTGGATTGGATAAGACCTACAAGAAATATCAAAGTTGACAACACATAATTAATATAACATTCTACAAACAACCATTAACAAAAGATAATTTTATTACCATTTCATGGTGCACTCTATGGTAAGGTTTCCTTCCTAGAGTATGAGTAATTTGGTTTTTCGCTTTGTTTTTTGCATTTTTTTTACATTGCTCCATCTTTTCATTCGTATACTCAATATCAAGGAACTTTTCCCACCACACTCTATCTATATCATCTGGACATCTGTCAATGGCAACACGTTTAGGAATCATAGTGTCATCAACTTTAAGAAGACTTTTTCTTAATGTTGAATTCATTGATCTATAGTACGGTGGGAAATGTTTCTCTAATAAAGGTCGAGCTATGCTAGGGTCTACATCCATGTCAAATTCTTCCTATCACGAGAAAAGAAACAAAATAAACGAAATCATGAAACAATCAAATATATCATAATTTAAACTTGATGATGAAATTGATATGAGTGAAAATACCAAAAGCCCTTCCCATAGTTTATCCTTGTAGAAGCTATCTACGGCCCTCCATTCTTTGTAGCCAACGGGTATATGACAACGAATTAACTCATCACTACGTGTACTCCATTTATCTGAATCTTCCCCTACTGCACCCTCAACCCCAACCATTATAAAGTACTTTTTACCTTTGGGTGGTTGAGGTTCAATAGTCTGTGTTGTACTTAAATTTGCATTTGCGCTATTGTTTGTCATTTTAATGAAAAATCTACATTAAAAAACAAACAAAATGTAAAGTTAACATAACACGTAAAAGATACTTACAAGACATGAATTAACATATCAAACTGGCAATAGTTTCAAAAGACATCAATAAAAGAAAATCATACATTTCAAAACACAACACAATTGTACAATTGCATGATCAAAACAAGCAAAATACATGCAAAATATTTTCAATCAACATGTTGATTTCGATTGAATACATTTCAATAATGGTTCTAAATTTGGTTGTTCTTTCAAAATAGATTGATATGTTGTTGGTACTTCATAATCATCTATGTTATCCATTATGCGTTTAGGAGAGCGTCGAACAATTGACCAGTCGGAATTGATATGTGTATTTATGATGTAAAATACTTGACTTGCTTCGGACGCAAGAATAGCAGGCTCATCATATTCTCCATCGGTATTCTTGAGCTTCTTTAAGTTTACCATTAACAAATTTGTATCCGGGCAAACTTTACAACCATTTGTCTTATCTGCAACATTCACCCAATCACAATAGAATACCACATGTTGAAAATCATAGTAATCAACTTCCATGATCTCTCTAATAACACCATACCAAGTAGTATCATCATCCGTAGGATTTAAATCTTTTGAACTTGCAACAAATGTAGTGATCGCATCCATACAGACACCACTATCTTGCGTTGAAATGCTATCGTCATAATGTTGAGGAGAGAATGTATAGCTGTTCACTCTATACTTAAGAAAAGTTCTGACTTCCCACTTTGGACCATTGACATACAACCATAACATTGTGTTCATGCATTTTTTCGTCCACTAACTGTTAAGAATTAACAAAATTAATAGAATAAAATTAGTTAAAAAGAAATATATTACTCTCAAGTAAATTTAGCACACCTTATTGTATAGCCAATCAACAAATTCAGATTGGACTACTACTTCTGCTGTTGTGATAGTTTTCCTTTTACCACGAAGACCGTCTTCTAAAGATAAGCGGTATGCACTACAAATTCAATATTGTGATAAATATATATATATATATTCTTGACTAAATGTGATACGTATTGAAAAAGGTGAAAATGTATGACCTGTAGTATTCATCTCGTTCCGGTATATCAATTCTAAATAGTAACCATCGTCGAATCTGTGATCGTTGCACTCTAGATAATTTTAACGGTTTACCTTCAACGATGGAACGCTCATATATATCATCACTATTCTCATCTAAAAAGGATGCTTGTTTAGAGCTATGATTTCCATCATGTGGATTTGGCATATATTCCATTGCGTATCGAACTGATTCTGAAACAAGGTATGCTTCAGAAATTGATCCTTCTATATACCTTTTGTTACTAGGTATGTTTTTGCAATCTTTCATAGCCCTAGCACACAAAAATTAATATGCATACTTACAGTTAGTTATTTCATAACCCTTAGGTAAAATAATTTGAATGAAAAAACAATATTTACCTTTCAAATGGATACATCCATATATAATTCGATGGTCCACAAAGCAGAGCTTGATCTGCTAAATGTACCATCAAATGGATGCTTATATCAAAAAAATCCGTTGAAACATAGTGTGCCAATACACATAATGCTTCAGCAATCATATCTTTAGCCGCTTGCACATGTTCTCGAACAAGAACTTTTGAACATATTATGTTGAAGTACAAGCTTACTTGTAAAAGCGCTCGTCTTAACTCACGACACTTTGGATATGCATGTTGAACCATGATAGGAAGCAAGTATTGGATGAGAATATGATAATCATATGTCTTTTTAATTTGCAAACCGGGTGGTTGAAGACATATAAGACCGTTTAACTTAGTTGCAAGACATGATGGAAGTTTTTCATCTTTAAGAACTTGACAACATTGCAATTTGTGATCCTTATCAAATGCAAGTTTAGAAGATTGCTTTCCTTTGTTAAACATAAAATTGATGAGATGTTCAACAACATTTTTTTCAGTATGCATCACATCAATAGTATGACGAACTTTATGATTGCTCCAATAATCCAAGTCAAACAAAATTGACTTCTTATACCATGCCGGCCTTCCTTCCTCATCGACAAGACAATCTACATTATCATAAGCTTCAGAAATCAATCTCTTTTTGCTTGGTGGTATTTTGCCATGAATATATTTGATACGCTCAAGCTTTTCTAAAAGAGGCGAGCCTCTTAGCCGAGTTGGAGGCTCTTTATATTCAACATCCCTATACCATCCGTGTTTTAATGCTCTATATGGATTATCATTCTTCAAAAACCTTCTATATTTTGAATAGATGATCTTGTTGCCGATGTACTCTGATTCTGTCTCGGTAGCACAGACAGGACACGCTTTATAACCATGAGTCACACAGCCAGATAAGTTACCAAAAGCTGGTAAATCATGAATTCCCCATAGTAATATTGCTTTCATATTGAAAAATTCTTGCTTGTCTGTGTCAAAAACAGACGCTCCTTCGTCCCAAAGATGTTTTGATTCATCGACAAGAGGTTCCAAGTATACATCAATGTCCTGACTTGGTGCTCTTGGTCCAGGAATTAAAATACTCAACATTTGAAATTGTGATTTCATACACAACGAAGGGGGTAGGTTATAAGGTATCATATAAACAGGCCAACAACTATAACTATTGGAGAGAACACCATTTGGATTAAACCCATCCGTAGAAATACCAAGCCAAATTAATTAGAAGACTTTTAGGTAATAAATGATGATTTGAAGTCGCAGAGATTTGATAATTTTCTGTGGAAACAATAGATCAAGAGATAAATCGAAGTGCTATAATTTTCCTTTTATATCTATTTTGGGACCTTATTGTTATTATGGTGGAGAACATAGTTTTCAAATTTGTAGTGATAAAATATGATAAAGGCAAACCTGGATTTTTCCTTTCATTTTGAGATGTTAGCCAAGTAACTTATTAGCTCTTCTATTTTTATTCTAGGCTCCTGATGAAGAGTTTGAAGAGCATCTTCGACATCTTATAGGCGACCAATGCACCGGTGATAGAAATGAGGTAATGTAATTGCCAATGCACACACACACACATATCAGCGTATTAAAAACGGGAGAGGCGCAGGCAATAGAGCCTCAAAGCGCAAAAAATGTTTTACTGCAGAATCGTACACCTCATGTAGGTGTTTTTCCCCCTTTGCACGCCTCATGCGGGTGAGGCATGCCATTTCTGGGGTAGCAGCTGTACCCGAAAATAATATGATACTCTAAAATCATTTCCCAACAAAAAGAAAAACAACGGCACCAGCAAAAACTGCACTTGTTATAAAAAAAAACTGCACTTGTTATAAAAAAACTGCACTAGTTAAAAAAAACTGCACTTGTTATAAAAAAACTGCACTTGTTATAAAAAAACTTCACTTGTTATAAAAAAAAAACTGCACTTGTTTTAAAAAAACTGCACTTGTTATAAGAAAACTGCACTTGTTATAAAAAAACTGCACTTGTTATAAAAAAAAACTGCACTTTTTATTAAAAAAAACTGCACTTGTTATAAAAAAAAACTGCACTTGTTATCTATACTATATTATAATTACTGAGTTTGATTTGGAGCGCACAGTGGCTTTCTCGATTTCTTAAACTCAAAGGTCTCCCCATAAATGCTTTCATTCAACGCTGCCCTTTTACTCCTGACATTTCCCATAAAAAAGTTTTGCCCCCTCAAACTAAGGAATCGACGTTTCTGTACTTCTTCCCCTCTCCTTCAACCACCCTTAATTCTATTTTAGGTCCAAATTTAGGCTTTAGGATGAGGATTAAAACGGAATGTTAAGGGAAGTGATAAGAAAACCTTTTTTTAGATACAACGATTTCTTAACTTCTGGAACTTTAGTACTTTAGATAGGAGCATTTCTATGCGATGAATTTGAATTGTTTATACATTATAAAAAATTATCATTAAATTTTGTTTCGGTATACACTAATATTTCTTTTCCGATGCATGTTTTTTGTGTTATCATGCATGTCTTTCTTCTACTACGCTATTTATTTAGTTCTTTTATGAATTTTCTTCATAGTTGGTTCCTATTGTTTAAGTAAAACTTAATGGCCGTCATGATGCAAATTTTGACAGCTAACTTATGTTTCCAGATTTTTCACACTTTAGCTCTAGCATATTTATTTCTTTAGTTTATGTAGGATGCATTGTTGATCATGCTTCTAGGCTACTTCCACAGAAGCATGGTGAATTTTGCTAATTTTAGCATATAATTGCTACCCAGTTCGTGCATACATGTTGCAATGATAAAGACTAATGCGTGCTGGAATCCATTACTCGTTTTGATCCATTCTTCTCTACTCTATTCAGTTAATCTTCTGAATCCCATAATTCCCCCGGATATGTAAAAAAAGAATACCGCCTTTCTTTTTTATCAATAACGCATGCGTAAAAAGAAACAGTCAACCGGTATCACAAACTGATTCAAAGTATAGTGCATGCATATCTGCTTTGCAATTCATATAAATAGAGATGTGCTTATGCCATTTCTTATAACCAAGTGCACAACTCAAAATACTTGCAAAATCAGTTTAAGATTAACTAATTGTTTTGAATAAGACTGATATGGAGTTCTCAAAATATGAGTGCTTGATATTCTGTTTGGTAATATCGCTTATGAGTTGTGACAAGTTGGAAGCATAGCTTCAAGTCGGGTTCTATGCAAGTACATGTCCTCAAGCAGAACTTATAGTAAGCAATGAAGTCACTAAAGCGGTTATTGGTAATGCTGGAATTGCTGCTGGCCTTATCAGAATGCATTTTCATGATTGTTTCGTTAGGGTGAGCATTACATTTCATGATCTGGGCTAGCAATTCAGTACAAATACGTAGCTCATTATTTCAAACATCTTATTTATCTACAATTCTGCAGGGATGTGACGGGTCAGTTCTAATAGACTCGACGACATCAAACACTGCAGAAAAGGATTCTCCAATCAACAATCCAAGCCTTAGAGGTTTCGAAGTCATCGACAATGCATTTGAAAAGTTTTTATATTAAACTATAGATTTGTGTCTAATCTCGGAGAAACACTCTGTAGCTTATAAGTTTGATGCTTGTATTGTTCTAAGTTTGTCAATGTTACATTATATACTCGCTTTGTTTATAAATATAAGATGTTTAGTTTTTTGCACAAGAATTAAGGAATTAATCAATGGTGTTTAAAAATATTTTTTGCACAAGCATGGTTCTAAAAATATTTTAGTTTTTACAAACGTCACACAAAACTAGGTTTATCGAAGTTGCTTAATGGATCAACAAAAATCGCATAGATTTATCATCGGAGTTAGCGTTCTAATACCGTTAAATATTCAAATTACGGGAAGACAGATGGATCATCAAAAATACCAATTTAACCGACCATAACTGTCGTTACGTTGAACAATTATGCAAGAATATCTTGCATATATTTTAAGAGTCAAAATATTATTCATAACATTTTTAAAGTGTAAATAGAATCAGACAAATTAATTTATTAATGAAGTAATTAAAAATAGGACTAACTGTCCTTAGCCGAAGAAAATGATAAAGGAAGTCGTTGGCGTCCATCTCCCGGACTTTCACTGTAAGCAGTGCGTCTTATGGTGTGATGTTAAATACATTACTTTTATTATTCAATGATGATGACTTAAGTAAAGCAATGAAATGTACTGTAAAGCATCGTTAAAGCATGAAAATAAGCAAAAAAAATTGATTATTTAGGTAAATTGCAATTTACTATTACTAATGCAATGATTACTAGTTCATCAAGTGTTAGCCTTCAGTATACCAACAGAAAAATAATAAAAATGATAAGAAATTTTTACTTATAAAAAAAAGGCATATCACCTGCCATACATTGGAGTATATGTTTTATCAAAAAAGAGAAACATTTTAATGTCTACAACAAAGAATGTGCGAAAAAGAAGAAATATGTGCAAGCTAGATATTAAACTGTTACGCCTATCCTTATTTATTTATATATCTTCATATACCATTACATGTACTCAATCGCGAGGTTTAAATTTCAATATCTGTATATGTTGCATCATGCATATTTGAATTTAGTATTTCATGCATTGATATTTAGTTTTGCGTTGATATTTAGTAATTTTCTTTCCTTCTAAAATTCTGACTATATGCTATAAAGGAAACCCAAACATATATGCTATAAAGGAAGATATTTCGTTATAGGGATCAGCTCTTTGAGCAAAAGTTTTTGTAAAAGTCATAGTTATGAGATGAAGGAATCATAAAGCTGAAAATGAGACCTTGATAGCCTAATATGTATTAAGAATTTTGTAACTGTTATAGTCACGATTCAATACAAATTGTAAATTATAGTGGTTTGAATCAGTCTACGTCCACTTTCAACACAAATTGTTAAAATTACGCACAATTTTATAGCCAATAAGAAGCAATCAGACAAGTACTTCCAACAAAGCTTAAACACCACCACAAAATCACCCACCACCAGCTAAAAACTGTAGATAAATAACTCAAGCAGAACCTCAATATTTACATATTTCCTTTCCAATTTTATTTCATTCTTAAAAAGCAAACTATATGCATATCTCAGAAAACTGAACCTATATTAGAAACTAATTTTCAGTAAACCACACAATCAATCTGATCGTGCATGATTAGTATTATCTAACAAAATTTATATTATATATGGCAAACATGCATACTTAACCAATTTATAAGTTGGTGCAAAGAAGCACAAACAGATGAGAATGTAGAAAACCACAATATAGCTGTGCTCGACTAAACTATTTAAACATATCATCTCATTGTGTGTGTGTCATACAGGTTGAACTCACAAAGACTCGGAGACCGACAATAGTAAAATTAAACTTGAATGAATTGATAATTACAGTAGCAGTATTTGATCGATCCAATAGTCTGTCTGTTGCTGTGAGTTGGGTATTCGTCACATTATTCATAAAGGGGTTATTCTTCTGAATTTTCATTATCAGATCTTTCCCTACGTGCTTTATGAAGGAATAATGTTGAATGTCACTTTCAAATTATGTACATTTTGCCATATCAGGATCCAACTAAACCTTTATACCGAGCATAAGCGACAATCAAAATAAATAGCAAGGCACACACCAACAAATGAGAAATATACAGCCACAAAACAAAGAAACCTAGTCTCGGATTTAAATCTAGCCACAAAACAAAGGAACCTAGCCACAGAAAAAAGAAACCTAACCACAAAACAAAGGAACAAAATTCACCTGAAGCGACTGATGTGATGAATTCCAGTTGAAAGCGAGCACAAATGGATCCCTAAAATTGAACGCGAGTTGCTATGTGACCCCCAAAAACCGATTAGAGAAGAGCGGATTACCCCCAAAAACCGATTAGAGAAGAGAGAGCACAAATGGATCATTAATTTTTTTTTTTTTTGCCTCGTTCTGAAATTGGGGATTTGAGATTTCTGATTTTGGCGGCCGAATCTAGCAAAAGCGTTGGCAAGCGGTGGAGAAATGGGAAATAGGGTTAAGGGTGGAAGTTTACTTTTTTACCCCCAACAAATCAGCCTTAACAACACAAATAAGCGTTGGCAATAAAAAAATTGAAATAATGTATATTTGGTAACACTTTTTGACCATTGCAACGCTTATTTTTGTTACTACACGGCAACACAAATAAGTGTTGACAATTGGAAAAAAAAAGGTTTGCCAAATGGCCATTATGGTGTAGTGGATTATTTGGTGCTTATCCAAATAATTTTTTGACATATATGAAGATAATTTCGCCGTCAAGTTTACATGGGTATCAAGAAAACTTAGGTATGAAGCATTTCACTCTTTAAAAGGCCTAGTTGACATCTTCATTGGATGTGGAAAATTTGTCATTGTTCTTCATTATCTTTCTACTCAAATTGTTTAGCCATTAGATATTCTTTACCTATTTCTCAATAAGGTTATTGGTTCAAGTTGTGTTTATTTGTAACGATAGTTGAGATCGGTTGTAAACAATTTTTATTGGTGAATCAATAAATAGGGTGGTTGGTTGGAATATCATTTGTTCATATTTCAAATATTTTTTTGTGTTGTTGTTTATTTTCAATCAAATTCATCTTCAAGTGATTGGGTAAAAAAGATCCTATTTTTCTCGGCGTTTCGTCAATCTCCGCTACGCACAAAACCCCAACAGTTGGTATCAGAGCTCAGTTCATCGCATAACTTGCAGTGTTTGTTGGATTAAATATTGTAGATGTTGGAGATGATGACGTTTTCGAAGATGACTATTTTTAATGAGAAGAATTGGGGTATATGGAAGCCGAAGATGGAGCACATTCTATATCTCAATGATTTGCATGATCCCATTGATGGAGATGGGGAGTAGCCCTCGAATATGGATAAGGAAAAATGGAAGAAAATGGAAAAAAAGGAAATTACATTGATTCACCAATATTTGGATGATTTGGTGTTCCACCTTGTGGCTAGTTGTGAATCCGTAAAGGCGATGTGGGACAAATTATTATCTTTGTATGAATCGAGGAGTGCTACAAGTAAGGTTTTTCTGGTTCAAAAGTTGGTGCAACTTCAATTGGATGAGGATAAGTCTGTTGCGGAGCATTTGAATGAATTTCAAAATGTGATCAATCAATTGACAAATTTGAAGGTCAATTTTAATGATAAGGTGCAGGCTCTTTTCTTGATGAGTTCTCTTTCGGAAAGCTGGGAGACTCGGTTGTTTCATTGTGTAATTCTAATGTTAATAGAGCTATCTCTTTGGAAATGGTCCGAAGTAGTCTTTTGAATGAGGTTCTAAGGAGAAAAGTGTCGAAGTTGAAATCGGTCAAAAGTGTCGAAGTTGAAATCGGTTCAAAGTGAGGCGATGGTAGCAAGGGACTCGAAGGATACAGTTTGAAAGAAAAAGGGAGCCAAAGGTAAATGTGCAATCACTTGTTTCCATTGCAAGAAGGAAGGTCGCAAGCGCAACGATTATTATTCATATATACGAGATATGAAAAATAAGAAGGCATAAGGTGATAATAACAATGATGAGGCACATGCCGGCTTTGATGAAGTTACGGAAAGCGATTCTTAATGTGATGTTCTATTTAGTGTTATGGAGCCTTAGAAGATGGATTCAGGAGCTAGTTTTCACATATATCGAGGTGTGAAAAGTTTTTCTTTGTTTGAGAAGAGTTTTGGCATGATAAAGACAACCAATGGAGAATTTGCGGAGTAGGAGATGTTAGGTTTTGGATGCAAGATGGAGTGGTGAGAGAAGTTGAAACACCCCACCTCCGTTAGGGTCACTCTCTATGGGAATGCCCTAATTTTGGTGGAGGTTTATAAGTATAAGTCACAGATGTACAAGACAGAATATAAGAACACATATTTTTGAACAGCGGAAAAACAACAACTTTTATTTTATAAAAGATATGTGTTACAACAACATACCATAATTGTCTTACAATGCTTTCAAAAACATAACATCTCCATAACTGTCTTGATTACATTATTTAAAGAAGCATAAAGAAAACATAAATAAACTGCAAAAGTCCCATAGTTGTTGTCCAAAGCCATAGTCCAAAACGAAAAGATCAAAGCAATACATTCTTTCTCTTCAAGCTGGAAATGAAGACTGGTCAAGCTGCAGTATTCCCACCCTGTGGACCTGGGGGGGGGGGGGGGGGGGACGGAAGAAAAGAAGACGAAAGAAAAGTAGAGTCAGACATAAAGCCTGAGTAAGTCTAGGACTATTCAGTCTATGAATAAAGAACTGGGTATGATAAGTATAAACTAGAAATGGGAAAGCACCACATACTTAGTTAGGTTGTCTAGGGTCGAATATACTATCGTACCCCATGTTAATCTCTGTACCCATATAAACTAGTTCCCAACAGGCACCCCATAATCAGGGTGAAGTGATCAATTTTATGATGATCGGCTCCTACTCGCATAGTTACATGTGTCTTACGGCCCCCGATGTTGTAGTTACCTATGCTGGTCCCACCATGGGGTGTATCAAGTCCCATGGTGGCGGCCCGACACAATCCTAGAATGCACAGGTATGCTACTGGTGCCCAGTGCCTTATTTTTCTGCGCCGGAGTGCGTGCACGCCCACACCCTGTTAGAACCTACACTGTTGCACCACCGCCGTCGATTTGACCTCTTACAATCAGCCCAGTAATCGTGCCCCACCCTGCCTAGTTTCAGGGTATCATGATACCTTGTAGGGTTACTGCGAAAAGGGTCCTCCGCTACTAGGTTTTCTATTTCTAGCCAACATGCTAAGTTGGTTAAGTGTTTTATAAACCTAACCCCCCAATCAGTCTGTTTAGCATGTTTCATTTTGATTAAGTATTAATATTATTTACTTAATCCTATCAATCCTGACTCAGCCTTAATTGTCTTAATTAAAGCCTTGACCTCTCACATTAGACAGGTATTGTTGTGGCTGCCTGTTGCCGGTTGGGTCCGGGAAGTCTTACGCCACAACTCAGTCTAACCTCGGGTCCTTATTGGGCTCCATGTTTAACCACCCACATTGGATAGGTATTGTTGTGACTACTGGACAGCCGGGCGGTTCCGGGCAGGTTTACATCACAACTCAATCCAACCTCGGGTTAAACACATCGTATTTTCTACATTTACATATTTTGTCATTTTTCTTTATTTTCTTATATGTAAATATTTGCGGCCCATTATTCAAAATCAATTAATGGCGTAAGGGTTTACACCAATCATGGGCCCAACCCATTCTTGGATTTGGGCCCCTCTACTTTTATATTTTCATTTATTAATTAATTTGGCCCAACGCTATTTCCCCCGTTTAATACGTTCGTTTGTTGTAATATATGTTGGGCTTAGCCTTTTTTTAAGCCCAACTTAGCCATGTGAAAAAGGGGAGGCTTAAAACGTGATTACATACACAAAGAGGGGAATGTGAACGCATGAACTTGCAACATGACGTTGGAACTACAAAATAGAAACTGGTGTACTTGCATTGTGGTGACATATACTTTGGTCATAAAGCATAAGTGACATAAATCAAATCATGTAAACTTGTAGTTAAGTTAAGAATCTAACTAAATTAGATATCATTATTGACACATAGTCTAACTACAACATAAACTTATATTTTTACTTAGGCATAATGTCAAACATAAGCAAATCATGTTTATAAAATTACCATATGTCTACAAAGGTGCTTGGTATAGTTCAACTAGAATTATTTCAACTCAAATCATGATTTTTAATCTATTCACATAACCCAAACATGAAATGGCGGTTTTTGATCTATTCATATAATCATGGCATACATATTCCTAAAAATGAAATCATGGTTTTTGCTTTATTCATGCAAACTTGCAATTAGAATGTAAATCTAACTTAGCTATGTGTCACATATATTACATAATTCTTGTTAACAACATAGGCCTAACTTGTTTTTCAATTTCGCATAATACCAAACATAGCCTAGTCATATTCATAAAAATAAACATAAGTTCACAAAGAGGCTTACTTGTGTTTCTAATACAAAAGCATGGTTTTATACATAGATCATGATGCCAATTCCAACATATATGAATCATAATATCCCAAATTTGATCCAATTACTCAAAAAGTGATTTTTGTACAAAATATACATTATTTTGGCATAGTAGCAAAACCACAAACTTGCATGAATCTCAATTAAACAACCATAAACATATAGCTTCAACATGAATTACATACTTGCGAATATCACATCGTTATATCACAACGTTTAGAATCATAGCAACGCACAAATATGAATTATTAACGCCACAATTCCATTTCTTACATTACAAACCAAACACAGTTATTTAATTCATACCGGAATAATACTCTACTTACAATCGTGTGACGAATTCTTCAATTTAGGAGATGCTATTCCTTTTGATGTAGGCGTTGCTTTGATTTGTTTAACTTGTAGTTGCTTTAGAGTTCGTCTCCTAATTGTCTCTCAAATTGGTGGCTACTTCTAGTCGTTCCTCAGCAACATGATGGCCTTGTTCTTATTTTTGAATGAATAGATTAGGTTGAGTCTAGGGTTATTTTTATAGAGTTTATGAACTGATTAGGACCATCGATGTTGCTTGGATTGATCGTAGCCATTCATTCGAAAGAGAGACTAATCAGGGGCTGACACCTAGCCCTAGTGACAAGGCAAGGCTCAGAAAATCGGCCAAACAAAGACCTGGCCAGCCAGGATGGGCAGGGTTCGACCTGGCTCTGGGGCCAGGTCGACAGCCCTGTCGACAGCCAGGTCGACAGCCCTGTCGACCTGGTTAGCCCAGGTCGACTGCCAAGTCGACCTGGTGCCTTCAGGCGGGAATTTTCCCGCCCTTGCCAACTGGGCCCGATTTTGAATTTTGAATTGTTGTTCTGAGCTGTTTTTCTTCTGTTCGAATTTTAAACTTAATTCAGAAACTTCCGGAGGCCATATCTTGGTCATACGGACTCCGATTTTCGAAAACTCGGACTCTATTTCGCGTATTTTTCCGAGACGAACAAAGTGGCTTATCCCGTTTCCCTTAATTCTTTGATTTGAAATTAATTATACTTTAAATTATGAATTTCATGGTCATAGAATACACGGGGTGTTACATTCTCCCCCACTTAAAAGGATTTCGTCCCCGAAATCTTCAAGTTAGGAAGAATGTATATCCTAACATCCAAACATCCATCTACTCATCCATCAAACATGAGCATCCATTGTCCTTAAAATGCTTCTAATGCTTCATGATCATATGCGAAGTGTGTGTGTACATGTACTTATCTAATGCAAAATCAAGCGGTCTACTGATTCAGTTGACCTCCTTAATGTGAATTATGTAAGTGCCATGAATCCATTATGTATGCAAATTTTCCTATTCATGATTCTACATGAGTGCACAATCATTCATACAAATGCAACATCCATATGACAATACATTAAAATTCAACCATATACGGATGCAAACATATATGCATATGCAATATGAAGTGACTGAGCCGATCTAAAACCTAGATTGTGTGTGTATATGCAACCACGAGCAACCACTAGCAATCACTTGCAACCACTTGCAACCATCATCCATAACATGTTTCAACTACATGTTTTCATCCAAAGAGTTTCTACCTAAAAGATAAGGTCGAGGAAATATACCTAAAAAGATAGATAAAAGCGCAACTTAAGGAAAAAGAAAGATCAAGGATGTACCCTCGAAAAGAAAAGGTTAGGCAGTGCGTATTATAGCTTCAGTTTCCCAAGTCGCGTCTCCCTCGGCGTCGCTCCACTGAACTTTGACGAGCTTGACTTCGCGATTGCGTAGCTTCTTCACTTCCGTTCCTAATATGCGGGTTGGAACTTTCCTCACAGTTGCTTCGCGCTCCACTTCAACTTCTTCTAGGATATTTGGCTCTACCACTTCAGCAGACTCATGTAGACATTTTCGGAGATGTGAAACATGAAAAACGTTGTGAACTCCGGCCAGCTTTTCGGGTAGCTCTAATCTATAAGCCATTTTTCCAATTTTCTCGATGATAGGGAATGGCCCTACGAACCTTGGTGCTAGCTTTCCTGTGGTTCCAAAACGAACAACGTTCCTTAGCGGAGATACCTTAAGAAAAACTCTGTCTCCAACCTCAAATTCAAGGTCGGTCCTTCTCTTGTCGGCGTAGGACTTTTGTCTGTCTTGGGCCGTCTTCATCCTTCTTCGTATTAAGTCTACTTTCTCTGAAGTCTCTCGGATCATATCCGGTCCAAGTATGAGCTTATCAGTAGACTCCCACCAACAAGTGGGTGATCGGCACAGTCTTCCATATAAAGCTTCGAAGGGCGCCATTCCGATGGTTGCTTGATAGCTGTTGTTGTAGGCAAATTCCACCAAAGGAAGATGGTCTTCCCATGTCCCTCCGAAGTCAAGGACGCACAGTCTTAGAAGGTCCTCCAAAACTCTGTTTACTCTTTCTGTTTGGCCGTCGGTTTGGGGATGATAGGCTGTGCTCAAGCATAACTGCGTGCCTACCGCTTCTTGCAGACTCCGCCAAAACTCACTTGTGAAGATAGGGTCTCGGTCACTAACAATGCTGGATGGTATTCCATGGAGTCAAACGATTTCCTTGAGGTAAAGAGATGCTAGGGATGAGGCAGTTCTTTTACTTTTGACAGGTAAAAAGTGGCCGCTTTTAGTAAGCCTATCCACTATTACCCAAATGCTAGTGTTGCCTCTCCTAGACCTAGGCAGCCCATCGATGAAGTCCATTGAGATGCTTTCCCACTTCCATTGCGGGACCTCTAGAGGATGTAGCAGACCGCCAGGCTTTTTCTGTTCCGCCTTAACCTGTTGGCACACCATACACTTAGAAATGAATTCTGCCACGTCCTTTTTCATGCCGTTCCAAAAGAAAGTTCTTTTTATGTCCTTGTACATTTTATCTCCGCCTGGGTGTATCGTCATCTTGGAGTGATGTGCTTCCTCGAGAACCCTCTTTACTAAATCCCTTGTCTGTGGGACACATAGTCTTCCGTCTCGCCTTAGCCAAACCTTATCGTCGATGGAGTATCTGTTGAGGTGACTTGAAGTCTCACCCCTAATTAGCCTATCAATCGTTTCCACAAGCTGAGGGTCTTCGCGTTGTGCTATCCCTATTGAGTCCACTAAAGTCGGGCGCACTTCGAGAGATGCTAGCAAGCCTGGTACAAAATCGGAGGAAGGCCTAAAGTCGAAGCTGGCTATAAACTCTAGGCTTTGTCTTTCAACAAACAGCGGGCTTAGGGTCAATTTCTTTCGGCTCAACGCGTCTGCCACTACGTTGCCTTTGCCCGGAGTGTAGGAGATCTCGAAATCGTACGAGGCAAGAAACTCCATCCATCTTTGTTGCCTCAAGTTAAGATCTTTCTGCGAGAAAAGATATTTCAACGATTTATGGTCAGTGTAAAGTTCGAACTTCTCACCTAGGAGATAGTGTCGCCAAGACTTGAGTGCAAAGACGATGGCAGCTAACTCAAGATCGTGGGTCGGGTAGTTCTTTTCGTGCACTTTCAACTGCCTCCCGCCATAAGCTACTACCCTTCCTTCTTGCATTAAGACGGCGCCTAGCCCTGTCCCACATGCATCTGTATAAACAGTGAACATCTTGCTTCCATCTGGCAACGTCCAAACTGGGGCTGTTGTAAGAACCCTTTTTAATCGCTGGAAAGCAAACTCGCAATCCAAGTCCCAAGTGAATGCCAGATTCTTCTTAGTCAATTTCGTGAGCGGAGCTGAGATTTTCGAAAAATCCTTTATGAACTTTCGATAGAAACCTGCTAGTCCTAGAAAACTTCGGACCTCAGTTGCATTCCTTGGTGTCTTCCAATCCTGTACCGCCACTACTTTAGCAGGGTCCACTGCTAACCCTTGTTTGGATACTATGTGCCCAAGGAACCTCACTTCTTCTCTCCAAAAGTGGCATTTGGAGAATTTGGCCTTTAGCTGATGAACTCGTAGAGTTTCCATGATTGCCCTTAAGTGCTGAGCATGTTCTTCTTCACTCTTTGAGAAGATAAGGATATCGTCTACGAAGACCACTACGAACTTATTGAGGAAATCTCTGAATACCCTACTCATCAGGTCCACGATGTAAGCAGGTGCATTTGTCAAGCCGAAAGGCATGACAAGCCGTTCAAAGAAACCGTCTGGGGTTCTGAATGCCGTTTTATCGATACTATCTTCAGCCACCCTTAGCTGATGAAAACCGGTCGCTAAATCGAGTTGGGAGAAAACAGACGCTCCTACAAGCTGATCAAACAAATCGTCAATTCTGGGGAGAGGGTGCCTATTCTTTTTCGTTAGCTTGTTGAGCTCCCTATAGTCAACACATAGACGGAGTGAACCATCCGCCTTTGTAGCGAACACCACTGGAGCGCCCCATTCTGAAATGCTCCTTCTAATGAACCCCTTCTCTAGAAGCTCTTTGATCTGTTTACTGAGCTCTTTCCTTTCCCGTGGAGCCATGTGTCTAACGGGCAACGCAACGGGCTTTGCATTATCTACAAGGTATATGCGGAAGTCTATCTCCCGCTTCGGAGGCAAGCCCTTCACCTCTTCGAAGACATCCGGATATTCCCGGACCACTCTAACTGATAGCAAATTTTCAACAGAGGCATCTAGCGATTCAAGGTAACTAAGCATAACCGCATACGAGGGATTACAAGAAATTTCCAAAGTATTACCGAGCTGGGTTAGGAGCCTAACAACCCTTTTCTCACAATCAAGGATGGCCCCATTACTGGATAGCCAATCCATGCCCAAAATCAAACCATATCCCGAAAAGCCCAAAACAAAGGCACTACATTGAAATTCTACGCTTAGAATAGAAATTTTCAATCCCAAACAGATCATAGACAAATGAGCTGGGCCCCCAATTGGGTTTGAAACAATTAAGGGGTCCTCTACCATACTAGTTTTTAGGTGCAGAGATTCTACTAAAGCAGACGAGATAAAGGAGTGAGATGCGCCAGAATCAAATAAAGTGCGAACAGGGTGATCATAAAGATAAACTACACTTTCTACAGAAGTATTTATACCTCGCTGTTGCCGAGGTGGCGCTTCTAGCACATGAACTTGTGCCCCTAAGGTGGATCCAGCCCTCTGCCCCTGTCCTCGTTTCTTTGGGCAGTCCTTAACCCTATGGCCTGTCTCACCGCAAGAAAAGCACCCACCATTCTCCTTGGCCTTCTTTTTCCGGCAATCTTTCACTAAGTGCCCCACTTTGCCACAGAAATTACACTTCCTCTTCTCTTTGTTGCCTTTTCCCGCCTTTCTTAAAGTCTGTCTTCTTAGGCTGCAAACCCTCTTTCTTCCCTTGAGAGCTTTCTGCCTTTGTCTCCTTCTTGCCCTTATCCTCTTCGTTCAGCAATGCCATTTGTACCAATCTTTCATACGTGGCTCCCATGGGTATATGGGTCATGGACAAACTGTGTAATGGCTCATTCAACCCTTTGACGAAACGGAGAGCCTTCTTGTGCGGGGTGTTGACTAGGTCTAGCCCAAACCTAGCCAGCTCATCAAACTGATTAACATACTCTTTGACTGTCTTGTTCCCTTGCTTAAGAAATAAGAATTTTTCCAACTGCAAACTCCTTTCTGCATCTGAGAGAAATTTAGCCTCAAACCTTGCCCTAAAGTCCTCCCACGTCTCCACTGGTCTTTCAGCATTAGTGACTTCCCACCAGTAGGAAGCCTCACCCTTTAGTAGCCATACCGCCAGTTGTACTTTTTGTCTATCTTCTACCTCAAAGATGATGAATAAGTCCTCGGTTTCTTTCAGCCAATTTCTAGCTGCCACGAAGGACTCAGTTCCATGAAAATCCTTTCCTCCCATAGCTTTAAAATCTTTACATATCTTAGCAAACGTGTTTCCTCGTGGAGGAGGTGGAGGAAGAGGTGCTGCTGCAGCTGGATGATTTCCTGCAGCTGGGGGAGGAGGAACGGTAGGACCTGGCTGAGTGGCCCTTGCTTCTAAGAACCGTCTAAACCAACCAGGTATTGGTACACCCTCTGGCAAGTTAAGCTCTTCGGACATGCTGAAACAAAAAATGAAAGATTCAAAATGAAGGATAAGAGATAGTACCTATGGCTTTGGGGGGGAACTTTGCCTTTTAAAATAAAACATTTTATCTCTTTAAAAAAAATGCTTCTTTAAATTTCCTTTTTGAAAATAATTTTTCAAAACTTTTTATCTTATCTGGTAAACCTATGCTCTGATACCAAGTGAAACACCCCACCTCCGTTAGGGTCACTCTCTATGGGAATGCCCTAATTTTGGTGGAGGTTTATAAGTATAAGTCACAGATGTACAAGACAGAATATAAGAACACATATTTTTGAACAGCGGAAAAACAACAACTTTTATTTTATAAAAGATATGTGTTACAACAACATACCATAATTGTCTTACAATACTTTCAAAAACATAACATCTCCATAACTGCCTTGATTACATTATTTAAAGAAGCATAAAGAAAACATAAATAAACTGCAAAAGTCCCATAGTTGTTGTCCAAAGCCATAGTCCAAAACGAAAAGATCAAAGCAATACATTCTTTCTCTTCAAGCTGGAAATGAAGACTGGTCAAGCTGCAGTATTCCCTCCCTATGGACCTGGGGGGGAGGGGAACGGAAGAAAAGAAGACGAAAGAAAAGTAGAGTCAGACATAAAGCCTGAGTAAGTCTAGGACTATTCAGTCTATGAATAAAGAACTGGGTATGATAAGTATAAACTAGAAATGGGAAAGCACCACATACTTAGTTAGGTTGTCTAGGGTCGAATATAATATCGTACCCCATGTTAATCTCTGTACCCATATAAACTAGTTCCCAACAGGCACCCCATAATCAGGGTGAAGTGATCAATTTTACGATGATCGACTCCTACTCGCATAGTTACATGTGTCTTACGGCCCCCGATGTTGTAGTTACCTATGCTGGTCCCACCATGGGGTGTATCAAGTCCCATGGTGGCGGCCCGACACAATCCTAGAATGCACAGGTATGCTACTGGTGCCCAGTGCCTTATTTTTCTGCACCGGAGTGCGTGCACACCCACACCCCATTAGAACCTACACTGCTGCACCACCGCCGTCGATTTGACCTCTTACAATCAGCCCAGTAATCGTGCCCCACCCTGCCTAGTTTCAGGGTATCATGATACCTTGTAGGGTTACTGCGAAAAGGGTCCTCCGCTACTAGGTTTTCTATTTCTAGCCAACATGCTAAGTTGGTTAAGTGTTTTATAAACCTAACCCCCCAATCAGTCTGTTTAGCATGTTTCATTTTGATTAAGTATTAATATAATTTACTTAATCCTATCAATCCTGACTCAGCCTTAATTGTCTTAATTAAAGCCTTGACCTCTCACATTAGACAGGTATTGTTGTGGCTGCCTGTTGCCGGTTGGGTCCGGGAAGTCTTACGCCACAACTCAGTCTAACCTCGGGTCCTTATTGGGCTCCATGTTTAACCACCCACATTGGATAGGTATTGTTGTGACTACTGGACAGCCGGGCGGTTCCGGGCAGGTTTACATCACAACTCAATCCAACCTCGGGTTAAACACATCGTATTTTCTACATTTACATATTTTGTCATTTTTCTTTATTTTCTTATATGTAAATATTTGCGGCCCATTATTCAAAATCAATTAATGGCGTAAGGGTTTACACCAATCATGGGCCCAACCCATTCTTGGATTTGGGCCCCTCTACTTTTATATTTTCATTTATTAATTAATTTGGCCCAACGCTATTTCCCCCGTTTAATACGTTCGTTTGTTGTAATATATGTTGGGCTTAGCCTTTTTTTAAGCCCAACTTAGCCACGTGAAAAAGGGGAGGCTTAAAACGTGATTACATACACAAAGAGGGGAATGTGAACGCATGAACTTGCAACATGACGTTGGAACTACAAAATAGAAACTGGTGTACTTGCATTATGGTGACTTATACTTTGGTCATAAAGCATAAGTGACATAAATCAAATCATGTAAACTTGTAGTTAAGTTAAGAATCTAACTAAATTAGATATCATTATTGACACATAGTCTAACTACAACATAAACTTATATTTTTACTTAGGCATAATGTCAAACATAAGCAAATCATGTTTATAAAATTACCATATGTCTACAAAGGTGCTTGGTATAGTTCAACTAGAATTATTTCAACTCAAATCATGATTTTTAATCTATTCACATAACCCAAACATGAAATGGCGGTTTTTGATCTATTCATATAATCATGGCATACATATTCCTAAAAATGAAATCATGGTTTTTGCTTTATTCATGCAAACTTGCAATTAGAATGTAAATCTAACTTAGCTATGTGTCACATATATTACATAATTCTTGTTAACAACATAGGCCTAACTTGTTTTTCAATTTCTCATAATACCAAACATAGCCTAGTCATATTCATAAAAATCAACATAAGTTCACAAAGAGGCTTACTTGTGTTTCTAATACAAAAGCATGGTTTTATACATAGATCATGATGCCAATTCCAACATATATGAATCATAATATCCCAAATTTGATCCAATTACTCAAAAAGTGATTTTTGTACAAAATATACATTATGTTGGCATAGTAGCAAAACCACAAACTTGCATGAATCTCAATTAAACAACCATAAACATATAGCTTCAACATGAATTACATACTTGCGAATATCACATCGTTATATCATATCGTTATATCACAACCTTTAGAATCATAGCAACGCACAAATATGAATTATTAACGCCACAATTCCATTTCTTACATTATAAACCAAACACAGTTATTTAATTCATACCGGAATAATACTCTACTTACAATCGTGTGACGAATTCTTCAATTTAGGAGATGCTATTCCTTTTGATGTAGGCGTTGCTTTGATTTGTTTAACTTGTAGTTGCTTTAGAGTTCGTCTCCTAATTGTCTCTCAAATTGGTGGCTACTTCTAGTCGTTCCTCAGCAGCATGATGGCCTTGTTCTTATTTTTGAATGAATAGATTAGGTTGAGTCTAGGGTTATTTTTATAGAGTTTATGAACTGATTAGGACCATCGATGTTGCTTGGATTGATCGTAGCCATTCATTCGAAAGAGAGACCAATCAGGGGCTGACACCTAGCCCTAGTGACAAGGCAAGGCTCAGAAAATCGGCCAAACACAGACCTGGCCAGCCAGGATGGGCTGGGTTCGACCTGGCTCTGGGGCCAGGTCGACAGCCCTGTCGACAGCCAGGTCGACAGCCTTGTCGACCTGGTTAGCCCAGGTCGACTGCCAAGTCGACCTGGTGCCTTCAGGCGGGAATTTTCTCGCCCTGGCCAACTGGGCCCGATTTTGAATTTTGAATTGTTTTTCTGAGCTGTTTTTCTTCTGTTCGAATTTTAAACTTAATTCAGAAACTTCCGGAGGCCATATCTTGGTCATACGGACTCCGATTTTCGAAAACTCGGACTCTATTTCGCGTATTTTTCCGAGACGAACGAAATGGCGTATCCCGTTTCCCTTAATTCTTTGATTTGAAATTAATTATACTTTAATTTATGAATTTCACGGTCATAGAATACACGGGGTGTTACAGAAGTGGCAGGTGTGAGGCACATACCAACTTGTTCGCATAACCTCATATCTCTTTGTCAGTTAGATCGCCGCGGTTGCACTTATGAGACTCGAGATGGAGTTTTGAGAGTGAAGAAGGGTGGTCGTGTGATGATGCGAGGTGTTTTAGAGGAGGGAAACCTATATAGTTTGGTCGGTTCGGTGGTCGACATTGGAAGGCGGGTAACGATTGAAGAACCTAGCCCACAACAAGGTGCAGAGGTTAATATGGTCACTGTTGATGGTCCTAAGGTGAGGATCATGACATCAACAAGGGTTTAGATGTTGATGATGCTTGAGGGATCCTGGAGATGAAGAGATCATATCAAACGAAATACGAATGTTGAGTTGTGAAATCCACAAAGACGTGATGGAGGTCCTTGTGGTATTACAAACACTTTTGAAGATTGCCATTGGCGTGGTGCACGGATGAGGGAGGTGCACCATTAGTGGGCGATGGTGAAGGTTTGTAATGATGTTATTTGAGTAAAGTAGGTTGAAAGTGAGAGCTAAGTTGGTTGGTGTTGAGTGGAGGAGATGTTGTGATTTGGTATAAAGGTGGAGTGTTGAAATTTGTGATACGCAAATCACAATTGTGGGCAACAAATTATCTATGCAGATTTTATGGAGATATTTGTTGCTATATTTGTGGGATATTTAAGGCAAGGATTATCTGGTGCTTATCCAAATAGGATTTTGACATATATGAAGATAATTTGGGCTTTAAGTCTACTTGAGTGTCAAGAAAACTTAGGTATGAAGCAATTTATTCTATAAAAGGCCTAGTTGACATCTTCAATAGATGTGGAAAATTTTCCATTGATCTTCATTATCTTTCTCCTCAAATTGTTTAGCCATTAGATATTCTCTACCTATTTCTCAATAAGGTTATTGGTTCAAGTTGTGTTTGTTTGTAACAATAGTTAAAATCGGTTGTAAACAATTTTTATTGGCGAATCAATAAAGAGGGTGGTTGGATGGAATATCATGTGTTCATATTTCCGATATTTGTTTGTGTTATTGTTTATTTTCAACCAAATTTATCTTCAAGTGATTGGGTGAAAAAGATCATATTTTTTTGAGCGTTTTGTCAATCTTCCGCTATGCACAAAACCCCAACATCTAGTGTGTGCTAAACTTAGAATAGATGTAATCAAATATATTATTAGTTATATTATGTGTAAATGATACTTTGTATTTTGTTATTCTACTAATGACAGTGGATTGTTTATTTTTCTGCATGAAATGTTGGCCATCTTCTAGCTCTGTGTTGAGTTTGATATATTGTAACGTCCTAGTTTTTGACTGAGTTTGTAATACAAATTATTATGGATTATTTCAGTAATTGATTCAAATTTAATAAATTGTGAATAATGAATATTAAGAAAAATTTCAAATATATATTTTAATGGTTTAAATTTCCTTATATATATATAAAACCGATAATTAATATTGTATCATTTGGTTTTATATTTTTAATTGTGCTTTTAAACTCTGGATATAAATATAGAATATATTGGGTTTGAATATCATAGAAAAATAGTGTAATAATTATTTATAAATGCTATGTGTATATTTTTACTTGTTATATGTAAATATACACAAGTAAGTGTTATTTTAACATTGTGTTTGTATTTAAACATGTTTTAAATACATGTAAAATATAAAATTGGTTTAAAATTCATAAATAAATATTAATGTTGGTTTTATACATTGATTTACTGTAAATAGAGTACATAGCTATACGAATAAATAGCTTAAATCTTGCCTTGGATGCTAAGCTCTGTTTTGTTGAACCATTAGTACATATATAATACTACAGGCAATACATAGCATGGCAGCTAAAGAATTGAATAACCTTTGGCATAGGACTGTGACAACTTATTGCTTAGAAGCATAGCATTTGGTTTTTAATACAATTATTTCACATAGCTTGTACATGATTTTAGGCAGCCTTGATTTGTAGCATGAATAGCCTAAGAGCTAAGCATAGATTTTAGAACATTTTAGGGTGCTAGTACAAATATATGTACATATGCGCATGTATTTTGTGCACAACCCGTGGATGTGCAGGCAAACCAAGAAGCATATGTGAGCACATTTTTCAAAAGCCTAGATTAGGGTGGCCTCGACACATTCTACTTTCAATCGACTTAGCAGCCTTCTTTTCAATCACCATGAACCATCTAGCATAGCAATGGCCTAAGTAACTTAAAAGCTAAGCATCTGAACTTAAAAGCTAAGGTAGTGTTTGGTTTACCATTTTAAGTTTTGGGTTTTCGTCCATACAAAAATGTGCACAACGCATGTAAATCATGGAAAACAACAATTTTAGAAAAAAAAAGTTAGCACACAAAATAAAAAACAACTTTTATCCATTTTTCATGTTTTGAGAAATGAGAGAAAGATGGAGACCAAATCCTCATTTTATGATTGCTACATCCCCTCCGCGGTCCCCTCCATCTTGATTTCATTCTACCATTCCTCCTTCTACACCTTTAAAGTTTTGTAATTAATTTTGAAAACTAAAAACCCAAAACTCATTTTTAACCAAACACACCCTAAGCATCTGATTTTTTTTCAAATACATTTGGTTGAAGTAAACATAGAAGTGACCAAAACTACGAACACTATAATGCAGCAGCCTATCCATCCTATCATCAACCTTATAAGTTATATCCCATATTATATTATTTGATCCTGCCTATATATACACACAAACACCCATCACTATGCATTCACACAAAAAACTGAAGCTAAGCACACACAAAAATGGTAACAAACTCACTCACCCATTTTAAACAAAATCTAGAAACTGGAAAACCAGTGAGCATAAGAACTGTGTATATATAGTTGAGTAAACTCTCTTCCATATTAGTTACAAATGTTTATGCCACACATATATTTGTGCTTCTGGATGAGAGTTATTAGATAAATCTTCATATCAAATTGGAAAGAAATGGTATAGGATAGGAAATAACACTACGATCATTTGCATGAAAACCTGTGACCAAAACAGTAAATAACATAAGCGAGTAAATTTACCCTTGTTTAGTGATTATGCAATTATATATATATACACACACACACACACACACACACACATATATATATATATATATATATACATATGTATACACACACACGCGCGCGCACACACACACACACACACATATACATATATATATATATATATATATATATATATATATATATATATGAATATGTTGATGTGGGTTTTATACTAGACTAAACCCTGAAATAACAAAAATTTGATACTGAAAAATATTTATAACAGTGGACTAAAGATGGTGAGTAAGCCCCATCTTCCCATTTTAATTTTATTGCTAATTAAGATGTATGATAGTGCAAGCCATATGTGTATATGTTTGAATACTCCTAAGTGTGTGTGTGTAGAATCAAATTAGTCTGCATATTCATACCAGAGTATAGCAATCCTATAATTTGAATGCTAAAAATTGTGAACAAGCTCTGTGAGTAAATGTTGGAAATTTTGTGTTTATGAATTGTTTAAAATATAGAAATAAGTGTATGATGGCTCCTATTTGTGAATAGTCCCACATCATGGGATTATAAGAAAGATGCAAGTATTTATACTTGTTTCTAAGAAGCTTTGATGGGGCCTTGGGGCTCCCAATACATGCTTTGTTGTGAGGAGGGAGCCCATGCATCATGACCAACACACACGCGCGCGACCGACCGACCAGGCCCGGCTCGGCTCGGTTCGGTTCGGGCTTGGGCTTGGGCTTTGGGCCTTGGCTATGTGGTGTACACACTTATATTTTTGGCCTTGAAAACACTGCATTTTTCGAACCAGTTTTTTATTTTAATACGGAAAATATTTTCTGAACCGACTTTGATATGAAGCGGTAAAACTTGACCAAGTATTTCGCAGATCCTATTTTCCTCCACTGACCAGTATTTTCGAATATCCTAAACTTCGTCTATATATTATCTTTAGATTAGACGAGATCAGTACAGAAAAAAAATACTACTTTCTCTTCCTCCGCTATTAAAGTATTCTAACCAGAAATTTTCGAGCAGTTAACTTCGAAAGTGCAAATCTACACTGATTTGTTGTGCAAAGCAAATCAGTTATATTTTTTCAGAGGCTGTTTTATCCTACAAGCGGCGGCGAAAGTACGAACTGGTTTTGCACCATCGGACAGAACGCCGAATCGTCTTCAAGAAAGCGACAAAGTACGTGACTCAGCCTTTGTTTCCCAACAAATTGAAGACGATTAGAAACAATGGCTTCGACAGCAACCATGGATGATGCTGCTCCTTCCTCTGCATTCCAGATCCCATTGGTGACTGCTGCCCCATTTCGTTTCGAGGGTCTGCACTTCAAACGATGGCGTCAGAAAATGGAGTTCTACCTGACGATGAGGAAGGTGGCTACTGCTCTGACCACCGACAAACCGCAGCTGCCAGACAAGCCTGACGGATCTGATAAAGCGCAGATGACATCCTGGACTGAAAAATGTTTATTCTATGCTCTTATATTTTATCTTTTGTAAATAAATAAATGATACTTTGGTTGCTTTTGTATGTTTTTACAGGATGTCAAGCGTTGCCTCCTTCAATTCAAATCAAAGGCCAACTACAAGAAAGAGCTACTTACTCACATCAAATTCATTTCAATTGCAAAAGAAGTAGCAGCTCACTGGTAAAGGCATAGGAATTGGTGCTGAGAGACCTGAGTTCGAACCCCGTCAAGCTCACTTTTTGCCAAAGAAACGGAGCGCGTTCACACTGGCCCTTTGCTTTGAGAAATATCTGGATTAGTGTTATGTTATATATATACATACACATATTCATGTGTATGTATTTATGATGTGCACCAATTAACATTTCAGCAATAGCCATATTCTTGTCATGGAATCAAATTCAAATCATTCAATTTCAATTAGAAGAATTTCTGATTGAATTGTTGCCAAGAAGAAAAACCAATTTTGAAGATTTTATCTTATATTGCCTTTGGAGTCTGATAAGCGTCCTTGTTTGGAAGAATTAATTAGATGCAATCTTCTATCAATCAATTAGCCACATGGGAAAATTGAAAGATATGGAAAACATTTACCATGATATGCCCAGATTTTCTCCAATCAAGTTAGTCAAGGAAGGCAAGAAATATTCATGAAAGAGGAGGCCCATTCAAAAACTTGATCGACGCTAGTCTATGAATTAGAAAAGCGCGACATTTAAATTAATTTCTGCAAGCATACAGGTGTGTAGCAAACAGGTCGAACATAGGGAGGTAGATTAAAATTAAATTATTTAGATAATTCCTTGGGCGAGTTAGACGAAGCTGGAGGTTGATTTTTTTTTTGCAAAGTAAAATAAAAACTGAAACTACGAATAAAAGATGCAATTAAATTCACTACAGATTCGAATCTGATCGGATCTGTAATAAATTCAATGATTAAAATAAAATAGAATACTGGAAATAAAATTGCAGAGAAGAAATCAACAACTGAAAATAAAAACTAGGATTACCGCTGAATCTAATCAGACGGTCAATCACTAGTAAGAAAAATAGAAGCAATAGCAAATTGTGTTCTAGCAAATCTAATTGACTAGACAACACAATTTGCCATGAAAATAAAATGCAGAAACTAAAGAAACGAAAGCTTTATTAAAACTAAAAAAGAGTACAGAGAATGAATGCATTTACAATGGTTACAATCACATATTTATAGATGAGAATGGGAAAACCCTAATTAGGTCTATGAATAAATGGGCCTCCTCTTTCATGAATATTTCTTGCCTTCCTTGACTAACTTGATTGGAGAAAATCTGGGCATATCATGGTAAATGTTTTCCATATCTTTCAATTTTCCCATGTGGCTAATTGATTGATAGAAGATTGCATCTAATTAATTCATCCAAACAAGGACGCTTATCAGACTCCAAAGGCAATATAAGATAAAATCTTCAAAATTGGTTTTTCTTCTTGGCAACAATTCAATCAGAAATTCTTCTAATTGAAATTGAATGATTTGAATTTGATTCCATGACAAGAATATGGCTATTGCTGAAATGTTAATTGGTGCACATCATAAATACATACACATGAATATGTGTATGTATATATATAACATAACACTAATCCAGATATTTCTCAAAGCAAAGGGCCAGTGTGAACGTGCTCCGTTTCTTTGGCAAAAAGTGAGCTTGACGGGGTTCGAACTCAGGTCTCTCAGCACCAATTCCTATGCCTTTACCAGTGAGCTGCTACTTCTTTTGCAATTGAAATGAATTTGATGTGAGTAAGTAGCTCTTTCTTGTAGTTGGCCTTTGATTTGAATTGAAGGAGGCAACGCTTGACATCCTGTAAAAACATACAAAAGCAACCAAAGTATCATTTATTTATTTACAAAAGATAAAATATAAGAGCATAGAATAAACATTTTTCAATGTCAATCACAGAGCTGGACTGAACAGGATTATCTGTGCAAGAATTTTATTCTGAACGGATTGAGCGATGATCTGTATGATTACTACAACTCAGAAGACAAGACAGCGAAGCAGATCTGGGAAGCGCTGCAGAAGAAATACGATACAGAGGAGGCGGGGGCGAAGAAGTATGCTGTGAGCCGCTATCTGAAGTACCAGATGACTGACGATAGGTCAGTAGGGATGCAGTCTCATGAGCTGCAGAAAATAGCTCTTGAGATCATCTCCGAAGGTATGGTTTTAGATGAACAGTTTCAAATTGTTGTTATTATTGACAAACTGCCCCCAGGTTGGAAAGACTTTAAAAATTTCTTACAGCATAAGACTAAGGAATTTTCCTTAGAGAGTTTGATCACTCGCCTTCTCATTGAGGAGGCAGCACGCAAACAGGACCAGAAAGAGGAAGTGTTGTTTGTTTCAAACAACAACACTAAAAAGACCAAACCCGCAGTTCTGAAACCAAATCAGAAGTCTTTCAAGAATCAGAATAGATGCAACAAACAGAATGGGAATCCGCAAGGAAACCCAAAAGGACAGCAAAAATCAGCACAAAAGAATGACTCTGGACAGTTGTTTCTATGTTACAACTATGGAAAACCAGGTCATATGGCACGAAAGTGTCGGAACAAGCCTAGCTCTGTACCACAGGCTTACTTGACTGAAGAGGAGCCTCTTATGGCTATGATTACTGAGATTCACCTTGTTGGTGGATCAGAGGGTTGGTGGGTAGACACTGGTGCTTCTCGCCATGTCTGCTATGATCGTGCTATGTTCTCCAGATACATGGCTGCTGAAGATTAGAAAGTGTTATTGGGAGATTCTCACACCACTAAAGTTGCAGGGGTTGAAACGTGGAAATCAAGTTTACCTCTGGAAAGACTGTGATCCTCAAAGATGTTTTGCATACTCCAGAGATGAGGAAGAATCTGGTTTCTGGCTATCTCCTTAATAAGGCAGGGTTTACTCAATTTATTGGGGCTGACTTGTATACCATTGTGTATAAGGGAAACTTTGCAGGAAAGGGTTATGCTTGTGAGGGAATATTCAAATTAAATGTTGAATCTAATAAAGTGAATAATTCTGCTTATATGTTGTGTGATTTTAATATTTGGCATTCTAGATTACGTCATGTTAATAAGCGAATAATTCATAACATGAGCACTCTAGATATGATACCTAAGATAGCAGAATCTGAATCTGATAAATGTGAATTCTGTACACAAGCAAAAATCACAAAGAAACCTCATAAATCTGTTGATAGAGAATCTGAACCCATAGACTTGATTCATTCTGACATATGTGAACTTGATGGCACTTTGACTAGACATGGACATCGTTATTTTATCACTTTTATCGATGATTGTTCTGATTTCACATATGTATATCTTATGAAAAATAAAAGTGATGCTTTTGACATGTTTAAAACATTCAAAACTGAAATTGAGAATCAAACAATTAGGAAAATCAAGAGATTTCGTAGTGATGGAGGAATAGAATATGAATCCAATTCAATTCTGGACTTCTATAAAATGCATGGTATTGTACATGAAAGAACTGCACCCTATTCACCTGAAATGAACGGTAAAGCTGAAAGAAAAAATAGGACTTTTACCGAATTAGTAGTTGCCATCCTACTAAATTCTGGTGCAGCAAAACATTGGTGGGGGGATATTTTATTGACTGTATGTTATGTTCTAAATAGAATCCCTAAATCTAAGAATAAAATTTCACCTTATGAAATTTTAAAGAATCATAAACCCAATGTCTCATACTTTAGAACTTGGGGTTGTCTAGCATATGTTCGCATTCCAGACCCTGAGAGAATAAAATTGGCAAGTAGAGCATATGAATGTGTATTTGTAGGCTATGCTATTAATAGTAAAACATATCGATTTTATGATATAAATGCACATAACATAATTGAATCAAATGATGCCGATTTTTATGAAACTAAATTTCCTTTTAAATTAAGGAATAGTGGGGGCACATTAAGTACGCCTATTAGAACAGAACTTGATAAAAGTTCTGAAGTTGAACCTAGAAGAAGTAAAAGAGCAAGAACCGTAAAAGATTTTGGTTCGGATTTTAGCGCTTTTACTATAGAGGAGGATCCCTTAAACCTCCAAGAGGCCTTATCTTCACTAGATGCCGATTTCTGGCGAGAGGCTATAAATGATGAGATGGATTCTCTTGAATCCAATAAGACTTGGCATTTGGCAGATTTACCCCCTGGTTGTAAATCTATAGGCTGTAAATGGGTGCTTAAAAAGAAACTAAAACCTGATGGTACTATAGATAAATACAAAGCACGACTAGTAGCTAAAGGTTTTAGACAAAAAGAAAATATAGATTTCTTCGACACTTTTTCACCTGTAACTAGAATAACATCCATTCGGGTATTAATTTCACTTGCTTCCATTCATAATATACTAATACACCAAATGGATGTTAAAACCGCTTTTTTGAATGGTGAATTAGACGAAGAAATTTATATGGACCAGCCTGAAAGATTTGTAGTACATGGTCAAGAACATAAAGTATGCAAGTTAGATAAATCATTATATTATTTAAAACAAGCACCTAAACAGTGGCATGAAAAATTTGATAACTTAATCATTTCAAATGGTTTTAAAGTTAATGAAAGTGACAAATGCATTTATTACAAATCTGAGAATGATATTTGCACTATTATATGCCTTTATGTAGATGACCTACTCATTTTTAGTTCAAACATTCATGCCATAAATTCAGTCAAATCCTTATTAAGTGCCAATTTTGATATGAAAGATCTGGGTGAGGCGAGTGTAATCCTTGGTATTAAAATTACTAGGTCAGAAAAGGGAATTTCTTTGGATCGGTCTCATTACATTGAGAAGATACTAAAGAAATATAATTATTTTGACTGTAAACCTGCATGCACACCATACGATCCAAGTGTAAAGTTATTTAAGAACACTGGTGAAGGTGTAAGACAGTCTGATTATGCGAGCATCATTGGCAGCCTTCGGTATGCCACTGATTGTACTAGACCTGACATTGCCTATGTCGTGGGATTATTGTGTTGGTTTACCAGTAGACCTAGTATAGAGCACTGGCATGCTATTGAAAGGGTCATGAGTTACCTTAAATGAACTATGAACCTTGGATTACATTATGAAAAGTTTCCAGCTGTACTTGAAGGATATTCAGATGCAGACTGGAATACTTTATCTGATGATTCTAAAGCGACCAGTGGCTATATATTTAGCATCGCTGGAGGAGCTGTTTCTTGGAAATCCAAGAAACAGACTATTTTGGCTCAGTCTACTATGGAGTCTGAGATGATAGCACTAGCCACAGCTAGTGAAGAAGCAGAGTATTTGAGAAATCTGCTAGCTGAGATTCCCTTAAGGGAAAAACCGATACCGGTTGTGCTGATACATTGCGATCGTACCGCGGCTATTGCAAAAGTTTAGAACCGTTATTATAATGGTAAGAGATGACAAATACGTCGTAAGCACAGCACGGTTAGAGAGCTACTTTCTAAAGGTACCGTTATAGTAGATTACGTACGTAGTGAAGAAAATTTGGCAGATCCTTTGACGAAAGGACTGTCAAGAGAGAAAGTCCATAATTCTTCCAAAAGAATGGGACTATTGCCCTTAGATTGTTGAGTCACACACAATGGTAACCCGACCTAAATGACTGGAGATCCCAAGAAATAGGTTCAATAGGTAATAACAAGTTGTGTAGTGATAGAAGTTGAACATGCTATATAATAAACTAAGAAGCATGTATTCCTGAAGTGATAGAGGATGAGTTAATAGAAACTCTTAATGAGATCTATACTCCATTTGGAGTGGAGTACCTACCTTCAGGAGTACTCTTGATAGACTCACCTATGTGAATGTGGAAATGAGGCCCGTTTCCTATGGAGTTTTGGGCAAAACTTCTAGAGCGTTCACTAAACTGGGATAGACGTGTATGGCCATAAATGCACGGGATTATTTGATTGCACTATAGAAAAGATTGTGTGTGGTTTGATGTCAGGAATAGAGTTCAAGACTACGTGTCACTCTAGTAAAAACTGAATCTTATTCACTATGCAAAGGTTCAAGTCGGATGACACCTTTGTTTTTGCACAGTCTTATGTTTTTAGAAACTGCTCGATAATATTTTAAAAAAAATCAAGTGGGGGATTGTTGGAAATTTTGTGTTTGTGAATTGTTTAAAATATAGAAATAAGTGTATGATGGCTCCTATTTGTGAATAGTCCCACATCATGGGATTATAAGAAAGATGCAAGTATTTATACTTGTTTCTAAGAAGCTTTGATGGGGCCTTGGGGCTCCCAATACATGCTTTGTTGTGAGGAGGGAGCCCACGCATCATGACCACCACACACGCGCGCGGCCGACCGACCGACCCGGCCCGGCTTGGCTCGGCTCGGTTCGGTTCGGGTTCGGGCTTGGGCTTTGGGCCTTGGCTATGTGGTGTAGACACTTATATTTTTGGCCCAGAAAACACTGCATTTTTCGAACCAGTTTTTTTTTAATACGGAAAATATTTTCTGAACCGACTTTGATATGAAGCGGTAAAACTTGACCAAGTATTTCGCAGATCCTATTTTCATCCACTGACCAGTATTTTCGAATAGCCTAAACTTCGTCTATATATTATCTTCAGATTAGACGAGATCAGTACAGAAAAAAAATACTGCTTTCTCTTCCTCCGCCATTAAAGTATTCTAACCAGAAATTTTTGAGCAGTTAACTTCGAAAGTGCAAATCTGCACTGATTTGTTGTGCAAAGCAAATCAGTTATATTTTTTCAGAGGCTGTTTTATTCTACAGGCGCCGGCGAAAGTACGAACTGGTTTTGCACCATCGGCCAGAACGCCGAATCGTCTTCAAGAAAGCGACAAAGTACATGACTCAGCCATTGTTTCCCAACAGTAAATTACCCATTTGTTTACTGATTTTGCAAGCACACATATATGTGTATATGAATGTGTCTTCGCACTGACTAAAACTAAAATGAAATAAACCTATAAATGACCAAAACTATGCACGCATAGTGAGTATGACTCCCCTTTACCTCATTTAAAAATATTTCTATTTGTATATAGTAGGATATAGACATATATATAGGCATATATGGATTTTTTTTTTGTATTTAGCAAATTAGAAACTTATAAACCTAGGAACTAAATAAGCAAACTATGAACAAGCCCTATGAGTAAACTTGCCCCTATTTGTTTACTGGTTATCATACAACATGTATACATACATATATGATATTGAGTGTGATGTTTTTAGTTAATTCGACCTACATGCACAACCTGGAATTTAAATACTGGAATGAATGAACCTAGAATTTAAAAATTGGGATGAATCAATAGGAGCTATAACCGTAAAAACATGCTTGGTTGCCTTGTAAAAACTAATGCCTTGACCTTGAAAATCAATAACTCTAAATTCTATGAGGTTTTAAGATCAGGGTATTGTGTCTGCGCCAATCTATAGTGGCAGCGTGGTTTGCAGGTGGTGGCACGACGGTCGCCATGTGATAGAAGCAACCGTGCACGTGCACGGTGCACAATGTAATGTGCGGAAGAAAATAGTAGTTTATACAAAAATATATAAACGAAGAAAAAAAATAGAAGAAAAAAAATGAAACTGGAAAGAAATGGAAGGAGACAGATAAGAAATAAACGGGAGATAGAAAAGAAAGAATGAGAAGAAAAAGGGGAGCAGTGTTTTGGGTTAGTTTGCCGGGTGGAACGAACGAAGGTCAAAAAGAAAGGGGGAAGCTAGATTCTGTTTCTCTTGATTGTGCTTGTTCGTGTATAAGTAAAGGGTAGGAGGTTGGTAGATTAAAATGGGCTTCGGCTCGGTGTTTAAAAAAAATTGGAATATACATTCGTATACATTATAACAGAAAGAGTAAACAAAAGAAAGCATGGAAGGTTGGTTTTGGGCACTTGTGTTTCCTAGGACGATGAACTGGAAAGTATGATGCACAAGGTTGGTTGATTCGCAGGCCTGGTCTTGGCCATTAATATAAAATACAAATAAGGATAGTAAAGGAAATAAATGTTTTAAATTCTAATTTATGTTATAGTATATAAGCTAGACTAAGAACATGTGTTTGAATGGATTTTGGTTCGTGTGTGAGTAGTCGATCGATGGTGAATGTAAGTAACTCAAGTTATCGAGTTTTAAACAATTCGAGTTAAAATGAATTGGTTTATTAAATAATTCAAAAGTAGTTTTATTACTAGATATCATCAAATAAATCAAACATAAATATAGCCGTAAACTAAATTTAGATGTGAACTATTGATCAATAATAATCTGTAATTCATTAAATTCTGAATTGGTTGTTGAATTAATTAATTTAGTTGTGTATAATTACGTTAGTCGTATTTATATATTGCATTAACATCCGTTAGTGGAAATAAACACCGTTCCAGTATAAATTGTATTGTTTGGACACTCTATTAACAAAATAAACATCGTTTTGCTATTATATTACTTTGCTTTATTTTATCAAAAGTATGTGTTGTTGAGTTATTATCAGTTGATAATATTAAACTATATTTGCATTATTGTTATGCATATTAGGTTAACGACTTGAATACTGTTTGTTAATAGAATTTCTATATGCCATTGGAACTACTAAGTTATAATTTCTATAAAGTAACTTAGAAATGAACTTAAGTTTTAATAATTGTATATAAATTGTTAAATGAATTATTTTAAATTAATTTAAAAAGGAAAATTAATTGTAATCATTTAAACTATTCATATCTTAAATTTATTGTGATAAGTTTATTATTGTTTAATTAACAGTTTTTGATAAGTTAATGGTGTAGTTAAATAGAGGAGTTAAAATTAATTAAATTATCCAAGATAATGTTTTAATTTAATTAATTTCTTAATTAAATAAAGAAATCAAGTCGATGTACTGGAATAAATTCCCTAATTTAGTATTTAAGTTAAGCAAGTTAACTTTGTCAATGGTTCAAAAACTACAACATTGCTTTAGGAAATCGTTTGAGAATTGAAAATCAAATTGGATTTACCAATTATGGGTTATCTAATATTTTGGATGTCGAACTTCTACAGATCTTAACGATAAGAATGATTCAACTCAAGGTCTAAGAGGTAATTAAAATAACCCAACTTGAATGATTTTACTATTATCCGATAGATAGTATTAGCTTGTATTCTAAATGAGTGTTAGAGTTGAATATTGATTTCAGCTGTGAAACTGATATTCAAGAGGGAGATTATCATGTAAGATTGAAAATAATAATTTTCTAAGAAACACTTATGTTTTCAAATAAATATATAAATAAGTTGATGTTTGAATTGTAAATAATTTATATTATTTAAATAAGAATTAGTAGATCCAATGGAAATAAACCTGCTTATTTATTTATATTTGATTGTTAAATAACCGACTATCAAATCAGGACCTTTTCGTTGTCGTTTTCGAAGTGACTGAAATCTAAATTCGGGGGGGAAAAGAAAGAATTTAGGAACGGTAATTATACAACAATTGTCATGGGGATTTTTTACAATCGTCGGTTCAGGTTCCAATCTTCAAGAATAAGGAAGATATTCAAAGTAGCACAAACTATAGAGGAATTAAGCTTATGAGTCATACAATGAAGCTTTGGGAGCGAGTTTGCGAGCAACATTTGAGGAGGTTGACAAGTGTCTCTAGGAATCAATTTGGTTTTATGCCTGGAAGGTCAAGAACTGAGGCGATTTTCTTAGTTAAGCAACTTATGGAGAGATACAGGTAGCAGAAGAAAGATCTCCACATGGTTTTTATCGGTTGGAGAAAGATTATGCCAGAATGCCGAGGAGAGTTATGTGGTGGGTGCTAGAAAGGAAGAGAGTGCCATCAAATTATATTACCCTTATCAGGGATATGTATGAGGGGGTTGTGACTAGTGTCAGGGCATGCGATGGTGAGACCAGAGACTTTCCAATTAACATAGGGTTACATCAAAGTTCGGCTTTGCGCCCCTATATTTTTGCATTAGTGATGGATGAAATCACAAAAGATATACAAAGGGAGATTCCTTAGTGTATGTTCTTTGCTGAAGATGTTGTGCTGATTGATGAGAGTAGAATAGGGGTTAATCGACAACTGGAGTTGTGGAGGTAGACCTTGGAATCAAAGGGTTTCAGGCTTAGCAGAACTAAAACAGAGTATATGAAGTGTGAGTTTAGCGGTGTCACCTCAGATGATGGAGAGGTCACCCCGGTCGGTAGAGTAGTACCGAAGAAGGAATCGTTTCGATACTTAGGATCTATGTTGCAGTTTGATGGGGAGATTGATAAGGATGTTAGTTTTAGAATTCAAGCAGGATGGGTGAAATGGCGACTAGCATCTGGCATTCTATGTGATAGGAAGATTCCTCAGAAGCTTAAAGGAAAATTCTATAGGACAACAATCAGGCCTGCAATGTTATATGGTGCAGAATGTTGGCCTACTAAGAGGCAACACGTTCAAAAGATAAGTGTAGCCGAGATGCGGATGCTGCGTTGGAGCTGTGGGCAAACCAGACGAGACAGGATTAGAAATGAGGATATTCAAGAAAAACTTGGAGTTGCACCTATTGAAGAGAAGTTAGTCCAATACCGCTTGAGATGGTTGGACATATCCAACGTAGACCATATGATGGACCTGTGCACGATGGAATTATAGGCTGCGCCGAAGGCCCAATGAGAGGTAGAGGTCGACCTAATATGACACGGGAGGAGATAATAAAGAGGGATTTAAGTAATTAGAGTATATCTGAGGAGCTGGTAGTGGATAGGAGTGCATGGAAGTTGGCAATCCATGTACCAGAACCTTAGATTTTTTTTAATCTATTTGATTATTTTAGACTTTATTTCACTTTTGTTGAACCTTTTTACTTTTTAATTACTTTTTTAGACTTTATTTCACTTTTGTTGAACCTTTTTACTTTTATTTAAAAAAAAAAACCTTTATCAGACGTCTTTTTATATGTTTGGTTATTTTAAACCCTTATATACATATATTATTATCAGTACTATTTCTTGTATTTTTATTTTTATTTTAGGTTCCATATCTAGCCAACCCTAACTTGTTCGGGATATACGGCTTTGTTGTTGTTGTTGTGCGGTTCAGGTTTCATCCGCAATATTCCTGTTAAGTTATGCCAGTTGAAACAGCAAAAACGTATTTTAAAATATAGTAAAAGAGAGCTAAGAATGCCAAGAGATCACTATTTTTTTTTTTGGCAAAGCCGACCGGTTTTTAAGGTGACCAAAAACACCTTTTATTATAACCAATACTTAAATACATGAAGTACATGTGATTGGAGTTAACAATCAGCTAAGGTTTTTAAGGTTGTCCTCCCACCGCTTACATATAAAAGCGATATAGGAGCTAAGAAAATATACCAAGACTACTAAGCGTTGTAAGAGAAACAAGTCACCAACAACGTCACCTGGTGATACTTTCAGCATGGCCTCAGCAAAATGGGTATCCAGATCAGTCACAAAAAAAGGAGAGATCTCTGAATATAGTAGACTTCTGCCCCAACCTGAGTCCTGGAGTATTTGCTCATTTTTTTAACCATCCTCCCCATTTTTCGCTAATATAAGACCTCCACTTTCCGCTTGATACATTAACTTCCTTATCACATCAGCCTTATCAACATGAATGTAGAATGAACCTACACTCAACTTGTGATTCATACCTGTGTTACTGTGCGTCAGAATCCTTTCTACTTTGTTCCAATCAAAAGTTTGTCCAGTAGTTGGCACTTTATCAGTCTTATCAACACCATCCGAATTACTAGCAGGCGGAATAACAACAGGCTTAACTTTGGGGACCCAAATCATAAGAAGGCCATGAGGTAGAGGAACTTTCTCAGTCTGGATACTGTCACTCGAGGCAGTACATTTCTCTTTAATATGACCAAAGGATTTGCACTGATTGCATATATCAGGTGTCCATTTGTAAGTCACATCAACAAAATAAATATGTTCTTCAATGCAAACCTTCAATTGCTTTGGAAGAGGCTTATCTGGAGTCACTTCAAGCAATGCTCTCGCAAAAACAAGGTTTCTCCTTGCTACCGTGTTAGAGTCAAAGCATTTTAACTTGTCGATGAGACACGCAAGCCAATTGAGCCCAATAAGAGGTTGCAGAGCTGAAGGGACGTTGTTGAATTGAGCCCACACTGGGATAGATGGGACCTGGTCACGTGCTCTATCCACAGAAGCATGCCAAGGCATGCCTATAAACGGCTTGCCTCTAATTATAGCTGGATCTGCATCTAATACCCTATGCTTTTCTGCGATAGATGAGAATTTCATGTAGAACATTCCATTGACATAAGTGATCCATAGTTGTCCATGTAGTCGCCAAGCTCCACGGCAAGCTTCTCGCATATCAAAATTTGGATATGTTGAATCTAAAAAGAAACCAACAACATGATCTTTCCAAAAGTTTTTTGCTTCCTTAAGTATTTCATATTGTGGTGTTGGACCGGAGACAGTATCAGGGATGGAGAAGTGTATAGGTTCGTAAGCTCCGGCAATGTTAGATAGTGTTTCAAAAAGTGATTTCCAGTTAGACATTGTGGACTTGGCATTCTGCCGACTATCTTGTGTGCAAGTTTGTGCCACATTCGCCATAGCAGGAACTTCATTACATTCATTAATCTCATGGTTCTCATGCACTAGCACAGTTGGCATAACATCACCTTCAACATTTATGTTCACAGCAGTGACATTATCATTCATAGCAGTCTCCACTTAAACAGCAGATTCATTATCACATTCACCCAAAACCATTTGATGAAGAGACGTACCTTGCGAAGTCGGTCAAGAAGAGTTAGCTGTAGCGATCATTGAGGAGATTGCAGTTGCTTCAGATATTGGTGGAAGCTCAACCGTCAGATTGAGAGACATAGATATTTCACTGAGAAGAGATTCCAACGCTTCAGCACAAGCTAGATCACTATAATTATTAATTTATATATAACAAATAAGATATATTAAATACATATTAAAATTCGTAACTGATACTGAAACCTAATTAATGTGAAATGCATAACTCACATATTCAATGGCTAACATGCGTAGATATCCAATTAAATATGTAAACTACTTTTTACAAATATTTAATTAACTAATATATGATCTATTGTTCCCTTTTCTAATCAATATAGAAAGACCAGGGGTGTTTAATACATACTTTTCCCAATCCTTATATAATTTACCAGCTTGTTCGATGCATATGCAAAGTATGTTATATAAACCATGTATCATATTTTTTAACTAAGGCTATTGATTTTCTTAATATTCATTTATTGACAGAAGTGTAAATCTGGATGGTGGGTGTAACTTTTAGTTGACTTTATATTATGTCAAAATATAAACAACATAAAGGTTCGTTTATTCTAATTTATCAACAACAAAAATGTTTTTGAGATAACTTGTATTAGATATAATGCGTATAAAGAAGTAAATTAATAAACAAATAAGTGAATGAATAAATAAAGCATGGGACGTAAGTAAGATCAAAATATATTAGGAAATAATTAATAACTTAAACTTCAAGTACAAGTTTGAATGGACAAAATCTATTATTATTATTATTATTATTCTTTGCATGTTAGTTCACATTTATCGCATGTATGATATTACTATTTTTTTAACTATAACGATATGTTATTGTTTTAAACAAGTAGTTTTGTTTTACTGTATATATATGTTACTTTGTATGCAGTTTTTTATTATTAACATGAATAACCAAATATGTTAACACCATTAAAACGCGGTATATAGAATTGACGTTATAGTCACAAGTGGCTTATACAACATGGTATCAAGGCATTCAGCGTGCCATGATCTCAAGCCATACGTCACGACATGAAAACGACGCCAATGATTTCATATTCCAAATATATCCAAGGCTATTGTATCGGGCGAGTCGAGTTATGGGAATCATGCCGCGCGGACAAACCAAGTCGTTAAGACCACACATCACCAATTCGTCGGCGCGAGTTGAGTCATGTCATATAAGCGACTTTCATCAAATTGTGGATCAGGACATACTCATGTCGTCCGGAGAAGTAATATTCAAGTCGCCATGCAAACCATAGCGCGATAATCAAGTCGTTAAATACGCATTTAAAGCATGTCGTGCAGACGGTATTGCATGGATTCATGCCGCGTTTGTTCCTCATGTCGCAAAGCAAGGGGATCATGACATTATGCGGTATGACGCTGAGTCATGTCATTGCTAATGTTATGCCGCAAGCAATATGCTCTAGGTCGTTGATCCGAGATGCAGTCAGAACATTTAATACACAGTTACATACAAATAAAGGATTTCACTTTATAAAACTACATGACAAACACAAATGAAAGAGGGAAGCACGTGAGTCCATCATTATCCAACTGTAAAGAATGGTATCACTCATGTAGTGGCCCACATTATCATGCAAGTAAAGCAAGTCATTACATGTTCATGCATATTTACACTGATATCATTAACGTCGCGCTTCGCCTTTGAATATTTCATGTCGTGATGGCACTCATAACGTTAGACACAAGGCGCTGATACTCTCATGCTCAAAGTTGTGGAATGCTTATTCATGTCGTTGTTGAATGAGTTGAGGTGGTTGCATTTAAGCCGTGACTAGCAACTCGTATTGTGGAGTAATTCCAAGTCGTACAACAAAGGATAATGAAGCCAGCTGTCATAATAAGAAAGCCGCATCGGGGAATCATTCATGTTGTTAGGACTGAGCGAACTGCAGAGCATTGGTGGCGTTCAAATCACTCATGTTGTGCTGGCCATTCCTTTTCGCAAGTCATTCCGTATAAAATAAATGCACCAGAACATGTTCACTCCTTCAAGGCGTGAGAAGAACAAAGCATGCCGCTGAAGAAAAGTCATGTCATGCAAGAGCATGTCGTCTAGTCCATATCATGAGTTAAGCATGTCGTTCATGTGAAGGCTCTCATGCCATTCAAGTCGTGTACAAGACATCCCTGGAATTGACATGCATTCAACTCGCCTATACCACTTTACTCCATCATACTTATATACTCCACGTGAGCACTTCCAAGTGATAAGATTATTGGAATTTAGTTGGTAAAAGGAGTAATGTACAAGGTTGACCAAGTTGTGTAAGTGGCAGGACTTTAGCCATTCTCGTCCATGCCGTAAGTTACAAGCTATTGGACCCTTCATGTCATAAAGTATTGTACTCATGTCGCCAACTGTAACGACCCGGATTTTCGAGCGACTTTGGTTATCGACATAAGCACGATGTCGATAACCAAAACATCGAAAAATCCTGGTAATTAGTGAAAGAAATTAGAGGGTGAGGAAAGATAAGATAGAAAAATAGAATAGAAGAAGAAGAACACAACATCAGAGTAACACGAATCTCACAGCGGAACGAATAACATATAATATATGTAACATAACTTTGAAATATACATCTGTATTTGAATATACATCATTATCAAAGTACATCACTTACAACACAGCGGAATAATAATAGCTATATGATCCTGAAGCCTCCTGCTCCAGCTCTTCAACTATATCTGTAAAATCCCGACTACTTGACTGCCCATACAAATTTAGGCACCCAAGAGTTTAGGGAAAACAACAAAGTAAACTCCGGGTCAGTCATGGGACTGGTGTGAGTAAAACATTTAAAACAGTTGAACAAGTAAATGATATCTCATAAGACCACGCCGCATAACGGAACGGGTTTTTCCCTTATGAGAATCCAAAATATCTTTATATCAAAAACCTTTTGATATTATAATAATGTCTATCAACCACAGTATATATATAATCATCTAGCAGAAACGCTTTCATCTCACGTTCTACATATATAGTATACAATCAAAACCGCAAGCACGTATTGGGTAATGGGTTTCCAACTATGACAAGGTATGGATCCACCTTTCGCTCATGTACCTCTAGAGAGGAATACACTGGGTTCAACAAGAACATCTTGCAACCCGGCCACACATGACCGACCACTCATTTCGCTTGAGTGTATCGAATGTATATCACCAACAGTTGGGATCAACAACCGTTTCCCGAATGGGACAGCATCAACAATAGATTTTGAGAAGTAAATGAAACTCTAGATCAGGTGATTATACACCCTACTTCGGTGCGACCGACTTAGCCATGCTGCCTGCCCGATTTCTGTCATTTACCGGATGATGAGGCTAGAAGCTACGCTTTATCATCACATCAGATTCACTTTGAATGCCACATCGTCAAATCCATCAAATCACCGATTGACGTCCTCAACCATACATTATGTGCTAGCTAAAAGAAGTTTCCTTCTCCGCTTCCACTCTTGGTACAGTTGGAGAAATCAATATACGTGATCGTCTGGAAATACTCTGTCAGACATCCGTCTATACAAGTCATCCAGGAATAGGATGAACCGAAGGCGCTATTCTGTAAACAGGATAGCCCTTGCATAACTCCGTCTTCAATTTTCCTTTGGCATATATGATTCACAACGCTTGTGCCAATACAGAGTGGTTCTTTGGATAATAATCCAACCGGTCTCTCCATATTAACAACGTTAAAATGGTCAAAACTTCGATAGTCTGTGATTTAACTATCGAATAAAAACAAGTGTGCAAACAACGATATTATTTCCAAATGGAAATTATATCGATCAAACATCGTTCAACATTTATCTCTTTAATTCATTAATTTTACTTATCTCCGGTTTCCCTATATTCAATATTTCCTATTTTCTAAATTTGGAGAATATATGTTATTAACAATGGAAAACATTTCCATTTCTCGTTTCCTTTATAAGAAAACATTTCTGGTTTCTTCTTTGGAAAACATTTCCAAAGCTTCTTCATTGGACTTAGACAGATGTTTAAACAAACCATTGCAATGCCAACTCAAACCATTTCCTTTTACTGCCGAACATTAACTATTCCTTAGTTAAAACGAAGCCAATTAAGTTGGGGTAGAACTACCTCTCAGACCTTAACTGAACAACATTTCTAACTTTGAAATGGGCAAAGTTCACTTTGTATTCCATTTACTAACTTCCTTACTTAACCCTCCTTCGAATAACTATATTCGATTGACTCTTTTTACTTAACTCCTTTGGACTAACCCCTATCAATTAACTCTATTGGACTAACACTATTTGACTAACGCTATTTATTTACTCATTTCACTTACTCTTTTCGAATAAACTATATTCGATAATTCCTTTTACTTTCTATTCGAATAACTATATTCGATTTAACTCACTTGCTTCTATTCTAATCGATTAAACTAACATCGATTATCTCCTTTCAACTTTATTCTCTAATCGATTAACTAACATCGATTAACTCCTTTGACTTTCTTCGAATAAACTATATTCGATTAACTCCTTTCACTTTATATCTCTAATCGATTTACTAACATCGATTGACTCCTTTTACTTTAACACTAATCGATTAAACTAACATCGATTAGTTCCTTTTTCTTTAACACTAATCGATTAAACTAACATCGATTAGTTCCTTTTACTTTAACACTAATCGATTAAACTAACATCGATTAATTCCTTTTTATAAACTACGTTTTCTGTTACAACTATTTCCTTTTTATAACGTTTACTTACCGTTACAAATATTTCCTATTTATAACTTCTATTTACCGTTACAAATATTTCCTATTTATAACTTCTATTTACCATTACAAATATTTCCTATTTATAACTTCTATTTACCGTTACAAATATTTCCTATTTATAACTTCTATTTACCGTTACAAATATTTCCTATTTATAACTTCTATTTACCGTTACAAATATTTCCTATTTATAACTTCTATTTATTTTCTAAATAAATATCCCTTTTATAAAACCGTGTTCGTTTTATAAATATTTCCTTTTATAAAATCCTGTGATTTTATAAAATTCCTTTATTTCAATATACATTGAAATACTTCTTTTTACATCCCAGGGTCTTTTATGATATTTTAAATATCGAATAAAAATGATCAACATCATTCCAACACCCATAATCCATAACAGATTATATAACACATCATATATCACAATATATGAAAACAGTAAAATAAATGTTGAGGAATCCCGTCGGATTCCTCCAACCTGTTTCCCTGCATCACAGATGTTAAACAATATAGATAACATCACTTTCAGTTCCATATGATATATTCTGTTAAACAGAATCAATATAGAAATTAAATCAACTGACTAGCAGTTCAATCAAACAGTCAACATACAGTCAATCAGCCAACATCTAACAGTTCTAAAAATATAACATGAAATTATAAATTGTTCAAAGTTAGTGAGATTTACTCACATTTGCGCGTTAGCCGTTAAATAACGGTTTGCGTTATTTGATTCAGTCTGACAATTTATTTCGCCATAAATTTGTAACGAGCTCTGATGGACTTTCAGTCAGTTTCATTGTGTTGCTCCCGTCCATACGATCCCAACGCAACTTACGGTTTGTCAATCTGATATCGTATCACGAAGTTATGATTTTACGAAGTTAGTACAAAAATTTAAAAATTAAATTAAACTAACTTTACTAAAAACCTAGGATGGGCTTTACCCTTTTGATTTTCTCCTTCGGCCCATGAACAAAAACCCACCCGAAATAGTCTTCTTCCTCTGAACCCAAAAACAGTACGCTCCAGGCTTTTCTCATGTCTATTTTCAAAACCTCTCACGGTTCGTTCTACACCATCCTTCCCCGAAACTTCGAATACCCTTCACCTTTGATAATCTCTTCACCTCCTATTTGATTTCATACAACTCGCGCACAGCTCGCACTACCTCATCGACAGCAGCTCCAGGCTTTACACCTGCGTTCACCCCCCCTTCACGCTGCTCCTCCCCAAACATATATCAATCCGTTTTTACCACCCTACAGTCAACTTCTCCATATATATACACAACACGATGTGATTTCAATGTGCTTTCCTCCCTCACAGCAAACCGACATCGCTGCTAAACTCCTCCATTTGCTGTCGCCATACATCCCGCATCATCCATCAGATTCGAACCCAAAACTGGACAGCCCCCCTCCCTTCTACTCTCGTTTCTCCCTTTCTTTTCTATTTTACTATTTAACTTTGTTTGCCAGGAAACTCATACAGCATGGATTCTTTAACCCGAGAAAATGAAGGATATGCGGGTTTATATGGACATAGGGAAAAGATAAAGAGGACGTGTCCTGCTAACGTCCCAGAAAAATGAAGTATTCGTGGTTTGATATGGACGTAGGGAAAAGATGAAGAGGACGTCTCATATGAATCGCTGATGTATAGTTGTGTATGCCACTCATTTAGTTGAGGTGGAAATATGGGAAACGTGATGTGTTGTTCACCATCGGGTTGCCCTTTTCTTGGTTATCATGGAGTACGCTTTAGTTTTACAGGGTTGCAGTGTGTTGGTCTCTCCATTTGTTTGTAAAACTTAGTTTATAGGGTACCATGTAGGTCATAACGGTTTAGTTATAGATTCACTTTTGTTTAAGTTAAATATACTCCGCTACGCGAACTTTTATAGACGAAAATAAAATTATTATCGAGTCAAGCGATGTGCCCTGATCCCAAAAATATAATAATACCGGTAGATTAACTCGTATTTTGAAATTTCAAAATATTGATTACAGGGTGCGAAATACTCCAAATAAAAAGTTGCTTATTAAATTAATTAAAAATTACAGTAAAATTCTAAAAATTAAATTATCACTACTTCCCAAAAGAACCTTGTCTGAATTCACACCCGATATCTATTTATTTTGAAATAACCGTTATGGCCGATAAACGATTCTATAGCGACTATTTTGAAATTTGATTTGGACATATCTCAAAATCTACACGACGAAATCCTGATTTTTCTCTTCCACTAGAAAGATATACTCCACCAGCTCCACACGTTTCTTGTTTCATAGAAATCCGATTTAAAATGAATCATGTACATTCAGTTGAAGTTCGTATCGCCAAATAGCGAACTACAGCGCCATTTCGAGTTCTATTTTAATTATATTATAATTATACGTTCTACTGTCGACGATTGAATATATTCGTTATTCAAATTCAATTCCAAGCTGAATTAAATATCACAGATGATCCGGTTCACACCATATCGCCATTTCAGCCAATTCAGATTATTTCAGAATTAAATATATTATTTAATTAAATATTTACCATTATTTAATTCCTCGGCTGTTAAATTCACTATATCACCATTGATATAATTAAATAAATTAATCATAATACCCCTGCCAATGCGGGTCATTACAATCTTCCCTACTTAAAATAATTTCGTCCTCGAAATTGCTAAAAAGTAGGGGACGACCCTATCGACTGGTTAGAACATATTTGTTCACTTCTTATCTTCAGTTTCAACTGAACCAATTTAATTTCAATTAAATTATTAATTAATCCTTATCAACGAAAATTTTCAAAAATTCTGAAAATTTTCTAACTCTTCGAAAATTTTCGCCATAACCTCCTTTGTACTGGTTGAAAGGTCAAACTCCCACTCGCCTCTCTGGGCCATTTCCATCCCAAAAGAAAATCAGACAGCCAAGCGGCTTGCCAATTCGGCTCATAAATCTTATCTCCAATAGAAATATAACTTGTACCTTTTGTCGGCATATCTTTTTATCCTTTCCACCTGTTATCAATTCAGCGGATACAAGGATCATTCCAATCAAATTCCCATCTGCTTTTATCCACGACACAACCATTCGCTTATATCCTAAGTCGAATTTTATTTCAAATTCGAGTTCCATTCTTGATTTCAAACTCTTAACTTCCCAATCCAATACCATTTCGGATTCTAATTTCACAAATCCAATCTTATTCGATTTCAATTCAACTTCAGTTACCACTTAGCCGACTTTACTTTAATTCAAATCTGCTTTCACAAATTTCTGTTAAATTTGTTTTTAATTCAAACAGTCTTTCCCTGGGAGTTTTAAACAGTTTACACTTTTTCAAAAATCAAATTTTCCTTTTGAACATGTCACTGAGCCCTCAATTAATATTCCATTAGTTAAATCACTTCACTATTTCTTTATCAATATTTGCTAACCAAATATTTTCAATAACCATATTGGCCTTTTATGTTATTTGGAAAACATTTCCGAATATCGCCTTCCTTTATTTTCTAAACTGCAGAAAATATATGCTATTTATAATTGGAAAATATTCCAATTACTTATCTCTTTTCCGATCTCGTTTATTTCTATACTTAGGGAATATTCTTTATTATATTTCCAAGCTTACACTTATTTGGGTTAAAACGGATGTTGTGTAAAACATCGTTACGACAACCCAAATACTATATTCAACTAACTCTTATTCGACATTTGATCTTTGAGCCTGAAATCTTACTATTTATTTGTTAATAATGAAATCAATCAAGTTGGGGTATAACTACCTCTCAGACCTTGACTGAATAACATTTATAACGTCAAAACATATATGACTACTTACTCGAATAATCAATACCATACAACTACTTATTCACTTTTAAACACGTACGCTTCCTCTTTCTATTCTTACTAGATTTTATTCTAGACTTCCTTTTTGATTATACTATTTTATTTCTAAGTTCGTTTCCTTATCGACTTCTATATATATATCGATACGTTAATTCCTAACTATCAGATTATCTTAAAAATATTCTAACTCTTTAAATTCCCGGAAAAAATTCGCCATAACCTCCTTTGTACTAGGAGCATCGGGAAAATCCCCAAACTGCCACACAGGCCTTCCCCAATCAAAAAGAAAAAGAAAAGCCAAGCGGCTAGCCGATACGGCGCATAAAATCTCATATATGAATTAAATACATACCTTTTCGTCGGGCATTCTATTTATAACTCTTGCATTATCCTTATCCATACCTATCTCATGTATATTTATACATTTCTAATTCATTTCAACTTAATCCAATCATTTTAACTTAGTTCGTTAAGTGATTTTCAAATTACTGGTTTGCCCATTTCACCTTTTTATTTGAATATACATGTTCAAATATAGGTTTAACTTGTTTATCAACTAATTGAATTCCATTTCAATTTTATTTGAATTTCCTATATTCAAATTCCATTTTGATTCTCTTATTCAAATTCTATATTTGAATTTCATTTCAAATCTCTTATTCAAATTTTATATTTGAATTTCGTTTCAATTTCCTTATTCAAATTCCATATTTGAATTTCGTTTCAATTTCCTTATTCAAATTCCATATTTGAATTTCGTTTCAATTTCCTTATTCAATTTCGGTATTCAAATCCTATATTTTCAAACTCTATTGAATTATATATTCCAATTCCCATTTCAACTCTATTTGAAATCTATATTCAATTTTCCATTATTTAAATCTTCTTTATTCAAATCTCATTTGAATTTCTATATTCAAATCCACTTCGAATTTCTATATTCAATTCTATTTCAATTCCATTGAATTTCATATATTCAAAATCCCTTTGAATTTTCTTATTTAAATTCTATGTTTGAATTTTCCTTTATTCAAATTCCTTTTTATAAGTCTCGATTTCAATTCCTTTTGAAATCGATATTACTACCTTTGGAAAATAGGTTCCCCTTTCAACTTCACGCTTGTATTTTTTATGTCTGAATTATCCAATGATAATTCTTTTCACTTCATTTATAAACTTCGTTTATAAAAGAACTATTTATAAACTTCGTTTATAAAGGAACTTCTCGTTTTTATTTCTTTTAAAACAAGTTAATATTTCAAATCTATTTAAAAGTTCAAATTCTATATTTAAAACCCCATTTGAAATTCAACACAACTCGTCTTTCTCAAAACAAATTCAAAACAGTACCTCTGGTAGTAATTCGTCACTTACACCTCGAAAATGAATACTGATGATGCAGCTGTCATCATCAGAATCTATTTTCCAGCGATCGAAGTGAGTTCAATACTATAAAACCATTTCTACACATTTCCACTTTGAAATTCATTTCAAAATATAATTCACACTGCTTGTAAAATAATTAAAAATCTCCCAGGATCTTAAATTCTCCCAGGATCTTAAATTTTCCTTACTATTAATCCAAATCCATTTACAAACACTTATCCAATTTTCCAGAAATTTTAATTCAATTTCTAGTTTACATTTCAGATTTAACTCATCTGATTTCATGCATTTCACTTATATGAATTCTGATTGGTTATTCACATAACCATTTAATTTATAATCTTACTCGATTATAATAACAACCAATATATCCAATATATTAAAAATATACGTTGGGTAAACTATTTCGTTTACCCTCTTTCAAAACATACCATGATGGTTCATCGTATTCAAGTGTTTAGTAACTCCTACCGATACAGTGGATCAAACTGATCGACCAGAATCCATAAACGAATCAACCAATGAATCTCCACAATATAAAACAAATTTTTATATCAATAACAAATACGTTCACTCGTATATATACACTCAATCTCAGTCTAGGGTATTACTAACCCTATCTCTACCGAGTCACGCCACAGAGCCAAGTAATTCTTAACTTAAGCTCTGATACCAACTGTAACGACCTGGATTTTCGAGCAACTTTGGTTATCGACCTAAGCACGATGTCGATAACCAAAACATCGAAAAATCCTGGTAATTAGTGAAAGAAATTAGAGGGTGAGGAAAGATAAGATAGAAAATTAGAATAGAAGAAGAAGAACACAACATCAGAGTAACACGAATCTCATAGCGGAACGAATAACATATAATATATGTAACATAACTTTGAAATATACATCTGTATTTGAATATACATCATTATCAAAGTACAGCACTTACAACACAGCGGAATAATAATAGCTATATGATCCTGAAGCCTCCTCCTCCAGCTCTTCAACTATGTCTGTAAAATCCCGACTACTTGACTGCCCATACAAATTTAGGCACCCAAGAGTTTAGGGAAAACAACAAAGTAAACTCCGGGTCAGTCATGGGACTGGTGTGAGTAAAACATTTAAAACAGTTGAACAAGTAAATGATATCTCATAAGACCACGCCGCATAACGGAACGGGTTTTTCCCTTATGAGAATCCAAAATATCTTTATATCAAAAACCTTTTGATATTATAATAATGTCTATCAACCACAGTATATATATATAATCATCTAGCAGAAACGCTTTCATCTCACGTTCTACATATATAGTATACAATCAAAACCGCAAGCACGTATTGGGTAATGGGTTTCCAACTATGACAAGGTATGGATCCACCTTTCGCTCGTGTACCTCTAGAGAGGAATACACTGGGTTCAACAAGAACATCTTGCAACCCGGCCACACATGACCGACCACTCATTTCGCTTGAGTGTATCGAATGTATATCACCAACAGTTGGGATCAGCAACCGTTTCCCGAATGGGACAGCATCAACAATAGATTTTGAGAAGTAAATGAAACTCTAGATCAGGTGATTATACACCCTACTTCGGTGCGACCGACTTAGCCATGCTGCCTGCCCGATTTCTGTCATTTACCGGATGATGAGGCTAGAAGCTACGCTTTATCATCACATCAGATTCACTTTGAATGCCACATCGTCAAATCCATCAAATCACCGATTGACGTCCTCAACCATACATTATGTGTTCGCTAAAAGAAGTTTCCTTCTCCGCTTCCACTCTTGGTACAGTTGGAGAAATCAATATACGTGATCGTCTGGAAATACTCTGTCAGACATCCGTCTATACAAGTCATCCAGGAACAGGATGAACCGAAGGCACTATTCTGTAAACAGGATAGCCCTTGCATAACTCCGTCTTCAATTTTCCTTTGGCATATATGATTCACAACGCTTGTGCCAATACAGAGTGGTTCTTTGGATAATAATCCAACCGGTCTCTCCATATTAACAATGTTAAAATGGTCAAAACTTCGATAGTCTGTGATTTAACTATCGAATAAAAACAAGTGTGCAAACAACGATATTATTTCCAAATGGAAATTATATCGATCAAACATCGTTCAACATTTATCTCTTTAATTCATTAATTTTACTTATTTCCGGTTTCCCTATATTCAATATTTCCTATTTTCTAAATTTGGAGAATATATGTTATTAACAATGGAAAACATTTCCATTTCTCGTTTCCTTTATAAGAAAACATTTCTGGTTTCTTCTTTGGAAAACATTTCCAAAGCTTCTTCATTGGACTTAGACAGATGTTTAAACAAACCATTGCGATGCCAACTCAAACCATTTCCTTAAACTGCCGAACATTAACTATTCCTTAGTTAAAACGAAGCCAATTAAGTTGGGGTAGAACTACCTCTCAGACCTTAACTGAACAACATTTCTAACTTTGAAATGGGCAAAGTTCACTTTGTATTCCATTTACTAACTTCCTTACTTAACCCTCCTTCGAATAGCTATATTCGATTGACTCTTTTTACTTAACTCCTTTGGACTAACCCCTACAATTAACTCTATTGGACTAACACTATTTGACTAACGCTATTTATTTACTCATTTCACTTACTCTTTTCGAATAAACTATATTCGATAATTCCTTTTACTTTCTATTCGAATAACTATATTCGATTTAACTCACTTGCTTCTATTCTAATCGATTAAACTAACATCGATTATCTCCTTTCAACTTTATTCTCTAATCGATTAACTAACATCGATTAACTCCTTTGACTTTCTTCGAATAAACTATATTCGATTAACTCCTTTCACTTTATATCTCTAATCGATTTACTAACATCGATTGACTCCTTTTACTTTAACACTAATCAATTAAACTAACATCGATTAGTTCCTTATTCTTTAACACTAATCGATTAAACTAACATCGATTAGTTCCTTTTACTTTAACACTAATCGATTAAACTAACATCGATTAATTCCTTTTTATAAACTACGTTTTCCGTTACAACTATTTCCTTTTTATAACGTTTACTTACCGTTACAAATATTTCCTATTTATAACTTCTATTTACCGTTACAAATATTTCCTATTTATAACTTCTATTTACCATTACAAATATTTCCTATTTAAAACTTCTATTTATTTTCTAAATAAATATCCCTTTTATAAAACCGTGTTCATTTTATAAATATTTCCTTTTATAAAATTCTGTGATTTTATAAAATTCCTTTATTTCAATATACATTGAAATACTTCTTTTTACATCCCAGGGTCTTTTATGATATTTTAAATATCGAATAAAAATGATCAACATCATTCCAACACCCATAATCCATAACAGATTATATAACACATCATATATCACAATATATGAAAACAGTAAAATAAATGTTGAGGAATCCCGTCGGATTCCTCCAACATGTTTCCCTGCATCACAGATGTTAAACAATATAGATAACATCACTTTCAGTTCCATATGATATATTCTGTTAAACAGAATCAATATAGAAATTAAATCAACTGACTAGCAGTTCAATCAAACAGTTAACATACAGTCAATCAGCCAACATCTAACAGTTCTAAAAATATAACATGAAATTATAAACTGTTCAAAGTTAGTGAGATTTACTCACATTTGCGCGTTAGCCGTTAAATAACGGTTTGCGTTATTTGATTCAGTCTGACAATTTATTTCGCCATAAATTTGTAACGAGCTCTGATGGACTTTCAGTCAGTTTCATTGTGTTGCTCCCGTCCATACGATCCCAACGCAACTTACGGTTTGTCAATCTGATATCGTATCACGAAGTTATGATTTTACGAAGTTAGTACAAAAATTTAAAAATTAAATTAAACTAACTTTACTAAAAACCTAGGATGGGCTTTACCCTTTTGATTTTCTCCTTCGGCCCATGAACAAAAACCCACCCGAAATAGTCTTCTTCCTCTGAACCCAAAAACAGTACGCTCCAGGCTTTTCTCATGTCTATTTTCAAAACCTCTCACGGTTCGTTCTACACCATCCTTCCCCGAAACTTCGAATACCCTTCACCTTTGATAATCTCTTCACCTCCTATTTGATTTCATACAACTCGCGCACAGCTCGCACTACCTCATCGACAGCAGCTCCAGGCTTTACACCTGCGTTCACCCCCCCTTCACGCTGCTCCTCCCCAAACATATATCAATCCGTTTTTACCACCCTACAGTCAACTTCTCCATATATATACACAACACGATGTGATTTCAATGTGCTTTCCTCCCTCACAGCAAACCGACATCGCTGCTAAACTCCTCCATTTGCTGTCGCCATACATCCCGCGTCATCCATCAGATTCGAACCCAAAACTGGACAGCCCCCCTCCCTTCTACTCTCGTTTCTCCCTTTCTTTTCTATTTTACTATTTAACTTTGTTTGCCAGGAAACTCATACAGCATGGATTCTTTAACCCGAGAAAATGAAGGATATGCGGGTTTATATGGACATAGGGAAAAGATAAAGAGGACGTGTCCTGCTAACGTCCCAGAAAAATGAAGTATTCGTGGTTTGATATGGACGTAGGGAAAAGATGAAGAGGACGTCTCATATGAATCGCTGATGTATAGTTGTGTATGCCACTCATTTAGTTGAGGTGGAAATATGGGAAACGTGGTGTGTTGGTCACCATCTGGTTGCCCTTTTCTTGGTTATCATAGAGTACGCTTTAGTTTTACAGGGTTGCAGTGTGTTGGTCTCTCCATTTATTTGTAAAACTTAGTTTATAGGGTACCATGTAGGTCATAACGGTTTAGTTATAGATTCACTTTTGTTTAAGTTAAATATACTCCGCTACGCGAACTTTTATAGACGAAAATAAAATTATTATCGAGTCAAGCGATGTGCCCTGATCCCAAAAATATAATAATACCGGTAGATTAACTCGTATTTTGAAATTTCAAAATATTGATTACAGGGTGCGAAATACTCCAAATAAAAACTTGCTTATTAAATTAATTAAAAATTACAGTAAAATTCTAAAAATTAAATTATCACTACTTCCCAAAAGAACCTTGTCTGAATTCACACCCGATATCTAGTTATTTTGAAATAACCGTTATGGCCGATAAACGATTCTATAGCGACTATTTTGAAATTTGATTTGGACATATCTCAAAATCTACACGACGAAATCCTGTTTTTTCTCTTCCACTAGAAAGATATACTCCACCAGCTCCACACGTTTCTTATTTCATAGAAATCCGATTTAAAATGAATCCTGTACATTCAGTTGAAGTTCGAATCGCCAAATAGCGAACTACAGCGCCATTTCGAGTTCTATTTTAATTATATTATAATTATACGTTCAACTGTCGACGATTGAATATATTCGTTATTCAAATTCAATTCCAAGCTGAATTAAATATCACAGATGATCCGGTTCACACCATATCGCCATTTCAGCCAATTCTGATTATTTCAGAATTAAATATATTATTTAATTAAATATTTACCATTATTTAATTCCTCGGCTGTTAAATTCACTATATCACCATTGATATAATTAAATAAATTAATCATAATACCCCTGCCAATGCGGGTCCTTACACCAACAGTTGAATTAAATACGTAAGCATGGATCACATGATGGAATATTAGCTGTACTCTTTTTTGGGACCACCAATGCATGTAGAAAAGGTACACGGCAAAAGGGGTTAAGACGTACGTTATGACTCCAAAAACCAAGTGGCTGAACTAAAGTAGCAAAACACTTATGTCGCTCAAATATCTCCATGCTGAATGAAGGCATGTCACCCGTAAGCTGCCAACACACGCTAGCTATACCACGCCTATTTACCGT